>CM021103.1:239213694-239227529 GCA_007115665.2 Sequoiadendron giganteum | reverse complement strand
TGACAACATTTGCAAGACCTTCAGAGCATGTTCAACACTAAAAGATGAATGCTAGTTATATGAATCCATAGCCCATTTTTATGGCACTGGTCCATTATCATGTTTCTATTGTTTTTAGTTTGGTCCCAAATCTTTGAATTAAAAAACCATTTCAAATATGTTTTGTTGAGTTGTGTTTGTCATGTTCTCCATGATGGTTGATGACATTCATTCAATATCTTGCCAATTTAAGTGATGTTTTAGGTTTCTCAGCATATTTTTGTGAGAGCATCATTTGTTAAGCAATATCCTATTACTTGTGTGTTCAGATTTTTAGATGTTGCTAAAGGTTTACCCAGCTTGGTCTTGTAGAGCCAAAAGTGTAGGAGATGTCAATCTTTGACTGAATCTTGTCAGTTGGCCACTAGCCTTTGTGGTTCTTTAATATAGAGGTTGGCTACCTCTTAAAGAATTGCAAATCCTAGCTGGGTTGCATTTTAAAACACCAATAGAATGGTGACTTTGCTAGGGAAAATTTGAGAAAATTCTTATTGCAGAATCTAGCCTTAAGAGTCATTGCATAGAGTTAAATGATTTTTCATTCTAAATTTAGTTCAAATTTTGAAGTATTTCAACCTTGGATAAGAATTTTTTGCAGTAAACTTGAATAGTTTTGTAATCTGTGGTGCTCTGTTGGTGGAAAGGAACTCAGAAAGACATTTACATATGAAAGAACTTCATGCTATTTGAAGTTCACTCCTCTGTGAAAAGAGGTGGCAACTCTATTAATAGAACCTATTTAAAATTTGAAGTTCCAAATCTACAAATATTACCAGTCATGAAGACAATTTGCAGTAGCTACAAAGTTTTCAAGTATTCTTCTCTCTTGGTTTTCAAGAAAATTGTATATGGAAACCATATTTTAACATCTTAGGCAAAAATTTGGTTCCCTATTGAGTGATTAGCACTAAGAGAGGGAAATAATAGTAATATTTAGTTTGCATACTTCTGAGTTGTAATTTGCAGCCTATGTATTTTGTTGGAGAAGTATGCTTGTTCTTGAAATTTTCCCAATAAATAGATATTATGTGTAAATGCATTTGAATCATGCATTATGGTATTCTAAGATTATTATGAAAGATAGAAATAGGGCAATGAATGATCAACTGTAGAGTTGATATGTAGAATTTGAAAGAGGTATATCAAGATGCCTCAATACATGCATCCTAGTATGGTTCTAGATGGAACTGTGGTTTGTGATCAGTCCCAACCAGATTGTCAAAGAGGTTTCAACACTGGAAGATACATAGATATCAATTTCAAAATCCTTAGTGGTTACCCAAATGAAATTCCAGCTAAAGTCAGAAATAAGTTACCAAGGTTCATTGGTGATAAGGTCAAATAAGCAAATAAGAATCTCCAAGAGTTCAGTAATGTGATGGATGATTATGAGATTGATCACGAGGATGTGATCATAAAGATGTTTGTTCAGTCCTTGAGAGGAGATGCAAGAGAGTGGTTGTCTTAGTTACCAGCCTCTTTCGTTCATTCATGGGAAGAGCTCAAGGCAGTGTTCATGGAACAGTTTGGAGAAAGGATTAACCCAATTTTGATAAGGAAAAAGTTCATGAACATGGAGAAAGGAAAATATGAGTTAGTCCCATCTTTTAATCTCATATTTTCAATGATCATTAGAGAGATCCCGAAGAACATAAGGACAAATGATGTTGAATGTTTGGTCATATATTTAGGAGCATTTGACAAAAAGATAAGTTATCTACTAAGGGATAAAGAAGCTACAACCCTACACCAAGCATATCAGATGGCTATAGACATTGAGAACAATTTGAGATACTCTATGATGAAAGGAAATAGGGTTGTGAGTGTTGGTCATCCTAACACACCTTAGGAAAATAGAACTCATGGATCAGATAATAAAAGTTCTTGTCAAGAGGGTAATGATGCTGCTGCTCCATTTTCTCCATCATCACGATCTGCAGATCCTAATGAGCTCCATGTTGAATTTCATCAAACTGTGGTGCCTCAAAATGAAGGTAGTAGCTATCTTATTCAAGAAAATCAGAACATGATACACAAGGATGAAAAGAGTGTATCAGAAAATGAAGATATCCATTGTATGAATGAGGAAATTAATTGTAATCAGCTTACAATCAGCACATATCTAGATCCTTGCAGAAATGATGAAGAGGAAGGTACATGGTATGATGAACAAATAAATATGTATGATTTTTTTTCTTATAATACTTTGAATGATGAAGAAATAGAAGAGATGAAAGACATCATTCCATGCCATGTATCGGTCAGTGAAGATGATACAATTGTTGATGACATTCTTTCTCAAGTTAGTGAACAAGACATTAAACATGAAAGTTCAAGCACTCACTTTCAAGATTTTGAACATGCTCTGTGTGGTGATAAGTCTTTTTGTGATGAAGATGATAGTGAAATCCAAATTGATTTCTCTTCTAATGATTATGACTTCCCTTATGAGAATGACTTAGAGGTATGTTCTTCACACAAACAATGTAGTGATATGGATACTGATGAAGTCATTTATTCACAAGTGAATGGTCCACTTACACCTGAGACAAACGTGGAATGCAGATCAAGTTTGACATCAATGGAGCCTGTTGATTTTGCCAATGATGAAGAGTCTGAGGACGAACACATATGTGTTCAATTTGCTAATCATGAGCATAATAGTGATGGGAATGATGAAGAAGGTGATGAGCCCATTTATGTTTTTGTTGCTCATGACTACTTGTATGAGATGGAGATGGAAATTTCAATGGTACATAAGAATGATGATAATGTGCACACTAATGATGGAAGGATTTCAGTTTTGAATGATCAAGTTGTGCATAGTGACAATCACATGGATCTAGAATCAGCATTATAATTCATAGATAATAAAAAACAATTTGGTGGACTTTCAGATTGTGTTGAAATTGCAATGCCTGTTGATCAATGTGAAGAGAAGCCATATAATCTAGATAGTAGTGGGTGTGATTTCAGTCAGTATGAGATTGAATATGGATCTTGCTTTAATGATCTCTCTCGTCTTTATAGTTTGAAAATGGATATGTTTCCTTTGAATAAGGAATGCATCGGTGAGAAAGAGACTGAAGGTATTAATTTCATTGGTAATGAATAATTTTCAGATAACAGTGAGTCTCTTGTACATGGGTCAAAGTGCACATGAAATTTTCTTTGGTGACCCTATTACTCCCAAAAATGATAGCATTGGACATGTTGTGAAGAATCAATGCGAAGACCTTGATTTAGGGTCAAATTTTGAATGGTTTGAATCTATGTCTGAAGCATCCTATATGGAATTGCATGATGGTTTGAAGAATTAATCTAATATCATGTGCGAGCCTGAAATAGAGAACACTTCTCATGCATTTGAGGTTGATTTTTTTGATGAGTGTCATGAGTTGAATGAAGATGAAATTACTTTTAGTGTTGACAAATCTGATTTTCATATTCTTGAAGCACATGATAATGTGTTTGGGTTGTGGTGCTTGGATGGTGACAAGCCAAGTTGTGATGCATTTCAGTTGGAGGAGATACAAATGTATGAGAAATTTTTTCTCAACACACATGATGATTGCATGTTGTTTTTTAACCATGACATCTCCTCTGAACTTGATCATTTTGAAGGGGTTAGTGAATGTGATAAGACCATATTTTCATGTGATCTTGATCACCAGTTTCAAGTGTTGTTGCTTGATATGAAATCAAAAAATGAAATGATGGACAACGATGTGGCCTATATAACTTGGTTGCCATGTGATGACAAAGTTGAACAAGGAGCAAGTTTTAACTTGCACAGAGGTAACCTGATGCTTATGATTGCACAGATGCAGTCACCAGTGTTGTTATGGTTTGATAGAGGCAAGCATGAGTTGAGGGAGATCAACTCTTTTTATAGATTGGTGTTTGACAGAGGTAAATGTTGATCCCCATTTTTCATTTGGTGGCCTTGGTTCATTGGATGAAGTTGAAAAGCAAGGTTAAATGAAGGAACAGTTTGAGGACACCTGATGGACTCAGCTTTTGGTCTACTCTCCAAAGATCTAGAATCTTGCTATGCCCACAGGGGGCATATATCCCCAGTCGGAGCCACTGATGGCAATCTCAAATTTTGTAAATTTGAGATGCCCTTTTCAAAAAATTTGCTTCTGCACTTTCAGAAGTGCACCTATTGAATCAGTCTAAGTGACCCACTTTGGAGGCTTGTATTTTGAAGCCTATTGATTGTCATGAAAAACCCATTTGCAGACATATTTAGTTGACATATGTGAACGTGTGTGTCATTTTTCAGCTTCCCACGATAAGTTTTGATAGAGTTTCGAAAATTGGAGCTAGAGGGTTTTGACATTGTTCTACTATTTGCAAATGTTCAGTTCTACAAAGTTGCATCCTGTTCGAGCTTGCATTTTGCGATCAGATGACCATCAAGACAAAATGAATGTTGTTATGTGTTCGCCATACCTAAATGATCTCGGGTGTCAGTTTTCAGAGCCTTACGATCTGATTTGCTATTTTTAGCAGATCGAAACCAAATGTAGTTTGTTCAGTTTCACATCTACATTCCTGATAGCCTTTCTGAGTGGTCAACTTCGATCGTCAATATCTTTTGATCACTGATGATTCAAGCGATTTCATTTTGCACACGTGCTCGGAGTACCTTAATGAACTTGTATGTCTGATGGCAGCTCGCCAGGAGTTGATTCACTATTTTTACAAATTGGCAGTTGAATGAGTTTAATTGGTTCAAAACAACTGCTCTTTCAGAAAGCCTGACTAGGCAAATTTTCTGATTAATATTTTTCACCTCATGACATGTTTTTCTGAGTTGTCTTTTGCATTGTGTTCTCGGATCAAATGTCTACATGTCTGGAAGTTCTCATTGCTTCACGAGGTCGTTTGACCAGATTCCCAAGCCGATTCCAGAGCCCACTTGGCCAGTTTTGCACATTTTCCAAAAGTGTCAAAAAACAAGTTTTAATCAAAACCCAGTTCATTTTTCAACTCCAGATTCATCTCAGAAGCTATCCCAGATTAATTTGAGCATAAAAGTTGTTTGAAAATGAAAATGTTTTTAGTCAGGCCCACATGGGGACCCGACATGCTTTGCACCATTAAGGAATTGTTCACCTTCAAGATTCAAAATACAAAGTGGGATCTTTTAAATAGAGAGTCTGAAGGTTATGCCATCAAGTAAAAAATGATACCAAAGAGGGGACGATTTTGTCTCAGAGGTGTAGTGATTGCAAACATGGTTAGGCAGTGGCACATCCTTGAGTTGAAGATGGTACTACATTTGAGTCACCATAAGATTGAGTCACAATACTTCTTGATCTTGTAAGGATTGTTTTATCCAGTTGTGTGATATTGAAAACGCAAGTCAATTATGTGAGCTAGTATTGTTGGGTTTCATGAATATGTAAAATAGAGTTCATTTGGTATGCAATTTTGAAATGCATAGATGGTTGTAAGTGAAGGAGACAATTTGAAGAATGGATGCTTGTCCATAAGGTGTGAGTGTTGCCATATTATATACAAGGGGCCTGTATCAAAGGATAAACTTTCAATCAAATGCAATTGACTGATGTTTGTTGCAAAAGGCATTAGCATGGAAATGGGAATCGGGGGACACACTCTGCATAGAACAGGCCTATCAAATGTTCTATGCGTAGCAAGAGGAGGAATGTGTATGATTGCAGTGTGTACTCAAAATGGTTATGTTTTGAATGTCTTAGAAGCTCCAGGAAAATATTTTTCAATGGTAGAGGAGGGACCCAGGGGAGAGAACACCACAGAAGATGTCATGGTGATGTCCATAATTAAGTGTATTTGTTAAAAATGCTTAGGAAACTTCAAGTGAATGAATGAAACCATCAAATTACAAGATGCTCGATGGAAGATGGTACGCGCACGCAACAAAGTAAAAGGCTTCAAGAACTTCCAAGCAAGGAAGCATAGGGGCGTGTGCATGGCAAGTGCAACGTATGGGGCACGACTAGCAAATGCAACTGGCCTGTATATGATCGATTTCCATTCATATCCCTCAACATCCCTCATGCCTGCGCCAATATATGGGAGCTTGGGAACATGTTATAGACATCCATTAAGCATGAAAACTGTAGAGGTAACTTGCAGGTATGAGTAGAAGAAATGGAGGGTAGAATGGCCCTGGGAGAATGGCACATCATTTGTCAAATGATTTTTGAAACTGTACAGAAAACACAACTAGCAATGGCATGATTTCTAGTAGGGTATAGACCTCCATCAATATAGAATGTAAGTGCCATCAATAGGGGGTGCCCGAGCTAGGAGGAGGTAGCTTTGTGTAGCAGGAGGAGGGGTTTTGAGTTTGTAGTGGAGGTTGTGCTAGGGTGCGCGCATTGCAGTGAGGTTGGCATGGCTTGGAGCAGGGGTTATAGCCATCCATCAAAGCATAATGAGGATTGTAGATGCAGAGCTCGAGCATAGTGAATGGAAGCCAAATGCAGAGCTTATGAACGAGAAAAAACCAAACAGAAATTACGGCAAACCTCGCATGCCTCTCACGAAAAATGTGACATCATGAAAAATGTGCGAGGTATGTGAGGCACATAAAGGGCCCAATGATATTGTTTAAAATCTTTAAAAGGAAGTAAAACATTTAAATTTAAATGTTTGTGGGCGAATAAAAGGTGGGCCCGGGTGAAATAATTCAGGGAAGTAAATAAAAGATGCTCGTTTAATTTTTAATGGGGTTTTAATCTTTTAAGGGCAAGTTTTAATAAATGTGCGAGTAATCTCAATGGTGATTAAATGTGAAAGTGGGAAAGGCAAGAGATAATATATTGCCTATTAAATGAGATTAAGTAAGTTAAATTGATGCCTGGAAGTGGAATAGAGGACGGTGAGAATATTTTAATATTTTCATTGGAAAAAGTGAATTTAAATATTCACTGTGGGTACCATGTAAAGTGAATTTTATATTCATTTATATTTGGGAGCATTTCAGTGCAAACATTATCTTTGCTAGGGATTTTAAATAAAGTCAAAGGAGTGGAAATATTAAAGAGGAAAACAAAACTGCAGTATTATAAAGTGGGGAAATATTTTAATGCAAAGTGAAATTCTATTGGTTGAGAAGTAAAATAATGTGCATCAAGTAAAGAGAGCTGAAATAGAATTTTGCACGAGAAAGAGATATTTTTCCATCAGCTGGGTGAAATAATGAGGTTCTCCACATGGGCTGATTTTCAGTTGCAAGGCAATGATGAGCAAAGGCAGTTTTGAGGGAATGAGTTTGTTACTGCAATGGAAGAGAGATGAGAGATTATTTCTAGTTCGATCAATGGGAATGGAGTTTCCTGATGGCATCAATAGATCAGATTTAGGGTTGCTCCTGTTTGCTTCTCTTCTTCTATATCTTCTTTTCTCTTCTCAATTGTAAGGAGTTCCAATTTCTAAAAGCTCTGCAAGTCAGGCAAGAAGCTATGGGTAGATTGTAAAGCTAGGGGGAAATATGACTGTTAGTCATTTAATCTGAAAGTGTGTGTTCTGAGTTGTTCTGTTATGTTTATTTTTTGCTGATAATTGTCTCCATGGTTGAACTGTAATGCTATTTTGGATTCAATAATAAAATTATTTGAGTCTTTTCATGCACATTTTCTACATTTGAGCTACATTTTTTGTTGCCTCTTATTCTATGAATGGTTTAATTTCTTTAATAAAGCACAAGGTGCTTTTATTATTGCTTATTGTTGAGGGATAGTATAATTGCTTTGACAAATGTGACAAGAGTGTTATATTTTAGGTGGATTTATAAGCAGAGTTATTAGAGAAAGCTTCAGTGGTCTGGTTGTCATAATGTGACAACATTTGCAAGACCTTTAGAGCATGTTCAACACTAAAAGATGAATGCTAGTTATATGACTCTATAGCCCATTTTTATGGAACTAGTTCATTATCATGTTTATGTTGTTTTTAGTTTCGTCCCAACTCTTTGAATTAAAAAACCATTTAAAATCTGTTTTGTTGAGTTGTGTTTGTCATGTTCTCCATGCTGGTTGATGAAATTCATTCAATATCTTGCCAATGTTAAGTGATATTTTAGGTTTCTCAACATATTTCTGTGAGAGCATCATTAGTTAAGCAATATCCTGTTACTTGGGTGTTCAAATTTTTAGATGTTTCTAAATGTTTACCCACCTTGGTCCTGCAAAGCCAGATGTGTAGGAGATGTCATTCTTTGACTGAATCTTGTCAATTGGCCACTAGCCTTTGTGGTTCTTTAATATAGCTCGATTGGTTACCTCTTAAAGAATTGCAAATCCTAGTTGGGTTGCATTTTAAAACACCAATACCACCAATGCTCAACGAGTAGGGGGTGAGACACCGAGGGGACCAACAATCCAAAATCTCATGTACATCCTTTTGGTAGACCCAACAAACTTTGAAAAGAGACTGAATTTTTTGTCTAACCTGCCAGTAGTAGGAACAATGGAAAAGCAAGTGAGGAATGGACTCGACTTCATTCTCACACAAAAAATACCCCTATACTTGGTGCCTAGCATGTGACAATATTTATATTGATAAAACATCAACTCTATATCCCAATAAATGTGTTTTGTATTTTATATTTTAAAATTACTCTGTTTGTAATTATAACATTAGGAGCAAGGTTTACACACATTTCCCCATAGTGTGCACACATAATATGTAGATTAATATATCAAAGGTTTGAAGTAGGAAAAGTGATCCTAGATCCAACTAAGATTAACCTCTTTTCATTTAACATCACATTTGGACACAAGACCAACTAGAGTTGATGATTGGCTTGCTACCACTATGGAGAGCCAATCTTCTAGGGTCTTCTATCTCTTTTTGAGTTGTGAGGATGATAAATTTTGAGTGTGTTTAATAAGCCTATTTAACATATAACTCTAGATCTGAAAATATAATTTATTACATAGATGAAAATAAAAAGTAATAAATAAAGAAAGATTTGAGAATGAGATACACAGAGGAACATGTGACTTGAATCTGAGGCTAAATTGGAAGGACATGGGCATTGGGTGTCGTAGAATGGGATGCTTCTTTCAAATCTATAAATTTTGAATTATAGGTTATAGTCTACACTATATTTTTTGGGACTATCTTTTGCTAAAACTATAGGATCTAATCTGCACACATGAAAATATCTAGAAAGGTTGTTTTGTATAGGGGATTTCTTAAGTCAAACCTTGTTTTCATTTTTCTACCTCCACGTAGAGTGGTTGATGATAATCAAGAGGGCATGCCCTAGGTTAGGCACAAGCTAAAACAATAATCAACAAAAATGATAAATGATAAATTAAAATATTAGCTTGATGTGAAATCCTTGATGAAGTGATGCCACACAACAAGTACCACAAAATTTGATATATGGATGTCGTGATTGGTTGATAGACCTACAAAAGGTCAATTCCCAAAATATAATAGATTGTTGTAGATGGCATATAGAGGATAACTCAATATACCTTCATAATTTCGCATGATTGATCATAATACCTTCTTTCACATAATTGTTTCCTTCTTCTTGATGTCTTCAAGCTTGAACTTGATTGGTGAAAGCATTGGAATAATGCTGCTAATTTTGCCCTTGAATCTGCCTTGACTAAATTTAGGATGCACAATTTTTTCAATGGATTTCTAGGATTAAAATGGTGAAAATGGCTTGTATTTATATGTAATTCTTCTAATTTCTAGAAAATCACATACTAATAGCTAACAAATAAAATTGGATTTTTAAATAATGAAATGCTAGTACTAACATATTCAATATGTGGTCAAAATGGTTGGACAAGGGTGTTGGGTGCCCTAGTCTAGACCCATCCTTTTTGTGGCCTTGAACATTTGGGGAAAATATTAAATGTTGAGTTTCATTCTCATCTTTTCATTTTCTAGAGATATTTATAAAACTAATAAATTAAATGCATAATTAGGTCCAAGCACATTAGGGGGAGCTAATCCTCATGTGAAATTGTAAAGGGTGGCCATTTTTCATGGTACAAAATATTATCTTAAACTTGGGCAACCTTGATTAACTACTATGAGTGCTAGGACTAACAATTTAGTTGAAAAGTTGACAAATAATGTTGTTTGGAAACATAAAGTATTTCAAATTTGGAAAAGACTAAGTATTGAATGTAGAAAATACAAAAAAATGGTAATAGATTCACTTGTATAGAAGTGGCTTATATAAAAGATGTTTAGAATTATATTCTACAACTACTTGTGATATTTAGAGGTGACTAGACCTAAAGAAGATTACTTCCATTTACAAAACATTCCTCTCGATAACCACTATGGCTAAAATGTCCAAGAGAGAAACTCTATGTAGAAAGTATGTACAAACTTGCAAATTGTTAAGATTAGTCCTTAAATACATCACATTAACAAATGCTGAAATATTTTAAAACTTCAAATTAGAATTTTGAAACTTAAGCAAACAATTTAACATGAAAAAGTCGAATCCTATTCAATTTATATGATGATTTTTAACTAAATAGAAAAAAGAATATACTTAAAAGTTGAAAATATTCTTAAAATATACAAAATTAAAATAAAGGAATACAATAAATCTTATACAAAAATACTATAAACTTGTTGTGGCATATAAGATACCTATTGGAAATTCGCCCAACTCGCGAGTCAACGCTTCAATCAACTCCGACAGTCTTTGTCAACTCCTATTGCCATGCTGCACCATCTCCATCTACTGCTCGAGGTAACGCGGTGACCACCGCACTACCGCGACCTCTTAACTCACTCACCGCGGTAACATGGTTAACCGCCAGCTCGCTTCTCTCACCGTCAGTCTGTATAGTTACAACTCTACCGCAGTCTGTTCTCTTGCCTCCTGCGGTAACGCAGTGCCCATCTCTAGTAGTTAGTTGTTCGTCAGTGGACGGTTACCATGGCCACCGCGGTCTATTTATTAACTGCGGCGGTAGCACGATATGCTCCTTCCTTGCAGTGCTCGCAGTTACTGCGGCCACCACGGTCTCCTCATAAACTGCGGTGATAGCGCAATAGTCAACTCTATTTGACTTTTTGACTTTTCGTGCCAACTGTTAGTGGGCTCCTTGTTGGCATAAAAGGACATTTTTTGATTGGACATTTTTTAATGCATAAGGACTATATTTAAATCGAGATGACCTTGTTTAGGGCTGTTTTCTGCTGGCATGTTTATGACATTAAACTTTGTATTAATTTTTGTCTGGGCCGAAATCCTTTATATACGGGGATATATTTTGTAATAATATAGTGAGGATAATATAAGATATTTTTCTCTCAAGTAGCAAAGGTGGTTAATGGCTATTCTGTATTAAATGATTTTTAGTGTGTGTTTTTTTTTTATCTATGCTATTTCCTTCATGTGGTATCAGAGCCTAAGGTTAGTTGTAGAGAGTCTACAAATCATGGCAGCAAGCACAAGCTTGAGTAATCCTCAAATTCCATAGTTGAATGGAGAGAATTATTACTACTAGTCAATAACAATGAGAGCATTGTTCTATTCACAAGATTTATGGGAGTATGTAGAGAATAGGTTTCCAGAACTGGTAGATGCAGCAACATACAATGCTTTGACACAAGCAGAGAAAGATTTGTTGAAAGATAACAAGAAGAAGGATTCAAAGGCTCACTTCTTTATTCTACAAGGTGTACATGAAAGTATTTTTCTCAGAATATCAGCCACTACCAAGTCTAAGTAAGCATGGGAGATATTACAAATAGCATATCAAGGAATGGACAAATTCGAAACAACAAAGTTGCAAATATTGACAAGAGAGTTTGAGACTTTGTTTATGAAAGAAAATGAGTCTGTAGATTCATATTTTACTCAAATAATGGAACTAGTAAACCAGATGAGAACATATGGCCAGACACTAGAAGATGTTAAAGTTATAGAAAAGATTTTGAAAAGTTTACCCACAAGATTTGAGACAATTGTAGTCACAATAGAAGAGACAAAGGATCTCACACATTATTCAGTTGATGAGTTATATGCTTCACTAATTTCTCATGAGCACAGACTCAGCAGAACAACAAATATGTCATTAGAGCATGCATTCAAGTCACAAGCTTCAATCAACCAAGGAAGAAGTAGAGGTAGTTCAAATTTTAGAGCAAGAGAAAGACGTTTCAATAGAGGTGGAAGAAATAACCAGTCAAGTTCAAGTGGAAGAGGCAGCAACCAAAATCCATCTCAAAACTTTCCTCAAGGACAAAGGTATGATAAATCTTAGGTTCAATGCCATTACTGTAAAAAGTTTGGCCATTACATGAATGAGTGTAGAAAGAAACAGTAAGAAATGACTAGACAAAATGCAAACTTTTCTAGAGAGATTCAAGACAATAGACCTAATAAGAGCACAATTTTTTTAGCTTGTAATGTAGCTCAAACTAGTGAGAAAGAAGTTTGGTTTTTAGATTCAGGTTGTAGTTATCACATGATAGGGAATTTAGAATTGTTCACAAGTTTAGATGAGAATATTAAGTCAGATGTCACCCTGGGTAATGACAACAAAGTGTCAGTTAAAGGGAAAGGGAATGTTAATATTCTAACCAAGCAAAGGGAGCAAAAATATATTTTTGATGTTTATTTTGTGTCTGGCCTTAAACACAATTTGATGAGTGTAGGATAGTTAATTCAAAAGGGTTATAGAGTGTCTTTCAAGAATGGGTTATGCATTATTTTAGACAAATACCTAAGTGGCCAGATGATTGCAAAAATTCACATGACAAACAATAGAATGTTTTCTTTGAGAATTCAGCCAGCTTTAAGTACAAACTTTGCACAAGCACAAGAGGTATCAACTGTTATTCAAACTGGCTTTGGCATTTAAGATTTGGTCATTTAAATTTTGGAGGTTTGAATTTGCTTCATAGGAAGAACATGGTAAAGAGAATTCCATTAATTCAAAAACCATAGAGAGTTTGTGAAGGTTGCATACTTGGAAAGCAACATAGAGAGTCTTTCATGGCAGGGAAATCCACTAGAGCAAAACCCCCATTGGAAATAGTTCATTTAGATTTATGTGGTCCAATGCAGACACCTTCAATAGGTGGTAGTTTCTATTTTCTGACTTTTATAGATGATTATTCTAGGAAGACATGGGTGTATTTTCTGAAACAAAAAAGTGAAGTGTTTAATTACTTTTTTCAATTTAAATCATTAGCTGAAAAATAAAGTGGTTGCTTCATCAAAGTACTAAGAACTGATAGAGGAGGTGAATACTATTAGAGTAATAATTTTATTACGCTTAATTAATTACATCACACTGGTTAATTAATTAAGTCACTTATTCCTCTAGTTGCTTAAGCTAAACTTAGGCGCATTAATAATTATTTATTAATTATTAAGTGTGCACACTAGAGTTTCATTTAGGGTTTCCCTTTTAGGGTTTCTTGATCTCCTTCATAAGGATTGATCTCTTTGTAATAACTGAGATTCTAATAATGCATTTTACACTTTGAGGTTTGCAGAACATCTTCTTGGTTTTGCATGTCTTTTGCATGTGACAGGTATCCATTTGCATGCAGGTGATCTTGGATTCTAACATGGTATCAGAGCTCCAGACCTGCCGCTGCCTGTTCGTGATCTGAAGATATGGCTTCTCAGTGAGTTTCAAGTGCAAGGGTTTCCACAGACATCTTTTTTACAAGATCTGGGGGTAGCTAATTTTTCGGCGCAGTATGGGCTCAAACGGACGTCACCATCGCGTTCGCAGCACCCAAAAACCCTAGAAACGCTTGTCAAATCATCCATTTTCGAGCAGTTGGTT
>CM021103.1:239152546-239213594 GCA_007115665.2 Sequoiadendron giganteum | reverse complement strand
TGAGATTAAGTAAGTTAAATTGATGCCTGGAAGTGGAATAGAGGACGGTGAGAATATTTTAATATTTTCATTGGAAAAAGTGAATTTAAATATTCACTGTGGGTACCATGTAAAGTGAATTTTATATTCATTTATATTTGGGAGCATTTCAGTGCAAACATTATCTTTGCTAGGGATTTTAAATAAAGTCAAAGGAGTGGAAATATTAAAGAGGAAAACAAAACTGCAGTATTATAAAGTGGGGAAATATTTTAATGCAAAGTGAAATTCTATTGGTTGAGAAGTAAAATAATGTGCATCAAGTAAAGAGAGCTGAAATAGAATTTTGCACGAGAAAGAGATATTTTTCCATCAGCTGGGTGAAATAATGAGGTTCTCCACATGGGCTGATTTTCAGTTGCAAGGCAATGATGAGCAAAGGCAGTTTTGAGGGAATGAGTTTGTTACTGCAATGGAAGAGAGATGAGAGATTATTTCTAGTTCGATCAATGGGAATGGAGTTTCCTGATGGCATCAATAGATCAGATTTAGGGTTGCTCCTGTTTGCTTCTCTTCTTCTATATCTTCTTTTCTCTTCTCAATTGTAAGGAGTTCCAATTTCTAAAAGCTCTGCAAGTCAGGCAAGAAGCTATGGGTAGATTGTAAAGCTAGGGGGAAATATGACTGTTAGTCATTTAATCTGAAAGTGTGTGTTCTGAGTTGTTCTGTTATGTTTATTTTTTGCTGATAATTGTCTCCATGGTTGAACTGTAATGCTATTTTGGATTCAATAATAAAATTATTTGAGTCTTTTCATGCACATTTTCTACATTTGAGCTACATTTTTTGTTGCCTCTTATTCTATGAATGGTTTAATTTCTTTAATAAAGCACAAGGTGCTTTTATTATTGCTTATTGTTGAGGGATAGTATAATTGCTTTGACAAATGTGACAAGAGTGTTATATTTTAGGTGGATTTATAAGCAGAGTTATTAGAGAAAGCTTCAGTGGTCTGGTTGTCATAATGTGACAACATTTGCAAGACCTTTAGAGCATGTTCAACACTAAAAGATGAATGCTAGTTATATGACTCTATAGCCCATTTTTATGGAACTAGTTCATTATCATGTTTATGTTGTTTTTAGTTTCGTCCCAACTCTTTGAATTAAAAAACCATTTAAAATCTGTTTTGTTGAGTTGTGTTTGTCATGTTCTCCATGCTGGTTGATGAAATTCATTCAATATCTTGCCAATGTTAAGTGATATTTTAGGTTTCTCAACATATTTCTGTGAGAGCATCATTAGTTAAGCAATATCCTGTTACTTGGGTGTTCAAATTTTTAGATGTTTCTAAATGTTTACCCACCTTGGTCCTGCAAAGCCAGATGTGTAGGAGATGTCATTCTTTGACTGAATCTTGTCAATTGGCCACTAGCCTTTGTGGTTCTTTAATATAGCTCGATTGGTTACCTCTTAAAGAATTGCAAATCCTAGTTGGGTTGCATTTTAAAACACCAATACCACCAATGCTCAACGAGTAGGGGGTGAGACACCGAGGGGACCAACAATCCAAAATCTCATGTACATCCTTTTGGTAGACCCAACAAACTTTGAAAAGAGACTGAATTTTTTGTCTAACCTGCCAGTAGTAGGAACAATGGAAAAGCAAGTGAGGAATGGACTCGACTTCATTCTCACACAAAAAATACCCCTATACTTGGTGCCTAGCATGTGACAATATTTATATTGATAAAACATCAACTCTATATCCCAATAAATGTGTTTTGTATTTTATATTTTAAAATTACTCTGTTTGTAATTATAACATTAGGAGCAAGGTTTACACACATTTCCCCATAGTGTGCACACATAATATGTAGATTAATATATCAAAGGTTTGAAGTAGGAAAAGTGATCCTAGATCCAACTAAGATTAACCTCTTTTCATTTAACATCACATTTGGACACAAGACCAACTAGAGTTGATGATTGGCTTGCTACCACTATGGAGAGCCAATCTTCTAGGGTCTTCTATCTCTTTTTGAGTTGTGAGGATGATAAATTTTGAGTGTGTTTAATAAGCCTATTTAACATATAACTCTAGATCTGAAAATATAATTTATTACATAGATGAAAATAAAAAGTAATAAATAAAGAAAGATTTGAGAATGAGATACACAGAGGAACATGTGACTTGAATCTGAGGCTAAATTGGAAGGACATGGGCATTGGGTGTCGTAGAATGGGATGCTTCTTTCAAATCTATAAATTTTGAATTATAGGTTATAGTCTACACTATATTTTTTGGGACTATCTTTTGCTAAAACTATAGGATCTAATCTGCACACATGAAAATATCTAGAAAGGTTGTTTTGTATAGGGGATTTCTTAAGTCAAACCTTGTTTTCATTTTTCTACCTCCACGTAGAGTGGTTGATGATAATCAAGAGGGCATGCCCTAGGTTAGGCACAAGCTAAAACAATAATCAACAAAAATGATAAATGATAAATTAAAATATTAGCTTGATGTGAAATCCTTGATGAAGTGATGCCACACAACAAGTACCACAAAATTTGATATATGGATGTCGTGATTGGTTGATAGACCTACAAAAGGTCAATTCCCAAAATATAATAGATTGTTGTAGATGGCATATAGAGGATAACTCAATATACCTTCATAATTTCGCATGATTGATCATAATACCTTCTTTCACATAATTGTTTCCTTCTTCTTGATGTCTTCAAGCTTGAACTTGATTGGTGAAAGCATTGGAATAATGCTGCTAATTTTGCCCTTGAATCTGCCTTGACTAAATTTAGGATGCACAATTTTTTCAATGGATTTCTAGGATTAAAATGGTGAAAATGGCTTGTATTTATATGTAATTCTTCTAATTTCTAGAAAATCACATACTAATAGCTAACAAATAAAATTGGATTTTTAAATAATGAAATGCTAGTACTAACATATTCAATATGTGGTCAAAATGGTTGGACAAGGGTGTTGGGTGCCCTAGTCTAGACCCATCCTTTTTGTGGCCTTGAACATTTGGGGAAAATATTAAATGTTGAGTTTCATTCTCATCTTTTCATTTTCTAGAGATATTTATAAAACTAATAAATTAAATGCATAATTAGGTCCAAGCACATTAGGGGGAGCTAATCCTCATGTGAAATTGTAAAGGGTGGCCATTTTTCATGGTACAAAATATTATCTTAAACTTGGGCAACCTTGATTAACTACTATGAGTGCTAGGACTAACAATTTAGTTGAAAAGTTGACAAATAATGTTGTTTGGAAACATAAAGTATTTCAAATTTGGAAAAGACTAAGTATTGAATGTAGAAAATACAAAAAAATGGTAATAGATTCACTTGTATAGAAGTGGCTTATATAAAAGATGTTTAGAATTATATTCTACAACTACTTGTGATATTTAGAGGTGACTAGACCTAAAGAAGATTACTTCCATTTACAAAACATTCCTCTCGATAACCACTATGGCTAAAATGTCCAAGAGAGAAACTCTATGTAGAAAGTATGTACAAACTTGCAAATTGTTAAGATTAGTCCTTAAATACATCACATTAACAAATGCTGAAATATTTTAAAACTTCAAATTAGAATTTTGAAACTTAAGCAAACAATTTAACATGAAAAAGTCGAATCCTATTCAATTTATATGATGATTTTTAACTAAATAGAAAAAAGAATATACTTAAAAGTTGAAAATATTCTTAAAATATACAAAATTAAAATAAAGGAATACAATAAATCTTATACAAAAATACTATAAACTTGTTGTGGCATATAAGATACCTATTGGAAATTCGCCCAACTCGCGAGTCAACGCTTCAATCAACTCCGACAGTCTTTGTCAACTCCTATTGCCATGCTGCACCATCTCCATCTACTGCTCGAGGTAACGCGGTGACCACCGCACTACCGCGACCTCTTAACTCACTCACCGCGGTAACATGGTTAACCGCCAGCTCGCTTCTCTCACCGTCAGTCTGTATAGTTACAACTCTACCGCAGTCTGTTCTCTTGCCTCCTGCGGTAACGCAGTGCCCATCTCTAGTAGTTAGTTGTTCGTCAGTGGACGGTTACCATGGCCACCGCGGTCTATTTATTAACTGCGGCGGTAGCACGATATGCTCCTTCCTTGCAGTGCTCGCAGTTACTGCGGCCACCACGGTCTCCTCATAAACTGCGGTGATAGCGCAATAGTCAACTCTATTTGACTTTTTGACTTTTCGTGCCAACTGTTAGTGGGCTCCTTGTTGGCATAAAAGGACATTTTTTGATTGGACATTTTTTAATGCATAAGGACTATATTTAAATCGAGATGACCTTGTTTAGGGCTGTTTTCTGCTGGCATGTTTATGACATTAAACTTTGTATTAATTTTTGTCTGGGCCGAAATCCTTTATATACGGGGATATATTTTGTAATAATATAGTGAGGATAATATAAGATATTTTTCTCTCAAGTAGCAAAGGTGGTTAATGGCTATTCTGTATTAAATGATTTTTAGTGTGTGTTTTTTTTTTATCTATGCTATTTCCTTCATGTGGTATCAGAGCCTAAGGTTAGTTGTAGAGAGTCTACAAATCATGGCAGCAAGCACAAGCTTGAGTAATCCTCAAATTCCATAGTTGAATGGAGAGAATTATTACTACTAGTCAATAACAATGAGAGCATTGTTCTATTCACAAGATTTATGGGAGTATGTAGAGAATAGGTTTCCAGAACTGGTAGATGCAGCAACATACAATGCTTTGACACAAGCAGAGAAAGATTTGTTGAAAGATAACAAGAAGAAGGATTCAAAGGCTCACTTCTTTATTCTACAAGGTGTACATGAAAGTATTTTTCTCAGAATATCAGCCACTACCAAGTCTAAGTAAGCATGGGAGATATTACAAATAGCATATCAAGGAATGGACAAATTCGAAACAACAAAGTTGCAAATATTGACAAGAGAGTTTGAGACTTTGTTTATGAAAGAAAATGAGTCTGTAGATTCATATTTTACTCAAATAATGGAACTAGTAAACCAGATGAGAACATATGGCCAGACACTAGAAGATGTTAAAGTTATAGAAAAGATTTTGAAAAGTTTACCCACAAGATTTGAGACAATTGTAGTCACAATAGAAGAGACAAAGGATCTCACACATTATTCAGTTGATGAGTTATATGCTTCACTAATTTCTCATGAGCACAGACTCAGCAGAACAACAAATATGTCATTAGAGCATGCATTCAAGTCACAAGCTTCAATCAACCAAGGAAGAAGTAGAGGTAGTTCAAATTTTAGAGCAAGAGAAAGACGTTTCAATAGAGGTGGAAGAAATAACCAGTCAAGTTCAAGTGGAAGAGGCAGCAACCAAAATCCATCTCAAAACTTTCCTCAAGGACAAAGGTATGATAAATCTTAGGTTCAATGCCATTACTGTAAAAAGTTTGGCCATTACATGAATGAGTGTAGAAAGAAACAGTAAGAAATGACTAGACAAAATGCAAACTTTTCTAGAGAGATTCAAGACAATAGACCTAATAAGAGCACAATTTTTTTAGCTTGTAATGTAGCTCAAACTAGTGAGAAAGAAGTTTGGTTTTTAGATTCAGGTTGTAGTTATCACATGATAGGGAATTTAGAATTGTTCACAAGTTTAGATGAGAATATTAAGTCAGATGTCACCCTGGGTAATGACAACAAAGTGTCAGTTAAAGGGAAAGGGAATGTTAATATTCTAACCAAGCAAAGGGAGCAAAAATATATTTTTGATGTTTATTTTGTGTCTGGCCTTAAACACAATTTGATGAGTGTAGGATAGTTAATTCAAAAGGGTTATAGAGTGTCTTTCAAGAATGGGTTATGCATTATTTTAGACAAATACCTAAGTGGCCAGATGATTGCAAAAATTCACATGACAAACAATAGAATGTTTTCTTTGAGAATTCAGCCAGCTTTAAGTACAAACTTTGCACAAGCACAAGAGGTATCAACTGTTATTCAAACTGGCTTTGGCATTTAAGATTTGGTCATTTAAATTTTGGAGGTTTGAATTTGCTTCATAGGAAGAACATGGTAAAGAGAATTCCATTAATTCAAAAACCATAGAGAGTTTGTGAAGGTTGCATACTTGGAAAGCAACATAGAGAGTCTTTCATGGCAGGGAAATCCACTAGAGCAAAACCCCCATTGGAAATAGTTCATTTAGATTTATGTGGTCCAATGCAGACACCTTCAATAGGTGGTAGTTTCTATTTTCTGACTTTTATAGATGATTATTCTAGGAAGACATGGGTGTATTTTCTGAAACAAAAAAGTGAAGTGTTTAATTACTTTTTTCAATTTAAATCATTAGCTGAAAAATAAAGTGGTTGCTTCATCAAAGTACTAAGAACTGATAGAGGAGGTGAATACTATTAGAGTAATAATTTTATTACGCTTAATTAATTACATCACACTGGTTAATTAATTAAGTCACTTATTCCTCTAGTTGCTTAAGCTAAACTTAGGCGCATTAATAATTATTTATTAATTATTAAGTGTGCACACTAGGGTTTCATTTAGGGTTTCCCCTTTAGGGTTTCTTGATCTCCTTCATAAGGATTGATCTCTTTGTAATAACTGAGATTCTGATAATGCATTTTACACTTTGAGGTTTGCAGAACATCTTCTTGGTTTTGTATGTCTTTTGCATGTGACAGGTATCCATTTGCATGCAGGTGATCTTGGATTCTAACATTGGTATCGAGCTCCGTGACCGCCACTGCTCGCGGATCCTCAAGATATGGCCTCTCGAGTTTCGCGCAAGCGGTTTCCACGGTGCATCTTTTGTAAGATCCGGGGTAGCCAATTTTCTGGCAAGCAAGATGGGTTCTCAAACGACGCCGGCCACCATCGCGTTCGCAGCGCCCCAAAACCCTAGAAACGCCTGTCAAATTGTCCATTTTCGAGCAGTTGGTTTCTAAGGCAAAATTTTTTTGTCGGGAAGGCCGTACGACCTTCACAGCACGCATTTTGAGGCAAAGTTTTGCACGCAGATGGAAAAAAAAAATGGAAAATGTGCATCTATTTCGACGCTGCCAGCATAAATGAAGGGCGCCGCCGGCGTGCCACCCAGCGGCCACCAGGAGCGGCGGCATGCGGGCGGCGCTGCCCCTTCCCACCACCGACCAGAGATCCAGCCCCCACGGACAGAGCCCGCGGTCCCATGGGGGACCGGGTGCTATGCGCCTAGCCCCCGACCGCTTCCTGCAGCACTCCGCCGGTCATATGGAGAATCATGGGCTCCGCCCAGCCCCCTACTCTGCGCCTACGGTCACATGGGTGACCAGGGGCCAAAATTTTTCTGTAGGGAGGCCCATTTTTTGCGCCGCCGGCCAGATGGCCGTCAAATTTTTTGCCCCGCAGTGCTGACGTCAGCATGACGTCATCGGTTGTACGGCAGTTTGTCCCCCTAACCCTAGTTTTCTCTAAAGAAGCAGTTTTTTTCTTTTTTGCATAACTTGGGCATACGGTATCGAAATCGGGCAAACGAGATATCGCCGGAAAGCTGGTTCCGAGCACTATCCTGTGGTACTGTTTATTTTTCAGTATTTTCCTGTTTTACTGCATTTATTTCTGGTTGAAGTCAGATGTACCTTTTATGCTTCCGAGCTCATAACTTTTTGCCACGATCTCCGATTTTCGCTATCTTTGCGGCGTTGGAATGGTATTGAGGAGCTCTATGTTGCTGTCCATGCACTTTTTTCTGTATCTGTCCCAGGTTTTTCATTATTCCAGATTTGGCCCGATGGGTGTTTTGGAGATTACTTGGATATTTTGACAGTTGGGAGAGTGCTTCTTGCATCTTTGCACTTCATTTTCAGTGATACATCATTTAATAATCGACTGCTGCTTCATAGATTCCAGAGTTGTTCCCGTTTGGAGTTTTCGAGTGTTCCGTGGCATCGGGTCTGCTGTTGCATGATTATGATTCCGATATGGTTTCTTGTAGACAGAAGTATCTTTCCTTGCTTGCCAGATTACGGTTCCAGTGTTACTCTACAGTGTTCTTCCAGTGCTTCTTTGCAGCATGTCATATCATTGTAGGGGGGTTTTGTCCCACTGGGTTTTCCTCTTCTACCTCTTTCTTGCATTTGTAAATGGGTACCTGATCAGGCCTAGTTGTCGGGACCCATCTTTTCTTGCATGCATCTTATTCTAGTGTTTTAGCTTCTTCCTAAGTTCATCTTAAAGGGGGGTGTTAGAGTAATAATTTATTACGCTTAATTAATTACATCATACTGGTTAATTAATTAAGTCACTTATTCCTCTAGTTGCTTAAGCTAAACTTAGGCGTATTAATAATTATTTATTAATTATTAAGTGTGCACACTAGGGTTTCATTTAGGGTTTCCTTTTTAGGGTTTCTTGATCTCCTTCATAAGGATTGATCTCTTTGTAATAACTGAGATTCTAATAATGCATTTTACCCTTTGAGGTTTGCAGAACATCTTCTTGGTTTTGCATGTAAAGGCTTTCGATACCATGTTACTAGAATCAAGATCACTGCATGCAAATGGATCCTTGTCACATGCAAAAGACATGCAAAACCAAGAAGATGTTCGCAAACCTCAAAGTGTAAAATGCATTATTAGAATCTCAGTTATTACAAAGAGATCAATCCTTATGAAGGAGATCAAGAAACCCTAAAAGGGAAACCCTAAATGAAACCCTAGTGTGCACACTTAATAATTAATAAATAATTATTAATGCGCCTAAGTTTAGCTTAAGCAACTAGAGGAATAAGTGACTTAATTAATTAACCAGTGTGATGTAATTAATTAAGCGTACTAAAATTATTACTCTAACAAATACATTTCAAGAGAGTTTTTAAATTTATGCAAAGAACATGGAATACACAAATAGTTCACAACAAGATACACACCCCAACAAAATGGTGTAGCTGAGAGAAAAAACATAACCATAATGGAGATGGCTAGAAGTATTTTAAAAGCCAAGCACTTAACAAATGAATTTTGGGCTGAAGTTGTATCTTGTGCAGCATATATTATGAACAGATGCCTCACAAAAAGTGTGATGAACATAATCCCTGAGGAAGCATGGATAGGTAAAAAGCACAGTGTGTCTCACATGAGAGTTTTTGGTTGTGTTTCATATGCACATGTTCCTGAACAGTTGAGAAGAAAACTTGATAACAAAGGAGAAAAATGCATTTTTGTTGGATATAGTGAAGAATCCAAAGCATACAAATTGTTTAATCCCTCAACCAAGAAAATAATAATCAGCAGGGATGTCCAATTTATTGAAGATGAAACATGGGATGGAAGCAAAGAAAATACAGTCAATGTTACTGTTAATATCCCTCAAGATGAGAATGAGAATACTATTCCAACTAATGTACCCATAGTTCCTAATCAACCTCAAGCAAGTGGTCAACAACTGACACCAACAAGTAATACAATAGCAGCAACGAGAGGACTGCAGACACCAACCACAACAAGAATTTCTGGCGCAGGACCTTCAAGTCCACATTCTGCAGATTCAAGTGACTTATCAAATCCAACTTTGGCTAGCATAAGGAGGTAGAAAATCAGAAGCATGACTGATATCTATAATCAAAATGAAGGTGAGAACAATTCTCAACAATTTACACTATTTGCCTTTTATTCACAAGCTGAAGATCCAATTCATTATGAAGATGCAATCAAGGAAGAAAAGTGGTTAACAGCAATGGATGATGACATAGATTCAATAGAAAACAATTAGACATGGGAGTTGCAAAGTCTTCCAAAAGACAAAGATGTAATAGGTGTCAAATGGATTTATAAAACCAAGTTGAATGCAAATGGAGAAGTGCAGAAGCACAAATCAAGATTAATGGTAAAAAGTTATGCACAACAACCTGGAATAGATTACAATGAAACTTTTGCACCAGTTGCATGACTTGACATAGTCAGAATGCTATTGGCTTTAGTAGCTCAGAATAGTTGGCTAGTTCACCAGATGGATGTGAAGTCATCATTTCTCAATGGTTATCTAGAAAAGGAAGTCTACATTGAACAACCACCAAGATATGAAATATCAAGACAAGAGGACAAAGTCTATAAACTGAAGAAGGCACTGTATGGTTTGAAACAAGCCCCAAGAGCTTGGTATAGCAGAATTGACAGTTATTTCACAAATAATGGATTTACCAGATGTGACAGTGAACCAACATTGTATACCAAAGTGAATGATGAAGGTAAAATTCTAATCATATGCCTGCATGTTGATGATTTGATTTTAACAGGAAATCTGTTAATTGAAATGTTCAAAACAAAAATGATGAAAGAGTTTGAAATGACAGACATGGGAATGATGAAGTATTTTTTAGGCATTGAGGTAACATAGAATAAAGATGGTATTTTCATTTCACAGTCTAAATATGTGAAGGATGTTTTAAAGAGATTCAATATGTTAACTTGCAAGACAACACCTACTCCAATGGTGACTGGACTAAAATTGAGCAGAGATGACAAAAGCTCAGATGTTAATCCAACTTTGTACAAACAGCTAATAGGGAGCTTAATGTATTTGATGGCTACAAGGCTTGACATCATGTATGCAGTTAGTTTGATTTCCAAATTCATGGAATCACCAAAGGAGAATCATTGGATAGCTGGAAAGCGAATTTTGAGGTATATCAGTGGAACCAGAAATTTTGGAATCCAATATTCCAGAACAGATGATTTCAAATTAATAGGTTTTACTGACAGTGACTGTGCTTGAAGTGTTGATGACAAAAAAAGCACCTCTGATTATGTTTTTCATTTTGGGAGTGGTGTTGTTGCATGGGCTTCAAAGAAACAGCCTATTGTCACCTTATCTTCAGCTAAAGCTGAATATGTTGCAACAACCAGTGCATCGTGTCAAGCAGTATGGATGAGACGAGTTCTGAAAGAGATTCAAAATGAATAGGTTGATGCTACAAAATTTTTATGTGACAACAATTCGGCCATTGTATTATCAAAGAACCCTGTATTTCACAAAAGGAGCAAACACATTGATATACGGTTTCATTTTATCAGGGAACTGATTAATGGCAGGGAGATTTCATTAATTTTTTGCAGGTTAGATGAACAGCAGGCAGATATATTTACCAAGGCACTGAGCACAGAGAGCTTCAACTTTCAAAGAGACCGGTTGGGAATCAAAAATGGCGCGAGTTGTGCTCAAGGGGGAGTGTTGGAAATTTGCCCAACTCGCGAGTCAACGCTTCAGTCAATTCCGACAGTCTTCGTCAACTCCTACCGCCATACTGCACCGTCTCCATCTACTGCTCGAGGTAACGCGGTGACCACCGCACTACCACGGCCTCTTAACTCACTCACCACAGTAACGCAATTAACCGCCAGCTCGCTTCTCTCATCGCTAGTCCGTACAGTTACCGCTCCACCGCAGTCTGTTATCTTGCCTCCTGTGGTAGCATGGTGCCCGTCTCTGGCAGTTAGTTGTCCGTCGGTGGACGGTTACTGCGGCCACCGCGGTCTATTTCTTAACCGTGGCGGTAGCGTGGTATGCTCCTTCCTTGTAGTGCTCACAATTACCACAGCCACCGCAGTCTCCTCATAAACCATGGCGGTAACGCTGTAGTAAACTCTATTTGACTTTTTGACTTTTCATGCCGACTGTTAGTGGGCTCCTCGTTGGCATAAAAGAACGTTTTTTGATTGGACATTTTGTAATGCATAAGGACTATATTTAAATCGATATGACCTTGTTTAGGGCTGTTTTCTGTTGGCATGTTTATGACATTAAAGTTTGTATTAATTTTTGTCTGGACCGAAATCTTTTATATACGGGAATATATTTTGTAATAATATAGTGAGGATAATATAAAATATTTTGCTCTCAAGTAGCAAAGGTAGTTAATGGCTGTTTTGTGTTAAATAATTTTTAGTGTGTGTGTTTTTTTTTTATCTCTCCCATTTCCTTCAATACCTTCCTCAACGTGAATGCAAAACAAAGGGTGAAAATACATGATATACCATTTTGAGTACGTCATTTATAATTTTTTGTGGGAAACCAAAGGACTCGGAATCTGTTGTTTTGGTCTAATAGACAAGAATACAGATTTATATCAAATATTTGTTCCAACTAAAGATCTTCGCGATTAAAACCTGATCCGTTTTCTAGTGATAATCAATTATGTTAAGCGCTTGGCAATGTAATTTATTCGCAGGATATTATTAAACGCTAATTAAATGGTGACATTACCTATGATTTCCATTAGCCGAGACGTTAAAGATAGATCCGTCGATTCAAATAAGAAGTCGAATATCTTTTACAAAATCCCGTTCGTCTTGTCATGTCTGGCTTTATCTAAAATCATGATATTCTGGATGTAGAAGTTACCATCAGTCAAACCGGAGAAACGAATTTGGGAACGATTCCCGAATTTGTCGACTTAAATCAACAAAGCACATCCGTCTTCAAATTTATTTTAATCAAATCAAAGCAACGAACGACAGCTAGGAGCCTTTTTACATCTATAAATACTTATCAATCCATGCTTTCTAGACGCACACTGTAAGAAGAATCAGATTGTTGTAGAGATTATAGGAAAAAGAGAAGATGGTAGCTGGAAGTGTAACCATAGAAGTTGAGTCTGAAGTGGCGGCAAAGAGATTGTGGAATGCGCTGGTGAAGGATCACACTCTCATTGCCAAGGAAATGCCAGAGTTATGTACAGGAGTCACATTTCTCCAAGGTAACGGCGGGGTCGGCAGCATCAAGCAAATCAACTTCACCCCTGGTATGTATGCACATGTATATGAAACCAACTGCTTAGTTAACGTTATAATTTCTTAGTTAAAAAGGATATGTTTAGAGCATGATACGAAAGTGTTAGTACAGGCGCGACGGAGTTTAGCTATGTGAAGGAGCGCGTGGATGTTCTTGACGAAGAAAATTTTATTTACAGCTACACCGACTTGGAGGGAGGAGAGCTGGGAAAGAATTTGGCGTCTGCTCAGTTCACGTTTAAACTGACTCCTAAAGCAGACGGAGGAAGCGTTGTTACTCATATTTGCAACTTTGACACTCTCCCTGGCGTTGCTCAGGAGGAAGGCAAACTTGAAGCGATGAAAGCCCAGCTCACCGCTTTGTTTAAGAAGATGGAAGCATATGTCATCGCTAACCCCACTTTATACAACGCATGACATACTTGGTCCTATCAATAATGGTCTGTAGTAGACCTGCGTCATTTATGTATTTATTTGAAGTTTTGAAGTATTTTCGCCAAATAAGACAGGAAGTGCTTTTTCATGGTGCACTGTAGTATGTTTTAATTTCACATACGGCTTTCCCTCCAGATGTGGGAGGGTTTAATGCCGAATATTTCTTTCTTTCAGAGGAAATCAATCACTGTAAACTTTATATGGGATATTATATATTGGATTGGAATGTGATTTAATATACCTTTGAAGTTTATCTTTACTTCCATACAGAAACATGATTTATCTCTTTTGCGTTGCTAAATAGGGTCTGTTAATTATTATTATTTTCCATAAGTAGATAGCGTCTATTCAAGGAAACCATGTTAACGATACTTTCCTCTCATATAAGATGAATGATCTAGAAGCCTTCAGTTAACGTTCTTCTTCTTTGTAGATTCAAGCTCGCACTGTCCACCTTTGCACAAGCAGTATTTGTTGGCTCTTCGGTATGGACAGTACCCAGTTTTTATCTTATACATATAGGGGCTCCCAAATAAAACTCCACATACATTTCTATACTTAACATTCAAGACTAATTTATGCACAAATTTATGCTTAATAGGAAGCTTCAATATAGATTGTTTATAAATGAACAATTCAATATATTTTTTATGCAACCTAAAGCACAAGGTTTGCCATTTTGATAAGTTTCAATATCAAGTTAATTTTATGCAATCTAAAGCACAAGGTTTGCGATTTTGATAAGCTTCAATATCAAGGTTTTCATTCAAATATTAAGAAATAGAATTTTTTTTCTTGGGAATATTACTTATCAATATCAAGTTTTTTAGTAAAATATTAAGAAATGAGGTTAGTTTGGGAATACACATTATAAATATATAGTAAGTTTGAACATTCTACTTTTTTTTTGTGCCACAAGATTAAAATAATTTTTTTTTTTAAAATAATGCATATAATTTATTTAGAATAATGAAATAATTGACTTAATGGTTTTCTTATATCAATTTATAATGTGATTTAATAATCATTAATTAATTAATGTATTATATTATTTTATATTCAAAGTTCAAGTGGATAAATTAATTAAGTTTTAATGTTTAATATTTAGGGTGTTTTAGGTGGATGACAAAAGTGATCCATATTGATATAATAATAAAAATTAATATTTTTATTATATGATTAGATTAATATTTTTATTATATGTTAATAGACATGATGAAATGTTTATTTAGAAATGAATTTAATATTTAATAAATCTCTCATTAACCATGAACTATATTTTAAAACTAATCAAAAATAGTTATTTAAATACATGGTAAATACATATATAAACATCTCAAATATAAAAAAGTTAGAAACAAAAAGAATGTAAAAATATCATTAAAAAATTAAATAATCTATATACATGATAAAAGAGATTTAAATTAGTTTTTGCACGCAAGAGGTCACGAGGTCTAGTCTCCCCCAAACTCATGGTACCAAAGGGCATGTCATGCCAATGCCACCGGTTACGTGAAAAAAGTTTACTAGGCACACTACAATTTATAGGGGGACAGATACTTGATCGATTCTTGCAGTCTAAAAAATTAAATAAGAGATTTAAAATTTTAATTTAAATATATTTAGAAGATATTACTAATCAAATATTATGAAATATAAATGAAAATAGAAAGATTGTTTAGTACATTAAGAATATATATAATAATAAATATGCTTATATGTTTAACCTCATCTTCTTTTTTACATGATCTTAATCCAAAATTGAATTGGAAATGATGGTACACACATGAAACCACATCCCTTTCAATGAATAAAATGAGTTTAATATTACTAGATCAAATTTTCTATTCACAAAATTTTTTACGATACATAAAATTTATTGTAGGTGTATTAGGAAAATGTACTATAAAATCTATTCTTATCTATACTATTATGAAATAAATTTTTATTTTCATGAAAATCTTTTATGATACAAAAAATTTATTGTAAGTGTATTATGAAATGTACTAATCATCATAGTTTAGGTATGTGTGTTTAAGTGTGTATGTGCGAGCAAGTGTAATTTTAGGTGATGTAATGGGAGAAGCATCCCAATCATTGTGCATCATCATCACAAGATCATAAGTTGTGTGAGAGAGTGTCTAGAGGAAGATCGAATTCAGTGCAAGTTGTGTGATCATCATTGAAGATCCATAAATCTTATCTATGTAATCTAGTAGGAGTAGTGTCTTACCTATTGAGTTGGTACTCAAATATTTGTGTTAGGGATAGGTGTCTCTAGTAGGTTTGTGCTTCCAAATACAATTATGGATTCACATCTCTAGTGGGTTGGTTCCTACTTCATGATTGTAAGTTATTCATTATTTTGTGAGGCTATATTTGGGTGATTTGGGTAGTAATTCCAAGTAGTTATTCTCATTGTGGTTTTTCCCATCTTGGGTTTCCACATATATCTAGTGATCTCGTGTGTGGATGTGTGTTTATGTTTATCATTTGAATAGTTTTAATAATAAAGTAACATCCAAAAATTATACTAAGGATAATTTGGATTTGAAGTTGAGTTTCTTCTTAGACTGATTTACCAGCCCCTCTTAGTATATTTTGTGCTCTTCAATTGGTATCAAAGCCAAGTTTATTTGGAGAGGCTTACTAGCTTGAGGTCAATTCGAGATGGCACACTTAGTGGCTCAAGAAGGATTATATTCAAATAAGGAACCACTGTTTGATGGATCCAATTATACCTTTTTGAAAGTAAGGATGGAAACATACATGATGGTTCTAGGATTTTAGGTTTGGCAATTAGTTGTGGATGGATATGATATCCTTAAAAATCTCCCAAGAGATAAAGTTAGGAAAAGAGCATGTGAGATGAATTCAAATGCAATAAATTTTATTTTGTGTGGTCTAGATAACTTAGATTTTGTGAAAATAATGCATTGAAAGACTACAAAAGAAGTTTGGAATAAACTCTATAATATCTATGAAGGTAATGACTAAGTCAAGGAGGTAAAACTTTAGACCTATTGGATATATTTTGAAGGTTTGAACATGAAGGGGGAAAAAGATATTATTGTAAACCTACTCTAGGTTGATGATGTTGTCAATACCATTAGATGACTTGGTAAAGAAGTGAAACAACTACTATTTGTTAAAAAGGTACTTAGATCCCTTCTCCCTAAGTTTGATTAAAAAAAAATTCGAATAGAAGAACCAAAAATCTCAAAAGTTTGACTATAGATGAACTATATGGGACATTAACTGCATATGACATGAGAATTATGAATGCCAAATTTACAAGAAAGGAGGCTACTTTCAAGGTATCAATGGATAATGAGGATTCAAATCAAAGTGAGGGTTTTGACCCAAAAGAATCTATTTTTTTTTTAGAAGATTAAAAAGAGGTTTCGGTAAGTATAAAGGTAAGTTACCTTCTAAATGTTTCAGTTATGGAAAAAATTGGGCACATTGTTTTAAAATGAAAATTATTGGTAGTAAGAAGAAGAATGGTTTGTATGCTAGGGAAGAAGGTTACTCATTTAATGAGTATAAGAAGAATAACTTCAAAAATGAAAAGGCTCTACTCATGGCGATGGAAAATTCTACTGGCGATACCAAAATGATGTTGAAAGATGATGATGATGATGGTGATGATGAGCTTGATCTTGTTGAAGAATTTCTCTACTTGGAAATGAGATAAATAGGTTGAAGAAGAGGATCACTAAAGAAGTGAAGGCTAAAGAAAATTTGGATTAGAATATTGAGAAGGCAGAAAGGACAATTATTGATTTGAATGATGAAATAGAAGAAGCATAGAGAATTGAAGAATTTTTCATAGAGAGGTAGTTAACCGACATAAGGACTATGAGAAAATAGAGGAAGAAATTGTTGCACTAAGAAAGGATCTTGAAAAAGAAAATTTAGTCAATTGAAACTGGAGTTTGGAAAGAGTACTGAGATGTTGGATCAGATAATCAGAAGTCGAAGATAACAACATATCAAAACTAGAATTGGTTTTACAAAAGAACAGAAGGGAAAGACGATTGAATAGTCTATGAAGGTAGTTACAAATAATTTGGAAAAGAACAGTTCGAAAAGTTCAAAATCCAAACAAGTTGTGGATACTAAAGAAAGCAGGAAGATGGTTGATGGCTTCATTCAAGTTTTGAGGAAGAATAGGAGATCCAAAAGATAAGCACCAAGAGAAAAATGATTCAATAGTAGGTCAATCACTCTTTTTTGGCTATTGTTTCAAATGCAATCATTTTGGTCATAAGGTTGTAGATTATAAGAAGGTTTTGATAACAAGAAATAATTTTGTTAGAACAAAAAATTTTGCTCCATTATTTCATTCCAATATAAGTTTTCATAAGTGCAACAACTTTGGACATATTACAAGAAATTGTGGAAGCAATTTTGTGAGTTCTCCTAAGAAATAATTTAAAGAAATTAATTCAATAAATTAGAATAGTTGTTCTAGGAAATTTTGGAAGAAGAAACTCGAAGAATAGAATCCTAAAAGGTTATTAACCCCTCATACTAAAATTTATGATCAATGTGAGATATCTGATGATTCAAAAAATAAAATCCACAATAGTGCAATCAATATGAAAAAATGTGGATCCATATAAGGAAGTTATGATGAGCTTATTATGGAAATTTGCAACTCTTAAGTTGACAACCCCATTGAGATCAAAGAGAGAATGCTTGTTGGGAAAGAAGGATGAAAACTAGCCTTGGTACAAAAAATAAGATTATGATAATACATTTGAGTTCTTCAAGAAGATGACGAGTTCTCTCTCCTATTTGATGCTCTAGAGGAAGCACAAGTTGAGGGGGAGTCTTGAATCTTTTCCACAATTATACTTTATGGTCTTGTAGATTGTTTTAGAACCTAGTTAAGTAGTGAGTAGTTGTCCATTTCCATTGATGTCAGAGGGGGAGAAATGAAACTCAAAATTATAAATACTCCAAAAGGAGAAAGTTGAACATACTATGATGAGGTTTCATATAGGGGGAATTCCTTTTCTTGACACATTAGATTTTTCTTGACATGCCAACAATAGTTTGTTACTTTCCATAAATGAAAATGGGGAAGATCATTAAACATATGTTTTCATTGATGTTAGAAGAGTGTAAGTTATGCTAGTTGGTTCTAACATTGATGCAATGACATTCAAAATATTGGAGAATGCATAATATTGTCATGTCATTCTAACTTATGTATGTATATGTGCCTAGCTATGGTGATAGAACTAGTTGAGGAATGTTTATAGTATCATAATACATCTATTCATGTAAGAAGTGATTCAAAAGTTTGATCTGAAATGTTTGAGGTAAGTTACCTAGACAATGAGATTATTTTGGTAACATGTTTTCATTTGCATTTCTTCATGGATGTGAGTTATATCCTATGGTTTCAAAGGAGATTATGTCTACACATGGTTTACCTTACTCTAGAGTTTCTAAAATTGATGTTCTTCAAGAAGAAATTTTGAAGTGATAGAAGGATCATTGTATTGGTTAGCTAACCGAGTTGATATTCTAGATCTATGTGGAAATGGCTTGTAGCATGTTCCCTCCGAAGATAGTGTGTGATGGTTAAATAGGACCAGGTTAATTTCCTTGAGGGAAGTGTACAAAATCATGTTTTATTGGTGGAAACTAATATATTTAGGACCTACCTGCTACACGTTTCATACAGATTTGAATTTAAGTCCACCTTAGCTAACCTAAATTATTGCAGACAGTGTTAAGGGATTCTTGACCGACATGAAATGGTGTTAAAGTAGTGGGATTTATATAATGACTAATCATAAGATTTTAGGTGTGTGGCTCTAACTATTTATGTGCCACCAAGTGTAATTTTGAGTGATGTAATTAGAGTTGCATCCCAATCATTGTACTACATCATCAAAAGATCATAAGTTGTGCAGGAGAGTGTCTTAAGGAAGAATAGATCAAGTGCAAGCTATGTGATCAACATTGAAGATCCACAAATATTATCTATGTAATATGGTAGGACTGGTGTCTTACCTATTGAGTTGGTGCTTGCAAATATGATTGGGGATTGGTGTCTTCTATGGGTTGGTTTCTACTTCACGATTTTAAGTGGTTCATTATTTTGTGAGGCAGATTTAGGTAGTAGTTCCAAGCATCTATTCTCACTGTGGTTTTTCCCATCTTGGGTTTCTACGTATATCTAGTCTTCTCATGTGTGGATGTGTGTTTATGTTTATCATTTGAATAATTGTTTTAATAATAAAGTAAGATTTAGAAATGATACTCTAGATAATTTAGATTTGATGTTGAGTTTTTGCATATACTAATTCACCCCCTCTCTTAGTATATTGTGTGATTTTTACAAATTACTTTCATGTAACAAATGAATGAGGTACTAAAATATTTTCTTTTTGAATTTGTGATTGTATATTGTGATGATATTATGACTTTTAGTAAAACAATAGAAGAGTATCTAGCCCATATTAGAGCAGGTTTACAAATATTTAAGGAAGAGAAGTAGCTTGTGGTTTTCAAAAAATGTAACTTCATGAAGGAAGAATTTGTATACATAGGGTTTGTAGTGTTTGAGGAGTGGTTAAAAATGGAACCAAAGAAAGTTAAGGAAATAGCATACTAGCCTTCATCAAAAATTATGTTTGAAGAAAATAATTTTGTAAATGGTATTTTTGAATTAAATGAAAAATATGATTTTTTGGTGTTGTTTACCTTCATTGGTCTTCATAGTTATTTAGTTTTAGTGTATTGACAACAATTGACAATAGAGCAACAACTTTGTATGTTATTTTTTAGATTTTATTTCCAATATTTCTTGAACAAACATAAGATACAATAATAAATAAGTAAAAAAATAAAATTTAATGTTAAATATTCCAAATTAATTAAATATTAACATGCTTATAAAGAATGATATATTAACTGTAAAATTGATACATTACCTTTATCTTTAAATACACCAAAAATAAAATTATATTAGTAAGATAAAACTATGACTCTTTAATCTCCCCAAATTACTTTTAAACATCAACCAATTGTAGACACAAAGAAAAATAAATTGACAAATAGATTCTTCAACTGTATGAAAGCAAATGACATTTCCATAAAACTAAGACTAAAATATGCAGGGTAGACTTGCAAGAAATAGTTCTGAACTTATGAAGGCCATGTAAGATACAACCTCAAAACACCAAATGCGGTGGCTTCTAACATCTACGAACACATATTGTGATTGCTTCATTTAGTGACCCTTCGATATATAAATTTTAATCACTTCCTTTTTGAACATTTACGCACTTAAAATAGTTTTTAAAATAGCAAAAATAAGAGAAATGTACAGTGGAACTTCATATTATTCTCAACTAAGGAAACAGTGAAAGGAAGACAAAAGCCGACAGTGAGGTGGAAGTGGGCATTTCCTTTTCAATTACAGGGGGAATTAGGTACTAACCACTGTATTATCTTATACTCCTAAATAGGGATGAAAGACCGAACTGTCCATATAAAACTTTTCTACTCGTGCCAGATTTTACATTGAAGTTGACCTTACGTAAACAGTCGACATGTATAACTAGAACATAAACATCCAATACCCAAGAAAATCTAGTATGTTAAAGCAAGTAGATGTGGCAAAATCTAATTTGATATTCCAAGTTTAACAGTACAAAGTGGGATTGGCAAGGAGATACGCCTCAGTATTCTTGAACATAGCAACGCTCCCGTCTCTCATCTCCTGTATTTTTAAATCTGTAGGAGAAATACCAGGTAGAGTGTCATACTGGTATGTGGCCGTCCAGAGGCATCCACCCTCTGCCTTTGGGGTGTATTTCGTTTCGTGTTTCACAGAAGCCAATTTCTTTCCTACCAGTCCTCCCTCCACATAACTGTAAATGTAAAGAAACTTTTCTTCATCAATTTCATCCACCCGCACTTTCACATAGCTAGAATCCTTGTTAGCTGCGCCACCCATTGAAACAACAAAGATTTGATATTATTTCCAAATTGTAATGATAAATAAGAAATGGGTAAGAACAATCGGTTCTAGGAAAATTTATCGTAAGCAATTCATCAATGGAAAATTTACTGCAGCAATTCATCGTGGGAAAATTTACCACCATGACAAATTCACTGTCAAGTAAAATTCAGCACCAGCAATTCACCTTAACGGAAAATTAACTGCATTGTATAGATCAATTTTTAATTTTCCCTCATAGTGAATTGCTGACAGTGAATTTTAATTGACATTGAATTTGTCATGATGATGAATTTTCCCACTATAAATTGCTGACGGTGAATTTGCCATGACTTACCATGACAATGAATTTTCCCACAATGAATTACTGACGATGAATTTACCATATTCCAGAACAATCAGAAAGTAGTATGCATACCAGAAGTGAAGTTAAGTTGCTTGATAGTGCCTGCTCCTCCGTCTCCTTGGAGAATGGTTACGCTTGAAAATATGTGGGGTGCTTGCCTTAGGAGAAAACTATCTCCGTCCTTTACCAACGCATTCCATAGTCTTTTAGCCTTCACTGGAGACTCCAGCTCCACAGAAAGACTTCCTGCAACCATCTTCTTTTATCTGAATAATTCTACTCTACTCTTTTCATAGTCTGATGTGCTGTGAATCGATGGCATTTATAAAATTACTAAATGGTTATTCACCGTTACTATATCATTTAATTAAACGGTCAAAGGAGTGGATGGAATCATCAATATAATTATGCCATTGATTTCTTCAAGTCTACACCTTGTGGTTTGACAAACTCAGGCATGCCCACCCATCGTTTCATTTATAATTCAAAATGCTGGTTAATTTCTTCACAAGTCCCTCTCCGTCTGGAAGATGGCAACTCACCACCCATATAAAACCAAAATATAAGTTTTTTCAATTCAATGGTTCCTTATCACATACTTGCTCAAGGAAGCAAACCCATCACTCCTAAGACTTTCGTTGAGTGATAATATTTTTTTTATCGGCAACTTATATAATAGTGTTGCATATTAATCAGGAAAGCAATGTAATCACACCTTGCATTTTTCTGGAAAGCAATAGATTGCATATTATGTTTCCAATAAATTAGATTAAAAAGCGTGAAATTGTCAAAAACTTATTTGAATTTAAAATATATATATATATATATATAAGTTTTAAATTCAAATAAGTTTTTGACAATAAATTATATAAAGTTGTCGAACTATTTTATAAATTTTCATATATCAAAGTTTATTTTAAAATAAATTAATACTTATATTTTAGAGTTGCTTATGGGTTGCATCATCTTAAAGATGAAAATTGAACAAAGACAAAAAATAATACCTTTTTGCTATTTCAATTGTTAATATATTTTTAGTAGACCTTGGATAAAATAATATCAATTGATCCATTCCATTTTACTCTCTAGTTAAAGTTTATTCATGATGAAAAATAATTGTTCATGGTACCAACTAACATAGATATCAATTTGTTATGGAGGTTGTCGAAATTTTATTTTAGATAAATGTATGGTTAAGGTGAATGAGGCATGACAAGTCAAATAATAATAGTGTGTCCCACTTTTGAGCCACACACAAACATGTAATTTGGATTTTATATCAAACATAATGGGTTTATGTGAAGTCTATGTCTATATGAACACCGGTTGTATAAACAAATAGGTCACCATGTCGTAGGAGGTAGGTTTATGTAAGAGGTGTTTACACACATATCTCATGTGAAAATTATTCTTACCAAACATCACAAAAAAGATTAGTCCTCTATATTGTTGGATGTTGTGGTTGTCATTGATGTCAACACTATTAACATTGATGATTTTGAAGGCTGTATATGTTGAGGATATTCAAAAAATTAGAATAAATATGTTGTAGGGAGTTTGTGAAGTTGTGATGATCATAATGGTGGAAAGTTATGTACGTTGATAATCAGAAGTCACGCATCAAAGGGTTTGTTGTTGAGCCTATCTAGTATGTTGTCTGGAAGTTTTAGAGGTGCACATCAAAATTGGAGAAAGTTATGAGTTTTTGAGTTCCTACAGTTATTTTGTTACTGTAGCAGGTGTTTCTAGAAGAAGAGAGAGTATTTCTGGTAAATTAAGTTGTTGTGTATGCTGTTGTGATGTTCAACAATATTTCTAGATTGTGTTCTATCATTGTGGTACATCCGCGTTGATCAGTGTGCTCGTGATCAAAGATTTTACTTTGTGTGTCTAATTTTTTCATGTTCTTGGCCAACATGACGGTGGTAGCATGTTGTGGATCTTTATGAATTAATTTATTATTGTTTGACGTGTTTGAGGATGTTGATTTAGGTCTTCATTATGATGTGACCAACTTAGGTTGGTGCACATTGAGATTTGTTCATGAATTAGGCCGACAGTTTGTAATTCATTTATTCTTTATTTGTGGTCGGCAGAGTTGTTAATGTAAATCCATGTAGCGGGTATATAAGAGCGATTGTTTCTTCATTTTGGAGTGTGTGAGGTGTACTTGGTGAACGTATGCGAAGTGTGAATGCAAAATGTGTGAATAAAGATCAAATCATTTGATTTCATAGAAGAGTGTGAAAAAGATTGAGTGAAGTGTGAAGAAGTATTTATGTGCCTAACCGAAACTGTCATCAATCTTTTGAAGAAGCTAATTTCTCAGTTCAACCTCATTAGATGGATTTAATTTGATTGTTTTATGTAAAGCAGTGAGCCTTCCCTTTTGAGAAGTGAACTCTAGGCAGTGTGCCTGAACGCAAGTGCATTCCTTATTCATTTTTCATTATACTTCTAACAGGGTATAATTGTGGATTAACCTCCACTATGGTTTTTCCCCTAATAAGGTTTCCACATTTAAAATCTTGGTGTTCATGTGTTTTCGATGTGTTGTTGATTCATGCTTTCACTATTAATTATCAGATCTGAGATTAAAGGTTGTTAAAGGTTAAATAAGTTTAAACTCTATAACAACTGATTCACCCCCCCTCTGAGCTGTCTATCCTTGTTTTGCCAACAATTGGTATCAAAGTAGGTTCCTCTGAAGAATTTTAATAGCTTGAGGTGATCCGAGATGGAATCATACAAGAAGGATGGTCCTAGATTTGATGGTACAAATTACTCTCTGTGGAAGGTCAGAATGGAGTGTCATTTGAAGTGTATTGGTGAACCCTTCTGGAAGATTACAAAAAATAGATATAATATTCCTCATAATTGTTCCTCTACTCCTGATGGGATCAAAGAAGCTGAAACTAATATTAGGGCTATAGAAGCATTGTTGAGTGTTTTGACAGATTCAGAGATGATAAATGTAATAGGTTTGAAAATAGCATATGAGATCTGGAAGAAATTGGAAACATTGTATGAAGGAGATGCAGAAGTGAAGATTACTAAGCTAACAAGTCTAAAAGGAAAGTGGGAGAATTTGAAGATGAGTGAAGATGAAAACATTGTTGCTTTCATGCAGAAGGTAAATGAACTAGTGATGGGTATTAGATGTGCTAGTGGAGTCATGGATGAAGATGAGATTATGGCTAAAGTGCTCAGATCAGTTCCTACTTCTTACAAAATTAAATATCTTGCTATTGAAGAGCTTAGGACAGTAACAAATGTGATAAAAGACATGTTGATTGGTAAACTAGCTGCCTTTGAGTTGAGTGAATTTGGTGAGTCTACTCCTAAGACAAAACCTGCATTCAAAGCTACTATATCTGAAAAAATCCAACAGAGATATGATCCGGGAGAGAGTTCCAGAAAGACATTCAAGTATGAAGATGAGATGAAACAAATTGAAGATGAAGAAAGAGAGAAAGAAGAACTGGAAGCATTGATTATGAAAAGAGAATCCAAAGGACATGGTAAGTATAAAGGAAAGCTACCTATTAAATGTTTCTCTTGCAATAAGATAGGTCATTTTCCATTAAGGTGTCCTGAAAGAGTTTCTAAGTACAAACTTGACAAGTCTAGATTTCAAAAGAAATGTTATTATGCTGAAGAAGTTGTTACTGATGATGAATCTAACAAAGAAACTGGAAATGAAGATGGATGGGTATTCATTTCCATCAAGGAAAATGGTACGGTGTCCACTGAATTTGTCAGTGATAAAAATATTGAGAAATCTCTTGCAGCCAAAATTGATGAAAAGGATGAATGGGTGATTGACAACGGATGCTCACATCATATGACTGGTGACAAAAGAAACTTTCCAAGCTTGGAGAAGTATGATGGTGGTGTTGTAAGATTTGGAGATAGCAATTCTGGTGTGATTTGTGGAAGAGACACTATTTCTCTTGGTGGAAAATATAATACTGATGATGTCCTTTATGTTGAAGGATTCAAAAATAACTTGTTTAGTGTTGGATAGATGGTAGACAAGGGATACAATATTTAGTTCAAAGATGATAAGTGCGGGATATTGGGAAGCTTTGGAAATGTAATTTTTTTAGGTACAAAGACAAGAGGTAACATTTTTCACCTCAGTGCTGCTAGTGAAATTTGTTTAATTGCTCAAGTTGATGTAAGCTTGTTATGGCATAGGAGGTTGTGTCATGTGAATTTTGATATCATTGTCAAAGTAAGCTCTACACAAGTAGTCAGAGATCTACCTAAGTTAGTGAAGCTTACTAACACTATATGCAAGGAATCTAAGATGGGAAAGTAGACAAAAATTTATTTTTGGAGAAAACAACATCATTCTAATGGTGTATTGGAGTTGGTACATACTGATCTATGTGGTCCATCTAGAATCAAAAGTCTACAAGGAGAAAGGTACTTTATGTTGCTTATTAATGATTACTCTAGGATGATATGGGTTCCTTTCTTGAGAGAAAAACATGAAGCTTTAGAAAAGTTCAAATATTTCAAGGCTATGATAGAGAATGAGACAGGGTTGAAGGTTAAATGCTTAAGATCAGGCAGAGGTGGTGAATTCACTTCATGGGAGTTCAATTCATTTTGTGAAGAGCATGGAATCAAAAGATAGTTATCTGCTCCTCGGACCTCTCAATGGAACGAAGTTGTTGAGAGAAAGAAAAGAACAATTCTAGATGCCGCTAGAGCTATGATGTTGGAAGGAAATGTTCCTCATATCTACAAGAGAGAAGTTGTAAGCATTTTTGTATACACTATCAATCAAGTAAATATTAATGGTAATTCTAGTAAGACTCATTTTGAGTTGTGGTTTGATTATAAACCTACTATTAAATATTTCAAAATATTTGGAAGTAGATGTTATATCAAGAGAGATGAAGATATTGGCAAGTATGATGCTAGAAGTGATGAAGGAATATTTTTGGGTTACTCTACTAAGAGAAAAGCCTACCGGTGCTACAATAGAAGATTGAAGAAAATGGTTGAAAGTGCAAATGTCAAAGTTGATGAAGACACTATTAGATCATCTAGATATTATGGATATGACTTAGGTGACCAACAAGATAGAACAAATAATGGAAAGAATGCGCAAATACAAAATCAAGTTCAAATTGTTTCGATGAATCAAGAGAATCATGAAGGAGAAGCTAGTGGAAGTGTAAAAGAGAGAATAGAAGAACCAAAAGTTAGAGAGAATCCCAAAGTCCCAAGGTATGTAAAGCTAAATCATTCTAAAAGTTAGATTATAGGAGATAAGAAGAAAGGTTTGCAGACTAGATGAAGAATTGCAGAAGAATATTGCCTGATTTCCAAAACCGAGCCTAGCAATGTCAATGAAGCATTTAAAGATGAATATTGGATGGAAGCAATGAAGGAAGACCTGATGCAGATAGAGAAAAATGATACATGGTTTCTTGTTCCCAGACCTAAGGATAAAAATGTGATTGGAACCAAATGGGTTTTTTGGAATAAGTTGAATGAACAAGGTGAAGTGGTCAGAAATAAAGCAAGACTGGTATGTAAAGGGTACTCGCAGATGGAAGCTATTGATTTTGAAGAAACCTTTGCCCCTATTGCTAGAATTGAAGCTATAAGGTTGTTTCTTGCTTATGCTACTTTCAAGAATTATAAATTCTATCAAATGAATGTGAAGTCAGCATTTCTGAATGGTGAGTTAGAAGAAGAAGTTTATGTTGAGCAACCTGATGGATTTCAATTGACTAATGAAAAAGACATGGTTTTTTGATTGAAGAAAGCACTCTATGGACTCAAACAAGCCCCTAGATCCTAGTATGAAAGACTAGATAAATACTTGTTGAAGCTTGGATTCAATAAAGGTACTGCTGACAACAATTTATATTTCAAGGTGGATCAGGATAAAGAGTTGATTATTGAAGCCTTTGTTGATGACATTATTTTTGAAGGTGATGATGACTTATGTATGAATTTTTCTGATGAAATGAAAAGTGAGTTTGAGATGTCAATTATTGGAGAGCTTAAATTCTTCTTAAGATTGCAAATTACTCAATTAGAGGATGGAATCTTCATATCTTAGTCCAAATATGTAAGAGTTACTGAAAAAGTTTGGCATGGAAGACTCAAAGCGAGTTGGTACACCCATGATAATCGGATGCAAGTTAACACAAAATGATGATTCTCTTAAGGCTAATAAAACAAGGTACAGGTCAATGATTGGTGGATTACTCTATTTGACTCGGACCAGACTAGACATTATGAATGTTGTATGTATGGTTGCTAGATATCAATCTGATCCAAAGGAACCACATGTGACTGCAATAAAGAGAATTTTTAGATCTTCGAAAGGGACAGTTGACTTTGGTCTTTGGTATCCTAAGGATGATGCTCTTACTCTAAGTTCCTTTATAGATGCAGATTGGGCAGGAGATGTGGATGACAAAAAAAGTATAAGTGTTCATGCATTCTTCTTGGGAAAGAATTTGGTGTCTTGGCTAAGTAAAAAGAAGAATTTCATTTCCTTATCTACTGTTGAGGTGGAATATATTTCTCCTACAAACAATTGTACTCTGGTAATATAGATGAAGCAGATGCTGAGAGATATCAAAATTGAGTATGATGAGCCTATTGCTATATTTTGTGATAACTCAAGTGCCATAAACATTTCTAAGAATCCAGTGCTACATTCAAAGACAAAACATATATCTGGGTATGTGTAGGATCATGATGGGCCAAAAAGTGGCGATATGTAAGTGATATGATGGCCCATGTGGCTGACGAATTTTGTTTTACCCAAAATTGATGAAACAAAAAGGGTTTTTAGAGGGGATTCTTAGCTTTCCACCAATATAAATTATGGTTTAATTTGAATTTAATAAATAATTATTATTTATTTTCTATTTGAAATATGACTAAAGTCCTGATTGATAGGATGATTGAAAAAAATATATAGCTTTCAAACGGTATCAAATTTTTTGAATCTGAAATATGCGCCACATTCTATGCTTCACATACTATAGGATTACAAAAAAAAGAATTGAATTTCATGAAGTTTTGACCAAGTTAAGGTGGTTAGATGTACGAGTTTATATACTTTTTAAAATTTGTAATAAAAAAATCATAATTAAATATTTACTTGGAAAAAAATTACAAAAAAATATGCATCACATCGGGACATGAGTCCTCTACTTATATCTAAAATATGATAAAAAAATATTACCTTTTTATTGTGGTTAGAGTGGTTAGATAGACACCTACTTCTTATTTTTTCCCTCAAATATAAGTACTACTGCATTGAAATTTCAAATTTTCACCAAATAGATTTATTTAAAAAAAAAAAAAACCTAGTAGTTTAGAAACTGCATTCAATTGGCTACAAATTTTATTCTTACATATTTTTGAAATAATATAGATAACTTATTCAAATTTTTACGTCAAGTTTCCTAACTTTGATTTTCTGAACTTTCATTGCCACTTAAGGGCCTGTTTTTTCCATGATGATCCTGCACATACCCATCTATCAAGTATCACTTTTTGAGAGACAAAGTGAGTGATAAAGAAGTCAGACTAGAGTATGTGCCCACTAAGGAAGAAATTGCAAATATATTCACTAAATTGTTTCCTAAAGATACTTTTGAGTATCTCAAAGGAAAGTTAGGGGTGATTTCCCCTCTTAATCTGAACTAAGATGCAAGTCTTTGCATCAATCTATGCACTCATAGTCATATCTTGTTTCAGATTGATGTTGTGGTGGTTGCTACTCAGGGGGAGTAGTCAGATGTTTCAAATATGTGGTTTAGAGCATGTGTACCTTTTCCATTGATGTCAAAGGAGAGAAGAGTAATGTGAAAAACCTTTGTAGAAGAAAGGTAAGAAGAGAAATAAGAACTAAGGGAGAAGATGGAAGAGTAAAACAGTTTGAGAAGAGTTAGTTATGTTGATGGTATTTTTCACATCATGTGTTGCCATCAATTCCAAAGAGGGAGATTGTTGGATGTTGTGGTTGTGTTGCTAATATGTGGTTTTCATTGATGTCAACACTATTATCATTGATAATTCTGAAGGTTGTATATGTCAAGGATATTGAAAACATTAGAATAAATATGTTGTAGGCAATCTATGAAGATGTGATGATCAGAATGGTGGAAAGTTGTGTACGTTGATAATCAGAAGTCGGCCATAAAAGGGTTTATTGATGAGCCTAGGATCTAGTATTTTTTTCGGAAGTCTTAGAGGTGTGCATCACGATTGGAGAATTTTATGAGTTTCTGAGTTCCTACAATTATTATGTTATTGTAGCAAGTGTTTCTAGAAGAAGGGAAAGTAATTCTGGTAAATTAAGTTGTTGTGTATGCTATTGTGATGTTAAAAAATATTTCTAGATCATGCTCTATCATTGTGGTATGTCCACATTGATCATTGTGCTCCTGATCAAATATTTTCCTTTGTGTGTCTGAGTTTTTCATGTTCTTGGCCGACATGATGGTGATAGCGTGTTGTGGATCTTTATGAATTATGTTTTGATTTTTTGGCATGTTCAAGGATGTTGATTTAGGTCTTCATTATGATGTGAATGACTTAGGTTGGGGTGCATTGAGATTTGTTCATGAATTAGGCTGACAATTTGTAATTCATTTATTCTTTATTTGTGGCCGACAGAGTTGTTAATGTAAATCCATGCAGCTGATATATAAGAGCGATTGTTTGTTCATTTTTGAGTGTGTGAGGTGTGCGAGGTGAATGTATGCGAAGTGTGAATTCAAAATTTGTGAGTAAATATTAAATCATTCAATTTCAGGGCAAAGTGTGAAGAAGATTGAGCGAAGTGTGAAGAAGTATTTATGTGCCTAACAGGAATTGTCATCAAGATTTTGAAGAAGCTAATTTCTTAGTTCAACCTCATTAGATGGATTTAATCTAATTGTTTTATTTAAGGCAGTGATCTCTAGGCAGTGTGTTTGAATGCAAGTGCATTCCTTATTCATTTTTCATTATACTTCTAACATGGTATAATTGTGGATTAACCTCCACCGTGGTTTTTCCCCTAACAGGGTTTCCATGTGTTTTTGATGTTTTGTTGATTCATGCTTTCATTATTAATTATCATATCTGAGATTAAAGGTTGTTAGAGATTAAATAAGTTTAAATTTTGTAACAACTGATTCACCCCCCCCCCTCTCAGTTGTCTATCCTTTTTTTTGCAACATATATAAGGGGATGTTGCTCATTTGGTAGGATTATATTTCACACGAATGTAGAGAAACAGTGGTTATTTGTAGTAGTAGATGAGATAGGAGTTATTCTAGATTTTCTTTTTTTAATTTTGTATTATGTCCTAGATATTTGTGTGTATTTGTGTGAACTTTCTATATATAATATTGTATGATTAGAAAATGGGATCTAGATCCTAAATCACACTTCATCCAATATGAAACATTTAAGGAAGGATTAAAAATGATTTCAATATCCACTTGCCTACAAACCTCAATGGAAGAGCCAGAATGGTGGATCGAGGTTTTAATCCTTATGGATCTTTGTGGATGTTGTGATTAATTGAACTTTAATTGATTGGATTCTATGATGCAATGATTCTTGTAGGTTAAATATAAAAATGCAGCAAACTATTGAGATTTCATAAAAACATAGAACATATAGAAAAATATAGATTTTAAAAAAGATGAGGGTAGACATAGAAGAACTTGGCATATAAATTTGGGCCTGGAATAGCTGGATAGGGGTATTGGGCACCCTATATTGGCTAATATCTACTTAATATCTGACTTCACACTCTTGTTTCTCTTGATTTTCAAGTTCTTCTCTTCCAGGATGACTATCATAATTTGTCTATCATTGATAAAATCCACTTTCCTTGATTTGGCAACTTATAGGGTTTGAATGCAAGAATGAGCAATTAGTCTTCAATCTTCATCCAATTTTCTTCATATCTGTAAAACCTACACACATGAAAGAGGTGGAAGGGTTGTGCCATATAGGGGCTTGCCTAAGTCAAACTTCATTTTGGTATTTCTACCTCCACAATGGCTATGATGATGTAGAAAGAGATCTTACCCTCAGTTGAGAAGATGCTAAAGGATAAAGAAGTGATAAATTGAAAAATTATTGCAACTCAACGCTCAATCTACATTTGTTGATGGACTGAGTTCATGTACTCATCACCTTCAAGGAAAAATTGATGCTTGATTTGAAGTCTTGCAAGTATTAGTACTAACAAAACAAATGAGTATAAAACATGAATAAACTTACATAAAAACATGATGCATGGCTAACGTGATGCTTAAATGAAATAAATTCTATTGTAATTCTACTAATTTTTCTATTGAATTGCCTTGACTGATTTTAGAATCCTCAATTTGTTCAAAAAAAGTGTTAGGATTAAAATGATTAAAATGATTTGTATTTATACGTAATTCTTATAATTTCGCAAAAATTAAATAAAATATTGACACAAAAAAAAAAAAAATTTGAACTAAAAAGGGTGTGACAAGGGCACTAGTTTCCCTTGTCCAAACCCATCCTTGTCAGGGCCTTCAACATTGGTACAAAATATAAAATGTTTATTTTCATTGTTATCTTTTAATTTTTTGAACATATTCATACAATAGGAAAATTAAATGCATAATTAGGTCTAAGCACATAGTGGGGAACTAAACCTAGTGTAAAATATCCAAGGGTGACAATTTTTGATGCTACATTTAGCCCCCACTTGAGTGAGTGTATGAACTTACTCTCAAAATCACACTGGAGTATGGATAAATCCCAAAAGGGTTCAAATATCCAAACTTTGATGAGATAAGATGGCATTGAATCTACGGGATGCACTAGCCCCCAAATTTGACATCCTATAGAAAGATAATGTAATTAAAAGGGAACAAACATATGAGGTTCAATGTAACATGACAATCACCAAGCATACACGATAAAGACACGCAACATAACATAAAGGAAAAAAAAGATATGAAAAGAAAATCCAATGCAAACACAATGCAAAAAAGGGGGTATGACAATCATGGACTAACAAGATCCAAAAAAATATTACTAGGATCCATACCCAAGGCATTCATGAATCATAGGCTAACAAAGTCCAATATTTGTTAGGTGACCTATGAACCAAAAAATGATGGGCTAGAGAAGTCCAATATTCAATAGGTGATCATTGATAGGAAACAACACAAGCTAATGAAGTCTTATATTCACTAGGTGAGTTTTTGCAAAGTAGGAAATGAAAAATGCATAGGGGCTAGTGAAGTCTGATATTCACTAGGTGTGTTCTCATGTCAACCATACCAAATATTATAATCCCAAAATTTCTGATAAGGGGCTACAAAAATGATCAATATGCTAAACAAACACATCACCAAGTTCAACATGTGTGAAAAAAATGAAGCACATAATGGAATGCATGCCCCCACCTTAAAGTAAATGCTAAAACCAATTGTGAGAAATTGCCTTTAAGGTAGAGTAAAATAATAAATGCAATAGGAAAGAGGTCATGAGATCTTATTGGAAAACCCTATTCCAATTATATGTTTCCAATAAAGATGACTCATGACAATGGGTTTCCCCAAAAATAAAGCCACATAACAAGACACAAGATATGAGATAAGGGATCCATGGATCGGGGGTTAGTATAGACCATAGATAATATATATAATATGATGTAATGTCCCCATTTTTTCCTTTCTCCCTTCAATGCCTGATAGCCTATTTTTGGTAGCCCGTAGGTTTGTCAGAGGTAAAATTAGGGTTTCCTATGCTATTGGGATTCTAGAGCAGTTTTGAGGGTTTGCATGTATGAGTTTTGGATGCATGTCTGGTGATCTTTTATGGGTTTTTGGAGAGCTTCAGAATGGTGTAACATGCATCTCCATCAAAAAACCTTTTCTGGAACTTGTTGTGTTTAGCCAACACATTGGAGTTTCGAGATTTGGAGTGCGGATTCTTTCTGGGTTTTCTGAGAGCTTCGCAATGGTATGACATGCAAAGTGAGCGGAGCAACTTTTCAGAATTTACTATTTTTAGTAAGTTCTATTTTTAGCAGGACTCCAGTCAGCAGTAGCATAGTAAGATTTTCACTTTGAGCAGAGCAGTTGAGTTTTCCTTAATTTGGCTTTTTGAGGTGCATTTGTGAATAAATGATTTATTTAAATCATTTAATGAATTTAATATTTTACGACCTTGTCCTAGCATAATAAATTCATGTTGTTTTTAAAAGTGGTCATAAAAGGGAGGACATCTGATAAAAGAAATATTTAATATTTTTAAATTCAGTTATTTATTTTAAGGATGGGACGCCACTTTGGAGATGGTTATTACTTTATTAAAAATTTATTATCTCCCTAAAGTTTGGACGCCAAAATAAGAGGGAAGAAATATTTTAAAGATTAAAATATTTTCAAGAGCAAGAAAGGGAGTTTTTTATGGAGAAGTTGAAGGGTCACCTCAAAACTTATAAAAGAAGGCCTTTGCTCTCTCATTTATGATGTTGGAAAATGTTGTAAAGTTATGCTGCTGAATTAATTTCAGAATCTAGCTAAGGGAAAGCTTAGCAAGTTTACTCCATTCTTCGGGCCTGAAACTATGGTACCATAGATGGTTGTTTGAGAATGTGCTTCATCCGGAAGTGCATATTGTGCATCAAAGTGAAGATATTGGTGAGAATTTCCAGTTTTAATGTTGTTGGTTCACATATAGCTGAAATTGAATTTTGTTAGCAGCTTTGTGAATAAATTTTATTTCATTCTAGGCATTTGTGCTATGTTATTGTTGACCATGGGTGACCCTTTCCATGAAAGATGAGATTTAATTTCAAAGAACCTGATTTTTAAGAGAAAAATTTCCCTTCCAGCCAGGTCGTACCATCTTAGAGCACATTGGGATTCTTGTGAAATAAATGAGGAGGATTTGATGCTATTTTCTAATTTTTTTTTGGGCGCCATACTTCTAGAGAGCCTTTGCAAAATATTTCAGTCAATTCGGAGGTAATTTGGTGAAGTTATGAGCATTTAAGTGAGTTTGCAATTGCTGGTAATTCATTTCCATAATTGCAGATTTTATATTAGACTTGTTACAATTTGAATTTCTAGTCTTTTCTTCATCAATTTTAGTAGATATCTAATGTGGAATCATCCAGTATCTTTGTGCTTGAAAGTTATTGTAATATTCATGTAATTTGCAGCATTTTTTAATATTGTAAGACTGTAAATAGTAGTACTATTCCAGTCTATTATTGCTACATTTATTTCTTTAATTTCACATTAAGCACCCCTGGATGGTACACCACCACTATGGAGAAACAAATTCTTTAGCCTCTCTTGTACCCACTGTCAAGTGGTGAATTCCCACTACTGAGTGGATGCCTTCTGTGGGGGATGAATTGTTTATTTGTAATTTCATTCCCCCCACTGATTAAGTGGAAGTGTGGAAAAACTCTCATGGCTGGTTATCCACCTAAGTTCTTGTTAGTTTTATAATTAGTACTCTGCTATATGCTATCACCTCGCCTTCCAAGGATCTTGGCGAACATTCTTGGTGTTGAGTTTAATTCTTCTCTCTCAATTGTAATCAGTTGATTTATTGAGTTAATTAGATTCTAGGGATCCTCTAACCATATGCCCGCCCCTCCTCCCTCATCAGGTCTTAGGGTGCATTCTTGGGTAGAGTAACTATTCTGCATCATTTTAGTTTTGGAGCTAACCATAACGGGTGCATGGTTACATTGTATTTGATATTGAAAATCAAGAAAAAATTGAGAGGGTATCTTTCAGTGGTATCAGAGCTTGTTTTCCTGCCATCCTATGAGTTTCAGCACTTCAGTTATCATATGAGAGTTAGAGAAGACCGATACTACATCAGAGAGTAGAAGAGTTTAGTTTCAGCTTCAGAAGTTTTTGAAGTTGACACTTTTTCAGAGGTTTGTGAAACCTTGTCTTGACAGAATAAGGTATGACTAATGAAGAAGAGAGGAAGTTGGTAGAGACTCTCTTTTTGGTTGGAAAGAGACCTGGAAAATAATTTCAATCAAGAGGAAATGAAGAGAATATTCTTCATTTGTTAGAACAATGTTTGAGACAAGTGAGGCCATCACCTTTGGAGGAAATGCAGTTGGCTTTAGCTCCTGCAGTGAATTTTTTGAATTAGTCCTGTTGGTTGGGGCATACTAATGAAGAAACCAAGCTGCTGATTTCTTCTTGTTTCATGGAGATAATAAGAATTGTAATTCCCCAGTTTCCCTATGATGATGAAACCGTGAAGATCATATAAAAATGATAGTGGAAAGCTTTCAAGATTTGGATGAAATCCAAAATAGTTTGTTTCCAAGAAGAACAACTATTTTAAAGACATTTTCTGAAGTTAACTCTTGTATCTTATTGATATAATTGAAGATGGAGAATCAAATTTATCATTTATTTAATTTTCTCTTCACCTCGACCTGGAGTGAGCAGGAGGAGGGGGTGTTTGCAGCTATTAAAAATATTCTAATTGACACCATCAAAGAAGTTGATACTCTTCTCGAAAGTGTCCAAGTCCTTCTCAAGAATTCCTTTGAATGAGAAGAGAATATTTCTCCAACTACTGATTTGTTAGTCAAAGAAATTTTTAGTCAATGTAAAGAAAAATTGAAGCCATTTTTGAAGAAGACTGTTGAGGAGATTTCTGAAGCTGAAGAGGAGGATGAAAGTTGGAATCCCTTCAAACTCATAGAAAATGTTCAAGGAGTTTCCATTTATCTAGCAATAGAGAACAATGAGTCAACAGGTGTTAAGGAGCCTCAAGTTGAAAATCCAAGTGAAGAACTTCTAGAAACAAGAGTTGGCATAGAGTTGCATAATGAGATCATAAGTGAAGATCCAAATGGAGAAGTTCGGTTGGTATAAGATATGTGTTCAACCAGTGAATTACCTTTTCACAATTCAGGAGAATTCTGGTTTGGAAGCCAAGAGAAAGAGGAAGCTAAAGTCCCTTCCCACTACAAATTTGATTTGATAGACTCCTTTGAATCATGTGTAGAAAACAAAGTGGAAAGAGATGTTTCTATTAGTCATAAGGCAGATTTCTCTTCACCTGAAAACAAGCTAAGGAAAAAAGCTAAGGAATTGGAAGGAACTATGGATGGAATGATGAAGAATGTTCATCACATGTGAGACAAGTTGGGGAGTGCAGCTCAAACGATTTCTGAAATCTTTTTCCATCAAAGTTGTTCTACATCATCTCAGCCAGCACATGAAGATTGCAGTTCAAGCTCACAAACTACTGAAAATGGAATTCAAGTTATGTCAAAGCTTGATGAATTGCATTGGCATGTTGAAATTTGACTTATGTTGTGCCTAGAGGAGAAGATGTATGTTGCATTTCCATTTCTATCAGAAGAATACAAGTTCTTACTTCTAAAAATGGCTTTAAAACAACTGCAATAAACAAGTCCCAACACAAGAGTTGATGATATCAACAACATTTTGAAACTATGGTCTACTCCATTCTTCGGGCCTGAAACTATGGTCTCCTAGATGGTTGATTGAGAGTGTGCTTCATTTAGAAATGCATATTGAGCTTCATTGTTGCTGATTTTGGTGATAGTTTCCAGTTTTGAGTTTGCTGGTTATTCTATGGTTGAAGTAGATTTTCATATGCAACTCTTAGTATGATTTAAATTTCATTATGGGTGTTTGATCATTCAATGTCTATGCTCTTGGCACCCCTAATTGTGCATTTGGATATTTTATCGTTGAATATTTAGATGTTATTTTCAGTGTCCAAGTCCCTAGGATCCAATTATCTCAACAACATTTTAAAACTATGGTTTGAAAGATACCCTCTCAATTTTTTTTTATTTTCAATAAACAAATACAATGGGGGTATCTTTCATATGATTATGATTGGAATCAGCATCATTCTCTAGATAATTTTGGAACTATGAGAATAATGGAGGAATGACACATTAAGACAACATAACAAGCGTTTTGGATCAACATGGAAGAGACGTAAGTGTCTCAATGCCTTGCATTGTTCCCAAAAGGAAAACACAATACAATGATGTTTACAACAGAGAAGAATGGAGATACAAATAGATGAATTCCATAGTAGTTTTGTTTTCTTTGTATCCTTGTGGCACTGAGAACAACAAAGGTCATCCAAAGATAACTAATAAACACACTCCAATAAAAACAACATGTGAGATCGCATCGCATGCAATAAAACACATAAAAACATATAGAAAGGTACCACACATGCAAGATGATCTAAATAATATCATCTACATCCAAAACTTGCTCATCATAAATGGAAGGTGAATAATATGATAAAGGGACTACAACAAGTGTTGTACAAGCAGTAGCACCTAGTTCAATAAATGGTGAATCACTCTCATCAGGACGACCATCATGGTTTCCTCCATTTTGATTTATTGATTTACAAAACATAAGAGCTAGTTTTTCATGATCTTCTTCTTGTTATTTTGATTTGTCTTCTTCTTTATTATCTGAATGTATCACAATAGGTTGCATATTATCACCATTATTATGAGTGATATCATTCATATGTTCCTCTTTAAGTTTTTCTTAGGTTGGGATAGGTAAGGTTCAGTTTCACAGTTTGGAAAGGATGGCAAGGTGGAGTTAGGATATGATGAGGATGAATGGGCACAAGGTAATTCATAGGAATCATATTTGAAATATGTATGGTTATAAGGTAATGTTTCATACTTTTCAGCAATTTGATGAACCATAACACAACATCTTCATTTATGCTCTTTTGTACTTATATTTCTTCTTGCACAAGTTTCGACTCATGAAAGGGTAATAGAGGTGTTTCCCAACATTAGTCTATTTTCTTCCTTTGGATGAGGATTCAAAGGCACCACTGCAAGTTGGGGGACCACTATATTTTAAGGTCTAAAGACTTGTTTTTATTTCAGAGGAAAAAAGTTAATTACATGATTATCTCTTGGTCTTTTATAAGATGGTGGAGGTGGAATCACATCATACATGCTAGCTTGACAAGGGAGGATACCTAGTTTGGACTTAGGTTCACCCACTACTTGTGGGGTAGGATAAACATCCATCAAAGTTAGAGTATATTGAGGAACCTCATGTAGGATATTACTAAGGGATAACTCAGTTATATGCTTAGCTTTAAAATTTTTGATATGATATGGAGAAATGGTCCTCGTGAGGCTTAATAGGTGTAATAGGTTGAGGCCAAAAATAATCTAGTGAAAAATTTCCATGGAAGGCCAAAGGCTTAAACCCACTATGAGAAACAATGCGTATTTCTTCTTCAAATGGGAATTTTACACATGTGTGGATAACTGATGAGAAAACATTCATGAAGTTTAGCTATGGATATCCTAACTTCAAATGAAATGGGTCGAACATCGAAATGATAAAAAATGAAACATCCAACTATTTTGGTCCAACTTTTACTGAGAGAGTTATTGAACATATCATAGGGAAAATAGAACCATCATGATTTTTTAACCATTCTTTTGAATGTTCATAGTTATCTTTGTAATTTTCATGCATAAATAAGAATTTTTTAGTGATCACATTCTCTAGACACATGAGATCAATTAGTATGCCCCTTGTGGGTTTATCATCAATTCGACTAGTGATATAGAGAGGACCATTAGGTGCATTTATTAATGCATCAATATGCGTAAAAGAAATGTTAAGAAATAAAATAGTTTGTTCCTTACAAGGTTGAACTTCTATTGTGTTGACAACATTGGATGAATAATTATCATCTTCTTCATTTCACTATATTGCACAAAGTTTGATGAATGACTTGACAATGGGTTTGTAAATATTTACAAATTTTATTTAGTCGGTGAAACTGATTTATTTCCTTTTTCATTAATTTCAACCAACTAGATTTGATTAGATTGAATAAGTTCTTGTACTTGATGCTCAAGACACATACAACATTTTGTATTATGTCTAGGTGTATGATGATATTGACAAAATGCTTTTGCATTAAAGTTTGGAGGTAAAGGTTTAGTTGTTTCAGTAGGCCTAATTGAAGGGGGTTGAATCATGATATAATTTAATAACTACAACATTATCATATGGAGAGAGTTAGGAAATTGTGAAAGTTTCCTATCCCTTGGGCTAAATTGATAAGGATTTTTATTTGTGGCAGTGACATGTGTTTCAGTGTTATTAGCAGTTAGAGAAGTGTTTATCTTAATTAATCTTTTGTTTTTATTTTTAAATAACTGGTAGGTTTTTTGGGGCATGGATACAAATTGACCAATATGAGTTGATGAAGGTGTTCCTTTGTACTAAATAATCAATATCTAATAATCCCCAAGAGCAATACACAAGTGTGTAAAGGATGGATACTTCATCAAAAATATATTGTCTTGGATACTAGGTTGTAAGTTAAATCCTATACACATTTTGAATGTCAATATCAAGAAGAATATAGGAGATTTGTGAGTGAAGATATTGGAATTTTCATATAAAGCCCGTTATGTTTTCCTTAGGTTATCAAGTCTGTTAATGTCACTTGAGGACTAATTTTTTCTTGAAAATTTTGGAGGAATGCACTAAAGAGTTGCATGAATGAGGTAATTGAGTTGTTTGGAAATGAGAAAAATAATTCCAATGCCATGTCTTTTAATGATCTAGAAAATAATTTCTCTAGGAGCGCATCATGAAAAGTGGAGTCACTACACAATGCAGTAAAAGTTGACACATGATTGTTAGGATCTCTCTTACCATTGTACTTTTCAAATCGAGCTATTTCAATGTTTTGTGGTATATGTGTTTTTGAGGATGGAAAATGATAATGGGTTACATGTAAGGTATTGTGGATATTTACCATTGTTTTTATTTTGGTTTAACGTTGAAATTTGTTGCTTAAATGACCTGATGTTTTGCAATAGTCGATTTATCACTGAATCATTGGGTGACATATTTTGAGAGTTTATTGAGTATGGTTAACTAGTATGAGTGACTGGAGGGTTATTATTTTGAATGTTTATGAGGTGTGACAAACATGGCAGTGTTATGGGTGAAGTGAAAAAACTATTAGGATTCTCAGTAGGAAACCTAAAGCTTGGATTTATTCCATTATTTTCTTGTATTTTTGATGCTATGGTTGGAGTTGTAAATGTGTGAATAGAAGGCATGGTTTTGGGAGATGAAACTTGTTTTCCTACTTGGTTTTGAGAATTGGTAAATGCTTGAGCACAACTAGCTTCGATATAAATGTTAACATCTACTATGTGAGACTGACTATGTAACACTTTTATTCCTTGGGAACCATTTATTAACCTCCTAATGTTGTCCACAATAGGCACTATCTCTCTAGCTAAGGGTTCAATACTTTGGTATTCTTGAAGAACTTATAAATCCTTATCTAATTGTTTTAGTTTCTCTTCAGGGACATGGGAAATAGTAGCTTCCAAGTCCACATGAATTTTAGGTTGCATTGAAGTCATCGGTAATGCAAGATGAGGGATGAAACCCAAAATGGATTTGGAAGATGCAATACCTTTCTTGAAATAGTTATAGGACTCAAGCTCCATAATTGTTGTGATTGTAGTGCAAGAGGCGATAAGTCTTAAACTATGTTTCATAGGGGTATTAGCTAGAGGACACCAAGTCGTAAAGCTCATATGAGATTCAAAACATTAAATTAGTCCTATTATGAAAAGAAAGTATAACATAGTCACATCAATTGAAAAAAATTGCATAAACTGAAGCTAGAACCACACAAGGAACACAAAACCAGAATGGTTATCCAAATCTAAGTCAAAACTAATTGGACAAGGGTATTGGGTGCCCTAGACTAGTAGGTTAAATTTAATAAATTCAAGATCATAATGTGTTATATAGTGTCTAAGTATCTTAATATATAACTGTGAAGGTTTGAGAATAAGTAATTTTCTATAAATACACATAATTTTCAGAATTTTCAAGTAATAAATGCAAGTTTTAGATTACACAAAATAGTAACTGAATGATCCTAATTTGATGAATATGGAAACTGAAATCTTTTATCCTTTTGCAAAAACAACACAAATTTTCACCTTTTCCATTATATGCATATGCCTAAATGACAACTTAAAAAACTTTCAAATTTAATTTTAGATTTTTAGTTGACCTAATACTAATTTTTCAATGCAATTATAAGCTAGATCTACTTTTCAATCTAATTTTGACTTTGTCAATGATGAATTCAAACAACCCAAGGTTATATGTAGATTTTAAAATGATATGCTTTAGATTTTTAAAGATTTAGAGGGCAAGAACAATCAGGTTCACTAAAAAAATTGATTAGAAAAAGGAATCTAGATTGTAAATCATACTTATTCAAATATGGAACATTTAATAAAGGATTAAAAATGATCTCAGTATCACTAGGCTAAAAAATCAATGCAGGAGCTAGAATGGTGGACCAAGGTTTTAATCCTTGTGGATGTGTGTGGATGTTGTGATTAATTAACTTTTAATTGACTGAATTCTATGATGCAATGATGCTCCAAGGTTACTTATGAGATTGCATCAAACTATTGTGATTTCAAAAAAACATAGAATAGAAAGAAAAAAATAGATTTTAGAAACGCATATGGTAGACATGTACAAGAACCTAACATATAAATTTGGGCCTAAAATAGCTTGATAGGGGCACCAAGCACCCTAGAATAGCTGAAAGCTACTCAAGGTCTAACTTCACACTCCTATTTTTCTTGGCATGCAAGTTCTTCTCTTTCGAGATCACTATCGAAACTTCTTTTGTCATTGATAAAATCCACTTTCCTTGATTTGACAACTTGTGGGAATTGAATGCAAGAATGAGTAATTATTCTTCAATCCTCCTCCAATTTACTTCAGATATGTAAAACTTGCACACATGAAAGAGGGGGAAGCTTTGTGCCATATAGGGGCTTGCCTAAGTTGAAGGTCATATTTTTGTATTTCTACCTCCACAACAAATATGATGATGTAAGAAAAAGATCTTACCCTCATTTAGATAGAGGCTAAAGGATAAATAAGTAATAAAGTGAAAAATTATTGTAACTCACCACTCATATCTCCATTCCTTGATGGACTAAATTCATGTACTCATCGCATTCAAGGAGAAATTTCAACTCTTGATCTGAATTCCTCCAAGTATTAGTACTCACTATATAAAACATGAATAAAATTACATTGAAAACATGATGCTTGATTAAAATATTTTTTTTATAATTTTGCTAATTCTACTCTTGAATTTCCTTGACTGGTTTTAGAATCTTTAGTTTTCTCAAAAAAGTGTTAGGATTCAAATGGTGAATATGACTTGTATTTATATCGATAGATCATAAATTTAAAATTTTAAGTAATAAAATATTGACACCGACATATTTGAATTTGAGCTAAAAATGGTTGCACAAGGCCGTTGGGTGCCCTAGTCCAGACCCATCCTTGTCGGGGCCTTAAACATCGATATGAAATATGAATTTTTTATTTTCATTCCTATATTTTAATTTTCTAAAGACATACATAAATCAAAAAAATTAAATGCATAATTATGTCCAAGCACATACGGGTGCAGCTAAATCTAGTGTGAGTTTATCAAGGGTGACAATTTTCAATGCTACATATATATTATTGTTGGAAATCAAGGTAGAAATGTAGTAGTATTAAATTATACAAAGTGATAGAAATTTGAAATTCAAAATAAATGATAATCCACTTATGTGATTTATATGATGGCACATTCAAGATAAAATTATAAAATCAATACCATATATGATAAAATATTTATGTGGAGAAACTATTTTGAGAAAAAAAACACAAGAAAGAGGGAAAAATATTATTAATCCTCAAAGAGACTTCTATAACAACAATCTTCATTGATATTCTTTTTCCAGTCTAGTAGCACCTCAATACTTATAGCTCAACACATAAAACTACTATCTCAAGGCTCTAATATATAGAGATTTATGAGAAGGAAAACCACATTGGTATCCCAAAATAACTATCTAAAATAGCCTAGAAAAGTGCATGCCTCCCTTAGTAGACAATCCATAAACATAGTAAAAATAGTTTAATGTTAACATAGTCTTCATATGTCTTCCTAACTCATATCCAATGAAAAATAGTCAATCTCAAGTGCTCAATTAGTTTTTGAAGGATCTAATGACTCCACAAATAACACATGCAATTACATGTAAATTCAAGTGCTCAACTTTAGATGAAATACAAATGAAAAATTTCAACATGTAACAAAATGCATTTCAAGTTGACCTTACTCCAAAAATGGACACCAAGATGGAATATTCCTCTATTATTCCTTGTAACTAGCACAGACAAGTGTCCACCTTTATAAATATAATTACAATTTTTCGCAGGTAAATAAATAATAAATATTTGGTCTCTCATGTTCTAAAGAACACATTCCAAAAAATGTGGAGACATATGGAATGACTTAGCATATAAATTTTAATGTCACCTAGCCTAAGATTTTCCCATTTGATATTATATATTGCAATTACATCCATGATATACAAAATAAAATAAAATTGTGTACAATTATCAAGGCCAATGGCCTTCCTACACCAAGATAGGTTATATGTGGTCACTAACTTCACTAGATAATCTACATCATTATCCAAAGTTTTAACCTTTTCAATTAATGCCTTACCATTCTCAACCATTTACTACATAAAGTGGTAATAAAAATCAACATGCTTAGTACAATAATGATACATAGGATTTTTTGTTAAACATATTGTGCTCTCACTATAGCAATTGATCCTCATAGTCTTGAAATAAAAAAAATACTTGTATCGAGTATTTGTAACCATACCATCTCCTTTGAGGAAATTTTATTAGCCATATACTCTTCTTTCATGGTGGATAAAGTAATCATATTTTTTCTTTTACTCATCCAACTCACCACACCTCCAAACAAAGTAAAAACATAATCACTAGTGGAACTTCAACTATCCAAGTCACCTACCCAATACATATTAACAAATCCCTATATGTCCAATGACCTAACAACATCATCAATACCATGATAAACTAAATAGTAATAAAAATTTTGGCACAAATATCTAAACATCATTTTAACAAAATTTTAATATCAATAATTTTTAAAAATGTCCAATTCTCTCTACCAAGATTAGACATAAACATCATCAAAACTCTCATTTTTTGGACAATATTTGGTCTAGTATAAAATATTGCATAGATTAATTATCAACAATGCTAGAATAAGGAACCTTACACATTAAAATTATCATCAAAATTAGGACACATGTCTAAACTCAACTTGGTACCAAGAGGAAATAGAATTTTTATTGGCTTATAATCATGCATACTAAACCTTTATAAAATGGTATCAACATACTTTCTTTGACTTGACCAAAGCTTTCTATGAACCCAATACCTATTGATCTCAATCCCAAGGATATATTTAGGTGCCCCCAAATCCTTCAAATCAAATATTGTAGAAATATGAGTCTTAAGCTTCTTAATCGTCACCTTGTTGTTACCCATAAAGAATATGTCACCATCATACAAGACAATGATTTGTATTTTATCATCAATTATCTTAATATAAACACAATGATCCTCTTTGCTCCTAACAAAATGCAATTTTAATGCAACACCATCAATTTTTTGGTACCACAACTTTGTTGACTATTTTAGACTATATAATGACCATTTTAACTTGAAAATTAGGTATTATTTTCCTTTCATAGAAAAACCATCAAGTTGTTGGATACAAATCTCCTCATCAAGATCCTCACACTAGAAAGCAGTTTTGAAATCCATTTTCTCAATTTTAGAATCACAAGAAATAACAATAGATAACACAAATATAATAGAGGTTAACTTAGCAACAAGAAATAAAAATTTCACCAAAATCAAATCCCTCTCTCTAGGAGTAACTATTGGCCACCATTATAGCCTTGTACTACTCTAACCAACCATCTACAAAAAAATAATTTTTAAATACCCACTTGTAACCAACAATCTTTCATCCTTTAGAAAAACTATCAAGATCCCAAGTATCACAACTATCTAGCTCCAACATCTCCTCCTAGTTGACATACATCAAAGACTCACTTTTATCCAAAGAGAGAGCCTCCATAAAAGATATAGGTTCATTATTAATACTTAGTGAAGAAAATACACAACATAAATATTGTGGGATATATCTGTCAACTAGATTTGGTTATCTTGTGGACCTTCTCAAGGTAAGAGTAATGGGTTCTACATGTTGTCCTATATTCTCATCCTATACATCATCTTAACTCTTTAAACCCTCTTATTATTCACCATTCTATAATCCATTTGATTATTCTTCCACATGTGCATCTTATTTCTTTTCTACATTTGTATTGAACTGGATTTCCTTTGTCTTTTCTTTCTCCTTTAGTTTTTCTTCACCTGAATAAGCTCTAAACTCCTTGAAAATCACATCTCTAGAGAAAACCATTTTTTGGCCTAGAGTATTCCAAAGCTTATAACCTTTTACATTCTCACAATAACCTACAAAGATTTATTTATGAGCTTTTGGATCCAATTTAGACTACTTTTCTTGAGGCACATGAAAAAAATGCTCATAAACAAAGACTCCTAAATGTGAAATAAAAGGTTTTCTACCTATCCACACTTCCTCAAGATTTTATCAACAAGAGTTGAACATGGAGATCTATTAATCAAGTGACAAGTAGTACTTATAGCTTATACCCAAAAACCTTTTTTCAATCTTAGCACCACTCAAAATACTCCTAGCTATTTTCTATAAGGTTGCATTCATTCTTTCTATCACCCCATTTTTTAGAGAGTATAAGGTATAGTCTTATGTCAAACAATACTCAGATGCTTTCAAAACTCATAAAATTCCCTAGAAAAATATTCACCCCCATTGTCATGTGTCTCAACACATTATATTATAATTTGATTACTTCTCAACCAAGGCTTTAAATTCCTTATTAAACTTAGTGAAAACCTTGGATTTTTTATGTATAAATAAATCCAAGTGTATCTTGATACATCATTAATAAAAGTAACATAATATTGAGATTTGTTGAAAGATTCAACATCCATAGGTTCAAACACATTTGAATGAATGTTCTCTATAAAACTCTTAGCTTTATTAGTCCCATTGGGAAATCATGATCCATTTTGTTTACCAAACACATAATTCTCACAAAAATAATTGTTACCAATAGAATAATTAGAAATCCCATTAATCAAATTTTAATTCAAAATACTCTTAAGACCTTTTTCACTTATGTGACCCAATCTATGGGGGTACAACATATATGCATTTTTAGTGCCAGTTACATTGGTACAGTTAAAAAAAGTGGATGCATTAAGCCTAAACAAATTCCCTATCTAAGACCCTTAAGAAATCACCAAACTCCCTCTGACCAACCCTTCCCTTACCAACAATCATCTTCATGTTTTTATCACCAAGGAAAAAATATCCACTATCATATCAATATGAAGTAAACCATTCCTTGTGAGGGGGCCATATGACAAAAAGGGAAATAATTTTATTAATATTCAAAGAGAATTCTATAGTTCAATACTCTTCATTGTTATTCTCTAAGAAATCCAACAACGTTTGGATACCTAAAACTCAACATATGAAACTACTATCTCAAAAATCCACTATATAGAGATATTTGAGAGGGAAAACCGCTATGGTATCCTGAAACAAAAAGCTAAAAATTGATAGTACAATGGGCATATTTTATAGAAGTTAATATAATTTTATGCATAGAATAGTAATGCTTTTATCTATTTTTGTTCAATGCAAATCACTTATATATAGGAGTTGCATTTCCTATATTATAGGGAACCTTCTTTAACAACTCCTTAATATATTTAGGTTTTTTAACAATGTGAAATAACAAACATGAACAAATCACAACCAAACAACAAGTTATCTTTGAAAATGATGTGATATTCCCAACAAAAACTACCCAAAAAAACCCATGCCTCCTTTAATTGATAGCTCATAAACATGGTAAAAGTAATTTAATATTCACATGGCCTTATAACCCATAGCTAATGAAAAATGTTTGATCCTAGGTGCCCACTAATTTTTGATGGTGTCCACGCCTCCACAAATAACACATGAAATTACATGCAAACATGGGTGTCCAAATTTAGATGGTCCATCAAAATGAAAAATGGCAATATGAAACCAAATGCATGTCAATTTGACCTCACTCCTAAAAAGGATGTCAAGATGGAATATTCCTCCATTATGCCTTGTAACTGTAACTGACAAGTACCCACCTTTATGAATGTAATTAAAACATTTCATAGGTAAATAAGTAATTAATATTTAGTCTCTCATTTTCTTGAGAAAAATTTCCAAGGAATGTGGAGACACATGAAATGACTTAGGATAGAAATTTTATGTCGTGAATCCTAATAGTTATATATGCATAATTTACATAGATAATATTATAAATTATCGAGTAGGACAAGTGATCCTAGATCCAATTAGATTAACTAGGATTGTCTCCATTTCACTTTGACCAGCATAAACAAACTAGGGTTGATGATTGGATTGCTACCACAAGAAAGAGCCAACATCCTAGGGTTTTTATTATCTTTAGTTGTGAGGATGACAAATTTTATGTATGATTTAACAAGCCTATTTGACATAGAACCCTATATCTAAAACTATAATTTATCACATAGACAAAAATAGAAATTAGTAGAACTAACCTCGATTTGAAAAATGGCAACATTGAGGAACTTGTATTACAAATTTGAAGCTAAAATTGTTGGTCTAAGGCATGGTGCACACTAGACATGACTCATCCTTTTTTGGATTTGAAATTTTTGAGATGTACGTTATAGTCTGGACTTTTCCTTATGTAGCTATCTCCCACTAAAACTCTTGGATCTGTCCTACACACACGAAAAGAGGGGGAATGGTTTTGTTGTATAGGGTCTTTCCTAATTCAAACCCCGTTTTAATATTTCTACCTCCACATACAATGATTGATGATGATCAAGAGGGCATACCCTAGGCTAGGTAGAGGCAAAAACAACAATAATTTATTGAAATTGATAAATTAAAAATGATAATGTCACCTTTATGTGAACAACCTTGAAGAAGAGATGACACACTACAAGTTGATTGATGGATGCCTTGATTGCTTGATAGAACTAAATTTTTTTGGCTCACATATACAATATATTTTTCAAGCTAGTATGTAGAGGATAACTCAATACTTCTCCATAATTGCACCGTAATAACTTCCCCTTCATAATTGCCTCCTTGTACATAACTTTCTTTATTCTTCTTGATTTCTTGAAAACTTGATCTTGATTGATAAAATTTTTGTAATATTGTTGCTAATTATACCCTTGAATTGCCTTGACTAATTTAGGATCTTCATTTTTAAATAGATTATCTAGGATTTTAAATGATGAAAAAGATAATTTTCTCACATTAATTATTCATTCGTCATCAATTTATTACCATATACCTCATATCATCAATTATTAATTAACAATCACTAAATAATTTTGCAAGTATGAAGGTTTTGTCATTGATGTCAACTAGTTAATTGGTTGTCCACTGGTTACTATTGTCATTGATGTCATGGATGATGGTTATTGGTTGTATATGTTGAGGATATTGAGAAATTTTTAATAAAGAAAGGTTGCAGGTATTGATTGTTTGCTCTAGGTTTTGCTTAGGATTTGGCTCCTATTCTCATGTGATTCAGATATGTTGTTCATGGTTGTTGAAAGTTGCTATATCCAAATTTTAGGTTTCTAGATCATTGTACAATGTGAGTTAAACTCACCAGTTGTGAACTATTCTTTTCTATGTGTCTGGCTGAAGTCTAGGAGAAATTTAGGTGCTCTAGATTTTTTCTTGTTCGAGTTTGATGGCTTGAAATTATGGAAATAAACTGATAAGATCATGCTCAAGTTAATTTTGTTATCTAGAGAGATTGGACCATCTTAAGGTTGCAGGTGCTTAATTTTTTATGTTTTTTACATGGGTATTGGTCTACCTTGTGTTTAACACTACTTATGAAGTTTATGGAAGTGTTTTGAAGCATGTGTTTGGATCACCCTCATTCTAATTCCACCTTAGAATTTTTTGGCATCGACCTAATTTGAACTTTCGAATACAAGTGGTGTGTGGCCAAATTTGGATGTATTTCAAAGCTGAAAATGGTTTAAATATAAGTTGAGATATTGAGAAGAAAGTATGAATGCAAGAGCAAGATAGATGTGAGATATATGCAAAAATAGTGTGTGTATGTGATGTGAGTTTGAGTAGATTAGTGTGAATTCAACTGGAAATTTTTCAGAGGTAGTGAGCTGAAGGTGTACTCTATCATTCAAGCATATCTACAAGTGTGTGAGTGAGTTGTGGTGGAAATATATATTGCATTGATATTTTTTTCTCTCTATAACAAATCTCTTATGTCTTCTTTTGTGATTTTGTGGTAGTGAGCCTTCCAGGTGGTTAACCCTTATTGGACAGTGAGTCCTTTTCCAAACAGTGAGTCATGTTTTGGTAGTGAGCCTTCTCTAGAAGTGAGCCTTTGTATTCATTATTTATATTATCTATATTATGTGCTAATCGTCACTTCGGTTTTTCCCTTATTGGGTTTTCCACGTAAATCCAGTGTTACTGTGTGTGGTATTTTTCAATTTCTGCTATTGCAGTTATTGATTAATCACATTAGTAGAATAAATGATTTATGAATGATAATTGATCTAATCTTTGGTGGAAGTTCTTAAAGTTAAAAATTCATTACAAATTATTCACCCCCCCTCTTAGTTGTCTTCAACAAATAATTCTCTTTTATCCATTTAATTAAATACTATTTTATTGTTTAATTAAATATGATCTAATTCCCATTCTCAAATAATTTTTATTCTTGAATCTTCAGTATTCATCAGTAAAATCCATCCCTACTTATCAATTAATGTAGTCTCCATTTAGAAACCCTTTCTCCATTCATTACTATCTCTTCTTAACTAGAAATGATTTTTATTTTATTTGAAATTAAGTTGATACTCAGCCTCTTTAGTTAACTCAAGTCATCATCATCATCTACATATTCTACATTTATATATAAAATATCTTCTTCATTATTTTTATTACTCAATCATATCTATGAAAGTTTATTTTGTTGAATTCAAATCTATCAATTATTTATTTCATACGTGTTATGTTTCAGAGATTGCATTCACATCCCAAGATGAATCTTGACATCACACCAGTCGTATTTAATGTTAGCAATGGATTTTAGAGACTAGGTTTGTCTTGATTACATTTCATTCTTTCAAGTTCATTTTCACTTCTAGATTTCAAATTTCATTATTTACTCATACATGTGATTATTTTTGTAATTTGATTGAAGGTATTTTAATAGGACCGTATTACAAGATTATCCCCTTGATAGTGGACTATTAAAATATTTGGGATGATTTCCCTCTTGTAAATCTTAGGAAGTGACTCCCAAAAGGTATATTTGAGTGTTATAGAAGTTGGAGGAAATAAGTGATTTCATTTATCTTCCATCTATATTCTCCTCTTTATTCATTCAATATTTTTATTTTGATCAATAGCCCAACCTAGGGCAATTAGAAGGTTATATAATTGATTTAAAGTTTTAGTTATCATATAAATTTTTGGGTAAATAGAGAATTTATACTAACTCGTGTGGGCATTCATGTTATTAGAAAAACTTGGTTCATTTCATGCATTACTAATCTTTCACATACTAATTTGAAACCCCCACTACTCTCTTTTGTATAATTGTAAATACCTAAATTTGAATTGGTATATATTTCAATGCCTAACACTAATATAGTGGCCCAATAGATTACAATTTATAGTTTTAATTATTAAAATATGTTATATCATTCATAATATTTACATTTTTTTCCTATTAATATCTCAAATCCTCTATAGAATAGCCACATCTAATAATCAAGAACTATACATAATTGGCCAATGAACAAGGAAATAAAATTATTCTGCACTTTAGGCTTTGTGGACCTTGGTAGGTATGCTTATTAATAGTATCATTGGATGAAAAAAATCTTTAACATGATATTGATTTAACAAATTAGTTCTTGTATATATTTATAAGGATTTATAGAATAAAGCATAGATATTGGCTAAATTTCTTGTATATCCTTATATCCAAGCATGAGAACATATAATAATTAATAATAACTCATATAATTTTTGAGAGTTTTCATTTTGAATATATATTTTGAACCTTGAATGGACTTGATATCTCAATATCAGTGCATACTCTTCGCTACAGAGTCAAATAGTCATAAAATTCTTCTACTCACAAAAATTAAAACATGTTTTAGTGGATAATTTTTATTATTAACTTGTAATAAAATATCCTATTAATGGAATTCAAATGAAATTCTAATTACGAATCCTTATGTAACACAATATCCCCTCTATATTATGAAAAGTATTATTATTTCTTGAATAGAAAATAATTCACAAAATACTTGACACACAAATTTTAAAAATGAGCTCAACAATACTTTATCATTTTATTCATAAGAAAAATTTCATTGCAATTTAGAGAAAATTTCCTTTAAATGGTAGTACTCTTTCCATACAATTCAATTGAAAATGTACATTGGTTTCAAAAATAACATTTCACAAGCTATGCTTCCTTGACACTAAGACTTAAAAATTTATGTTTCAAAACTAATCCTGACCCAAAAAATTATTACAACACTTTACAATGAGGCGTGAGTTCCCTTAAATACAAAATATGAGCTTGTAGGCTCACGATCCAATCACATTACTCACATGTCTCTGACTATATTTGACACTTTTACAATTTTTCTAGAGCATAATGGGAACAGATCTTATTAGAAGAATATTCCCTCTTCAAAACTTACTTGAGAATTTCTTGAGGCCACTAGAATCTCAGGGTTTAAGTTTTAGGACTCCACTAAAGCCAAAAAATTGAAACTAAGTGATAGGAACCTATAGAGGAGTAAATTTGATACCCTTAAAATGAACAGATCTCAATGGTAAACTATCCCTCAACTACCTCAAAGATCAATGCTCAGGTGACAAGATAAAATGATGAAGGGGATTTATTTATATTTTATATAGAATGAAAAGGGTGAGTTTCAAAAACTGAAAGATGATGTCATTGAGGTCTTTTGGACAAATTGGAAATCTCTCGGCCAATGATGATAGTGTGGCATGTGGATGTCCCCACAAGATGTTGTAATCTCGTATGAACCAAAAACCAAATTTATCTGAGAAAATTACTAAGAACCTAGAGACAGTTCTAATAATTAAACTCTTGAAATGCAAGAAAATAACAAAGAATAATATAAATAATAGTAAACTAGACTAAATGAAATAGGAAACGATAAAAATGAAGAAAAATAAAGGAGACACTCACAAGAGATCAAATAATGAAACCTCCAACAAAGCTACACCTTTGATAGATGCGTGCACATAAGAAGGAGAAAATTATTGGGGCTATTTAGGGGCTTGCCTTAGCTAAACCCCTATTTTGGTTTTTCCACCTCCATGGACAACCAAATAGATACATATATCAAAATATAAATAGATAAAATGATAAATACATAGACAAGGGATGTGATAAATCTAAAGATGCTCAAATACAAAAATATATTACCTAAGAGGCTTGAGGAAGCTAGAGAGAGAGAGTTGTGAGATCTTGAGACTATTGTAGCAAGCTATAGAGAGCCAGGTGCAAGTGATATTTTGAGAGAGAGACCAAGAGAAAATTTCCAACATATAATAAAATATCCAAGAGAGAAAGATATGTTCAAGAGAGATCACTTGGAGTGAGAAGATAGATTTAAAAGAGAGAAGATGAGGGAAATGAAGGCTATTGAGTTGTTACAAGTTGACCAAGGTAGGGTGACAAGTGGAAAAAAGCTTAGGAATGACCTTTTGAACAATGAAATGTTTTCAGATTTTAGAACAAAACATTGGCATCCCTACAGTGTGCTAGTGTCTAGATAAATCATGATAAAAAATGGTGGGAGACAAGGAAAATACAAGGTCAACACAAAAATGACACACATAGGTAGTTTATAAAAGGAGCGTTGAGCATCTTGATGGGAAAAAGGCTAACACAAGGGCTAAAATGAGCCTACACAAATACTAATGGAGTGGACACTAAAGTGGATACAAAAATATAGGTGAAATTGTAAGGGTATGCAATTTTTGACACTGCATTTTTCCCCCACTTTAGTGGTCTTATGAATCTAGATGAATATACATGCTAAAGTAAAAACAATAATATCAAGATGCCAAAAGGATACTATAGGGTAAGTAGATAGCTCTTTGAACCAAGGAAGCATGCCCCTAGGGTGAAGACCTACAAAAAAATGCATTAGATAGGAAATGTCTACAAAAGAAAATAAGGTTATGAAATAAAAATCTACTAAATCATGGGGTTAGAACATGATGAACATAGATATTAAAAACATGGATGACACATACACAAAGGTACATAATAAAAAATCTAAAAATATTTGAGTCAAAAAAGTGAAAGAGACCTCGATGTGGGAGGTTGTCTCAATACTATGTTTCATTCTAAAAATAACAAGAAATAACACATAGAAGAGTTCTTAAATGAAGAGAAGAATGCAAGGATTGTTTGCTTCAAGGAAGGAATGCATCCAAAAGATAGGAAAGCAACCAATGTTGATGAGACTACATGACTTGAACACTAACTTACTATGTCACTTGGGATCATGCAAATGATAAGGATCAAAAAGATAGATGACAAGCTAGCAGGTTGTGTTATGCTAGGTGATCATAGATTAGTTGGACCAACCCCTCTATGGAGGAAATCCCCTACTTGATTAGGTGGTATAACTAACCCCACTATGGATAAAATCCACTACTAGACATATGATAGGAACCAACCTCACTATGGAGGAAAACCTTATCAATAGATATATTTTGATAAGCATTATAGAGGTAAAAGATAGAAAATCACCAAAATAGATGAAAAATAGACAATCACCACAATAAGAAAAAAATAGTAAGGGTTCATGTAAGAATTCACAAGAGAGAAGATCATATATATAGAAAATAAGGGAGGGGATCCTCAAGAAGGATTCACACCTCCAAAAGCAATTTGTCCTTGCCCCTAGTGTATAGGTGAGGACAAACATTGTTGAGACTATTATGTTGCTACCATAGACAAAGGGTAAGGTTGCACATAATGTTGTACCACCATGCATGGCAATGAGAAAACAATGAAAGCTACAAGTGCCACATAGTGATGAGAAATCCAATAGATGAAGGTTTATCAATAAGAATTAACAAGAAAGAGGTAAACCTCGATATCACTTGTCATGTAAAGAAAACACATGTGTATCAATAAATGGAATAGTGATGGCACCAAAGTAAAGAAGTTGTGTTTTTCCTTCAAGGCTTGATATTCACTGGTGGAATGAGCAAACACTTACTGATATGCATAGAAAGAAGCTTCTTTTATCATTTTTATGAAATTTATTATGTGTAGGAGGAAGAGAAATAAAGTGGCATTTGAGAAGCCTAAAAAAGATATGATCTTGTTCAGAAAATGTATGAGTACTAGGAAGCAACACTTTATCTTGTGAAGAAAAGTGTAACTGTTCACAAGAGGAAGATATAAGGACAACATATGATAGAGGAGGGGATGGAGATAAAGGAGAAGGCTTCTAAGCTAAACCCATTTTAAAAGAGCATGGTGTCAGTTGAAAAGGGACCTTAACTCCTTGTTCCATGCACCCAAGACCATTTCCTTGTTGGAAAGATGGTTCTCGTTGTACCAAAATATTAACCTATTAATGCTTGATACAATTGCCAGAGTTAATGAATCTATGCGAGGTTGTTAATCCATATCACGAACCCAAGCACTGTGTTACACAACACAAGGATATCAAGGGTGCAAACCTAGCAACAATCCCCCTAGCACAAGCGAGGGGTTCAAACACATGAACCTGGCTCTTATACCAATTATTGGAAATATGGTTATCGCTGCACCAAAAGATTCCCCTATTAATGCTTGATGCAACCACCAGAGTTAATGAATCCATAGGAGGTGGTTAATCCATGTCACAAACCCAAGAACTACACTGCACAACACAAGGAGATCAAGTGTGCATACTTTGCAAGAATCATTTTTATCCACATTTAAAAATAAACTAGAATCCTACACTCTTAACATTATTAAAACTCCTCAAAATGAGGATAATCGACATTAGTGGCATAGGAAATAAGGTTCACATTATCCCATGATATAGAAGAATAATCATCTTTGATAATTGATGTGAATGATATTGTCAAAATGTAAAGGTGGATAGGATTATTTTTGTACTCTCCAGAAGGATTTTTTAAATTCTAAGGAACCCCAATCATCATGTTGAGATATGCATTTTTTGAGAAGAACTTGTGGGTTAGCACCATCATTGAAATTAGGAACTAATGGTGGTGTAACAAGACTTAAAGATAAAGGAATTAAATTTTTAAAAGTAGCACAACTTGAAGTCTAATCTACTTTAGCCTCTTGATAATAGCAAAGGGACTCAAGATAAGTCTTTATTGTAACTACTTAATTATTATGAATGAATTTGATATATTTATGCAAGGTAGATGGGACTGCACCCATAGCGTGAATCCACACCCTACCAAGAAAAATATTATATCATAAAGTACCTAGCATTACATATACTAGGGTAGGTAAGGTAACAGGTCCAAGATGTAAAGGTAGTATTACTTTACCTAGAGCTCATCGACCAACATTATTTAATCCATGAATAGATAGAGAAGAATCTATAAGAGAGCTTGGATCAAATGATTTTAGGTAAAATATCAACACTACAAATGTTGAGCACTAAAATGGTATTAAGGAAAGTGTGTCTAATACAATTATCAATTACAAATGGAACTATCATTAATGGATCAAACTGAGTTTTCACTTTCAGAGGTGGGAATTCATGCGTAGAGAACGTAATATTTGGTGAATCCACATGACTATGATCTATCAACTTATTAACATCTTTTGGCCTAGTAGAAGAAGGAAAAATAATCTTTTTCAAGTCTTCTTGAAGCATACCTTGGTAAATCAAAGCGGTTTGAAGCAAATCCCACAGTGAGATCTTGGTAGGAGTAATAAGAAGTTTCTCGACAAGATCACACTCACTTGATTTCTTAGCTACAAGTCTAGGTTCTTGAGGAATGCTAGATTGAAAAGGTGGAAGAGATATTGGAATATTGATATTTTGTTTATTTCTACTAGTGTGATAAGTATGAGCTATTAAATTATAATAAGAAGCTTTAAAATTTGTGTAAACTTTGTATAAAGATCTAGAGAATCACAATTAAATGGAACACCACAAATAGAATGAATTCTTTTAGGAGAAGGACTAGCCAAAGTCACATATATGACCAATCTCTTAGACCTTTGAGGAGCCAGAGAGACTACAATTACATTTGTAGATTCATTACAACTTGTGGAAGAATTAGTTGAAGGAATATGCTCAACATCTATCCTTGGAGGATATGATGTGAGAGGATATTCATCATTCACTAATGCACCATCTCTAGAAGACAGTCTATTGGAATGAAGAGAAGGTAGAGTAACATTAAGAAAAGTATCAATGATTTAATCTCCTTATAGTAAAATATCCTCTAAAACAAGATGAATTTCATGAGAAGGATCAAAGGTACAGAGAAACATGGGAAAATCCAAGTCACCATCACATACATGGAATGGAGCATCATTAGCACTTTAAATAAAACTAGAAATTGAACTAATAAAAGAAGATGGTAAATGAATTTTTAAATTAATGAGATAAATATAAGAAATAATGCATTAAAAAGTTAGTTGAAGGCTAGCATATTATTTCTACTTTGATGACATGGAATGGGGTTTAGAGCAGTGCCTCAAAAAAATATTGTAGAAGGGAAAATCTTTTATTTTTTCATTTTTTATATATTCACATGGGTTCACAAAAATGTAGAGGAAGAAATTTGACATCCTCAAAATGATGAGATCTCAAGGGGAAAATATCCCTCAACTACCACATAGATCAATGATCATGTGACATGATAAAATCATGAAGGGGATTTATTGATATTTTATACATATTTAAAAGGGGAGAGTTTAAGAAACTAAAAGATCATGTCATAGAGGTATTTTGGACAAAATGGCAAGCTCCCAGCCAAGGATGACAACATGGCATGTGAATTTCCTTGTGGAGCACTGTAGTCTCATATAGACTGAAAACTAAATTTATCTCAGAAAACTACTAAGAACCTACTGCAATGCCATAAAATTATACCACTTTTAATTTCACATGAATTTTTGTATCCACTTTAGTGTCCACTCCCTTAGTATTTTTGTAGGCTGATTTTAGCCCTTGCATCAGCCTTTTTTCCCTCTTAAGATGCTTAAAACCCCTTTTCAGCAGTTGCCTTCACACATCAGCTTTGCGTCAAATCTTATTCTATTCCCATTCTCATTGTTTTATAGCACGACGTGTCTAGACACTAATGTTTCGCATGGATGTATGTGCCCTATACTAGCATCCTATGACATTTCAATGTTCAAACGATCATTTCCAAGCATTTTTTCCACTTTTCATCCCCTTTTGCTGGTGCTAATGGACTAGGACGCCTTGTAACTACTCAGGAAGATTCTTTTCCCTCCTATTCTCTCTTTAAATGATATCTTTTCAATTCATCTCCCTCTCTGGATCTCTCTAGCTTTGACTTTGGCCTTTTCCTCCTCCCTTCCTCTTTCTATCTTGCTTACACAACTCTCTACAAATTGTTACAATAACACTCTCAACCTCTCACATCACTCTTTGCAATCCTATTGTCTCTCGCAACTATCTCTCCTTGACTTCCTTAATCCTTGCAATTGATATTTGTCTTATCTTGTGCTTGCGAGTGTCTTGGGATTTCACACATCCCCTATCAATTGCATCTTTATCTCATGATACGGGTTCTCCTCCTTAAGTAGGGATTTCTTTTATCACATCATTTTTTCTTACTTTTCTCTCTTTCTCTATCTATTTGGATGTTTGTGTAGGTGGGTACACCAAAATAGGGGTTTGACTAGGGAAAACCCATATACAACCCCAAAATTTTTCTCTTAATCTTATATATGTAGGTATTGAAGATATTTCTTTATTGGAGGCTTCATTACTTGGGTTGCTATGAGAATTTCATATCTTTTATCCTCTTACTTTACCATTTATACTTCACTTCATTTTAGTTTTGTTACATTTTGTTACCTTCTCGCATTCCAATAGTTCTTAGTAATTATATTGTTGGTAGTTTCTTAGTTGGTTTCTAGGACATTCTCCATTTCTGGTCCGTATGAGACACCAATGCACCTTTAGGACTCGAGTGCATCATGTTTTCATCCTTTTTTTGCACTGGCATCCTTTAGCCGAGAGCCCATCAGTTTTATTAGAAAACCTTTGTGGCCTACTCTTTGTGATTCTCAAAATCTTGCTCTGTTCCTTGAGGTAGTTTAGGGAAGTTCACCCCTTGTGATTCTCTTCATAATAAAGAGACTCATGAGTAGTGAATTACCCTTCTCTATACCTACTAACAGTTCTAATAACTAAACTATCGAAATGCAAGAAACTAATAGAGAATAATAGAAATAAAAGTAAACTAGATTAAATGAAAAGGAAGTGATAAAAATGAATAAGAAAGACACTCACAAGATGTCCAAGAATGAACCCTCTAGAAAATTTAAACCTTTGATATCTACACACATAAGTGTTTCAAGTATGAATGAGTATGGTGGTGTTGTCATTGATGTCAACATAGTACAGGTTGTTGCAATGACAGGAATCAAGTGATTGCAAGAGGTGTATTTATGGTTGAGATATAGTAGATATTTTGTGAGTATATGGAGCTATCCTTATGGTGTTGCAGGTGTGTTGAGATAATGAGTTACCAAGTGCTTCTGAGAAAATTAATAAATAGTGAAGACAAAGTTGTGTTTGTTCAGAATGTGCTCTAGTAATGTGCTCTGCATTTCTTTTGTATTGATCCTATAACTTTTTGGATCTGTAGTGTTGCTTATGGGAGTTCTTGGGTGATATATCATGGATTATAGCTTATGGTTTGATGAAGAGTGAAAGTTGTGTTCACCGGTTTGCGATCTAGTCTGGCAGAGTTGCTTGTTTGTGAACTGGGAGAAATGTATCCACTCTGCTAGTTTGTTTCAGGTCTTGTGGATCTAGAAGAAGGTATATAAGTTTTTTTCTAGTGTGGTGAAGCATTTTATGTGTTCCACATGTTATCTTCTAGTTTTTTATGCGTGTGCTTCCAATTTTATTGGTGTTTTCATTAGGTTTGGCTGACCTAGTGTTTACACATTATGCGAAGGATAAGTATTAATTAAGGAAGCATGTGATTGATCCAAGATAATTTTTTTGGGTCCTAGTTAAGTATTAATCTGGTCCACTCTCATTCTTATCCACCGTGGTAATGTTGAATCATCGACCTAATTTAAATTTGTAAAATGAAGAATGTGTAGCCGACCTTGGAGAAAGTTTCTAAGATCAAAATTTGTATAAATACAGGTCAATATGTTATGGATTACAAGCCACAAGTGTGAGAAGTGAGATATATGTACTGAAATATTGTACGAAATTGATCTGAGGCAGTGAGAATTTCAATGTGTTAGACTCCTGAAAGAAGCAAGTCAATGGTGTCTATAATTCTCTGATCAAGGTTGTGAATGTGTGGAAGTTGTTGTGGTGGATCTTTTGTTGCATTGAGATAAATTTTATTTTGTAATATTCTTCTTTCTAAGTTTTTGTATATGTAGGTAGTGAGCCTACTATCTAGATAGTGAGTCCTATCTAGATAATGAGTCCTATCTTGGGCAGTGATCCCTTTGGTAGTGAGCCTCTTGTATCTGGTTTTGTAATTACTATTATATTGTGAGTTAATTCTCACCGTGGTTTTTCCCTGATAGTGTTTTCCACATAAATTTGGTGTCTCTGCTATTTTATTTTTGTTAACTACATTCCATGCTTATAGTTAATAACAAATTAAAGTGAATGTGGAATTGTTTAAGAAATTTGGTGAACGTGATTAGATACAACTAATTCACCCCTCCCCTCTCAGTTGTCTTGTGTATTTCAACAATTGGTAGCAGATCTTTGGTTCCTTGGAGAAGAGCTTAATCACTTGAGGTAGATCAGATGGTGCAAAAATTGACAATCCTTATATTTGATGGATCTAACTACAGTGTTTGGAAAGTGTAGATGAGAGGTTACCTGATCTCTCTTGGTTACAAGACTTGGAAAGTTGTTGAGACAAAATATGTTGAGCCAGCAAGTGTTCCTTCTTCTATAGATGAGATTTATGCCTATGAATAAAATGAAAGAGAAAAGTATGAAATATGTAGTGCTTTATCTAAGACTGAGTTGAAAAAAATAATTTCATTAGGTACTACTTA
>CM021103.1:238965231-239152446 GCA_007115665.2 Sequoiadendron giganteum | reverse complement strand
GGGGACCAAACACTGCAAGAACCCAGGTCACAAAAGGCCAATAGAAGTATGTCTGCCCTAACTTATCTCAGTTAAAAGGAAGGTTAGGATAGACAGGTTGAAAGTGATGAGAACTATGGGTCCTTCGATCACTCTACAAGCCCGAGAATTGGAGGGAGACTAGATGAGTTTTTTGTTAAGGTTAACTTTGCATCATAGGTAGCTCTTTATTGGAGGAAAGAAGCGGAGTTTTAGGATGATAGCACGGCATGCTGGCATCTCATAGGTTTGCTAGCATCTGTACAGCCAAACAACCAGAGAGACAAGGTTTAAGCCCTAAGAAAGGACTATCAGCCTAGTTTAGAAGTTTAGAACTAGAATGAAAGAGTAAGACTAAGAAGAGTGAAACATAAAGATGAATTTGATAAAGGAAATATATTACCACAAGAGTGACAAAGAAGATTTCACACAAAAATCTTCTCACCAGCTTGCTCCAAGATCTCTCCACCTACACATAGAAAAGCGAGAAAATGTTGGGGCACTGTTTAGAGGTCTACCTCAGCTAGACCCTTGTTTTTGTGTTTCCACCTCCATGGGCATCCAAGTTTGCAATGATAGAAATAATATGGTAAAGAATATAATACAAGCTATGTAAACAAAATGCAGTACAAAATAGTACGTTCTTACTCAACCAAAATGATAGAGAAGATAAGAGGAGCTTACCACCTTTGTCCAAAGTGCTCAAGGCTAGTGGAGGAGAAAATGAGAGGAACTCAAGCCTCTATTGCAATGGTTTTTATCCTACACTTGCAATGTTAGAGTGATGGAGTAGTGAATTTTTTCTATGGAGTGTACAGTGCTCCTACAAAGCTTGTGGATGGGTGCTCAAAGTATGGAGAGATTAACTCAAGATCTTGCAAAACTTGAGAATGGATGAGAGAGTGGAGAATATGAAGGAAGGAGATGAAAAACGGCCATATTTAGGTTGGTCAGTCAAAGGGAGGCATTACACTTCAACTTCCAATAGGAAGTGTAAGGTCTCTACAAAATCTAGCCGCAAGAATCTGCAAGGGACATAAGCATGTCGCGTAGATGTCTATGTGTCGTATAGGCATCCTTGACAAAAACGTCTCCACCGACACATAAAGTAGGAACCAAGTATGATGTGAATGATGGGCTTTAATGGAATTAAGCCTCCGCCTTAGGTTTTGTAAAGTGTAAGGGGGTAAAGGGGAATTTGCATTAGGGGTTAAAATTCATGCCTATACATTTTTCCCCCACTTTAGCAAGAATGAGTACTGATGAGTTCTTTGATAAAGTAGAGTAGTAAGAAGTAACAAGGTAAGATATGTATACCTGAACTGATGAGGAAGCAGAGCATGGTCTAGCAAACTCAAAAGTGCAAGAAAGAACTTCATAGTTCCGTAGAACTATAAAAATGAAGAACAAAAGTGCCTCACAAGCTCACGGTCCTAGAAGGGAGGTATCCTTCAAGAACTCTTACATGAAGGAGACCAAGCAAAGGGGACTCCACAAAGTCAAAGAGGGTGACATGTTTACCCATAGATAGAACACGTCAAGAGGCAGTCGCGTAGGACTATGAATGGACAATCACGCAAACTATCACTAAGTTGTAAGACTTTCAAAGGGATCCCTCGAGAACCCTTGAAAAGGAAGGAGGGTCCACTCAAGGGATGCACTATTTGAAAAGTGAAGTCTAGTTGGTCTACCCCCAAGCTAGATGTAAGGATGTGAAGTAGGTCTAGTAGAGCTGCCCCAAGACTAGATGTGAAGAAGTGAAACCGGTCTAGTCGAGCTGCCCCTAAACTAGATGCCATAGAACTTGTTGAAAACTTTTGAAGGGCTCCCTTAGGAACTAAACCTTAAAAAATGGGGTCCACTCAAGGGACTCACTATTCAAAAGCTAATGTCTTCTTTCTTAAATCAATTCATCATCAAGAAATCCTTTCAAAAGATGTTCAGCTCATCAAGGAATTAAAAAAGAAGGATATGTGCCCATGCGAGGGGAAGATCGAGACTATTCCCACTTCGGGGGAAAGTTCCCAAGTCCTTTCTTTATGAACCCATGATTAAGGAAACATGTTTCGTTAGGGTTTCAAGTCAAGAATGCAATTCTAAAGGAGTGTGTGAAGGGTCTTGAGAAGGGATTCCTTTTGCAATGAATGCGCTTTCTAAAGACCAAATAGTGTAGAAGTGGCATTGTCACACATGAAAAGGACAACTTAAGCAAAGAAGAGAGAAAGATAAAGAGAAAGATAAAAGAAAAGAGAAAGGTAAAAGAAAAGAGATCACACACAAAGGGCATAGGGGGATCTGGTTTTGTAGGGTCAGATATACCTTTATTTATAAATAGAAGGTAACCATAGTGCGATTCAAAATATCATCAATCCCCAACTAGATTAGGAAGAATGCATGGAAGACAAAGTAAAAATAAAAAATTGGGTCAACATAGAAGGAGGCCTAAATTCTCCTGATGCTTTGCATCATCCTCAATTTACCGAAAGTCAATCACAAACATGGAAGAATGAAGATACATATAGAAGAAGGTTAACAACACAAACACCACACATGTATCCAAGCACCAATAGGGGTGACATGGGTCATCCAGGGACATATAGCACAATCATGGGGGAACATGTCACAACACACACACACATCTAATCTAAAGATCAAGAAGAGGGTCTCCCCCTAACATTGATGAACCAAGAGTTCATTAGCCTCCCATTATAGATCATCATAGGAAGGATGATGATCCTGCAATGGTGTAATGTTAAGGTGATGAGCTTCTGATCCTCCTGCAACAAGGGCCAAGGCAGAGGGACCTATGAGGTCTTCATCGCTCAAATCTTGTGGGTCTAAAGTCAACGATTTTGCGAAGATCACTGACAAGGATAGAATTTCATTCACTGAGTTAAACATACACTTAATGGGAGTTCCATCTTTCACCTTAGTGGATGGAGGATTTTGTACCCGAGGTTCACTACTAGGCTCACCGAGAGACTCAAGGGAGGTTGGAGCTGGTTTTGTTACTAAGAAAGAACAAGTCAGTGCGGGGCCACCTTTTAGAGAAGGTAGGCTCTTCTTATGTCATCCATTGCTAGAGGGACCACTCTCTACCTTCTTCTTCATCAGAGGAGGTGAACTCCCCACAGACGAAGCAAAGAGGGTCGAGGGAGAAGAGGAAAGAACCATAGTGGATACAACTAAAGTATTAACCATATCCATGGGCTTCGAAAAAGGAAATACATCTAGAACAGATGTCAATAGAGGTGTATCCACAAAAGGAGTAATAAAAACATGCACCTTTTTAGGTGCATGTCCGCTCATAGCGGAAGCCAGAAGATATTCAAAGCTAGTTTGGATAGAGACAAAAGGGGGGAGAGAGGAGGACACATCAGGAGGTGTGGTCATCTCCTTCTCCTTCTTTTGTAAGGAGGCTTGCTCAGCTAGGAGAGCCTTTCATTGGCTCTTATGCTCATATGCAAGTTAGTTTCTATGACTCTTCAAACCAGAAGCCAAAGCCTACGAAGGGATAAAAGGTTCCTGCTCAGCCCTAGGAGTATCCTCCATAGATATTTCCAGCGGAAGGAGAGACTCTTGAAAGGGAAGAGGAGGAGAAAGTTCAGAAATGGTAGGAGGAATCGACTCCAATACCTTGGCAGTGGGCTGCTTCCCATTTACTATCTTAGGAAAAGGAACAATAGAAGGCTATAGAGGCTAAGACAAAGAGGACTCTCCATGAGAGGCTTTCTGTCTACCATATCAAATGGGCCTAGGCTCCGTAGGTAAGATAGAACGCTCAAATGCAAGATGCTTGGCCTTTTTCCAAGTGGGCACCATTGGATTCCCTCACAAATGTGAAACAGAAGCAGATGGTACCACAATAGGGTGAGATAAAGCATCAAGCTAAAAAATGAAAGAGGAAGAAGGAGGATCTCAAGACCACTTCTCTTCTTCTCTTCTATGCACCTTGGTGGTATCACTTTTAGCTTTGAGACAAGCTCTATACGAATCAACATAAGACAAAGGAGGATATCTCACTTTTAGCCTAGCATATCCATTCTTATTGTTTTGATATGTATGGTACATGAGGTCCTTCCTAGGTGGGAGAGGACCAAGAGGTGTAGGAAAAAAGTAATCTAGCATATAGATTCCATGTGAAACCGATGGTCTATAACTAGTGTCATGGAAAATATGTACCGAACCTCCATGAACAAACTTTAGACACTTGTGCATAACCAACATAACTACATTCATAGCTACCATCCAGGGGATGCCTTGCTTCACTTTGAAGAGTTCAAACCCCAGTATGATGTCAAACTTAAGGCTCAAAAATTTAGGTCCAACGAGGATCAATGGGACAATACTCCCTATAGGAGGTATGAAAAGTCCATCGTGTGTGCAGATGGTACTTTCAAGTGTGTCATATCCATCCTTGTGTAGGAAGTTAATCAACATGATCTCCTTAGTTATGATATTCACTTGAGATTTTGGATCAACAAGAACACTTGATATAGTACTCCCATTTATCCTCACATGAATGTAAAGAGGAGATGGTTCCTTATTGAAGCCCATCGATAGGTCTTGTGAAGTGAAGGTTATGCTAGTACCACTACTCACAGTTTGCATGGAGGGAATAGGTTGGTTTAAGAAAGAGGCCATCATGCACACCAAATATTACTTCTACAGAGCCTCCTAAGGTTTACAAGATAAGATTGTGACCCAATTAATGTTTCATTACACAAGACTGTTGGAACCTTCCAACAATTCCTACTAGGGGTTGTAGGTTGGGTTGTAAGGGAGAAGCCTCACAATACTCACACCTATAAGAGTCATAGAACATGAAGGAAGGGAATCTTAGTATTGTAACATGAAACAAAAAGGTTCATGTTAGGTTCATGAAAAATTTAAGAGAGGGGGACCAACAACTGCAAGCCCCCAGGTCACAAAAGGCCAAGAGCATTATGGCTGCCCTAACTTACTATGCATCTTAGGTAGCTCTCTGTCAAAGAAGAGAAGCACAATTTTGAGATGACCATGTGATGTGCTGGCATCTCATAGGTGCAGTGGCATGTGTATGGCCAAAAAACTTGAGAGATGAGGTTTAATCCCTAAGAAAGGACTATTATCCTAGTTTAGAAGTTTCTAGAATGATAGAATAAGACTAAGAAGACTAAAACATAAAGATGAATGAGATAAAGGAAATATATTACCACAAGAGTGATGAAGAATATTTCGCACAACAATCTTCTCACCAGCTTGCTCCAAGATCTCTCCACCTACGCACAAAAAAGTGGGAAAATGTTGGGGGGCTGTTTAGGGTTCTGCCTCAGTAAAATCCCCATTTTTGTGTTTCCACTTTTATAGACAACCAAGTTTGCAATGATAGAAATAATATGATAAAGAAGAGAATACAAGCTACATAAACAAAAGACACTACAAAATAATATGTTCTTACTCAACCAAAATGATAGAGAAGATAAGAGGAGCTTACCACCTTCATCCAAAGCACTCAAGGCTAGTGGAGGAGAAAATGAGAGGAACTCAAGCCTTTGCTGCAAAGGTGTTTGTCCTATGCTCACACTGTTGGAGTGATAGATTAGTAGATTTCTTATATGGAGTGTAAAGTGTTGCTACAAAGCTTGTGGATGGGTTCTCAAAGTATGGAGAGATGAACTCAAGATCTTGCAAAACTTGAGAATGGATGAGAGAGTGAAGAATATGAAGTAAGGAGATGAAAAACGGCCATATTCGGGTCAGCCAACCGAACGAAGGTGTTACACTTTGAATTCCAGTAGGAAGTGTAAAGTCTCTGCAGACTCTATTCATAGGAGTCTGCTAGGGACATAAGTGCATCATGCGAAAGTCTACACACCGCATGGGCATCCTCGATAGAAATGCCTCCACCAACACACAAAGCAGGCACCAAGTGTGATGTGAATGGCGAGATTAAGTGGAATTAAGCCACCGCCTTAGGTTTTCTAAAGTGTAAGGGGGTAAAGGGGAATTTGTGTTAGTGGTGCTAATTCACGCCTATACAAACAAGAATGTTGAGTCACTGACCTAATTTGAATTTGTAAAATGAAGAATGAGTAGCTGACCTTGGAGAAAGTTTATAAGATCAAAGCTAGTATAAATACAAGTCAAGATATTATGGATTACAAGACACAAGTGTGAGAATTGAAATAGATGTGAAATATTGTGTGAAAGTCATCTAAGGCAGCGAAAACTTCTATGTGTTAGACTCCTAAAAGTAGTGAATTGATGGTGACTATAATTCTTTGATGAAGGTTGCATATGTGTGGAAGTTGTTGTGGTGGATCTTCTATTCCATTGAGATAATTTTCTCTATGTAACATTATTATTTCTTTGTTTATGTATATGTAGGCAGTGAGCCTCATTTCTGGACAGTGAGTCCTATGTGGATAGTGAGTTTTATCTTTGGTAGTGAGCATCTTGTATCTGGTTTTCCAATTACTATTATATTGTGAGTTAATCCTCATCGTGGTTTTTCCCTTATATGATTTTCCACATAAATCTAGTGTCTCTGGTATTTTCTTTATGTTATCTGCATTTCATGCTTCTACTTAATAACAAATTAAAGTGAATGTGGAATTTCTTAAGAACTATGGTGAATGTGATTAGATACAACTGATTCACCTGCCTCTCTTAGTTTTCTTGTGCATTTCAACAATAAGAATGATAAAATTGTTGGGGTTTTTAGGGGCTTGTCCTAGTCAAACCCATGTTTTGGTATTTCCACCTCCATGGGCAACCAAATAGATAAATAGATCAAAAGATAAATTGAAAAAATGATAAATTCATAGACAATGGATGTGATAAATCCCAAGATTCTCAAAGATAAATAGGTATTACCTATGATTCTTGATGAAGCCAAAGAGAGAGAGAGAAAGAGAGTTGTGAGAACTAAGAGAGTTTGTAAAGACTTTTGTGAGAGCTTGAGATTACTAGAGCAAGTTATAGAGAACTATTCAAGTTAGATTTTGAGAGAGAGACCAAGATAAAATGTCTAAGAGAGAGGAAAATATCCAAGTGAAAAAAGTATGTTCAAGAGAGATCATTTGGAGTGAGAAGATAGATTTAAAAGAGGGAAGAGGAGGAAAAAGGATGTTGTCGAGTCGTTAAAATTTGACCTAAGCTATTTTCACTGACCAAGGTATGGTGACAAGTGTAAAAACACTCAAGAATGACATTTTGAATATTGAAATGTTGTTGGATACTAGTGTGGTGTTTATATGTCCCTATGGTGCACTATTATATAGACAAGTCACACTTAAAAATGATAGGAGATGAGGAAAATATAAGGTTAATGCAAAACTAACACACAAAGGTATCTACTATAACAGTTTCTTGATCATCTTGAGGGGAAAATTTTGATGCAAGGGCTAAACTGCGCTTACACAAATACGAAAGGAGTGGTCACTAAAGTGGATATAAAAATATAGGTAAAATTGCAAGGGTATGCAATTTTGACACTACATAACCAATCCAAGATGATGTTGTAGTGTAGGAGAATGCATACCCTTGCATTTTCACACTTGTTTTGGCCCACCTTCATTTATTTATCCTTATTTATGTCTTAATTGGTCCTATTTTGCATCCACAAGCCTAATAAACTACACCTTTTTCTAGCTAATCCCAACAATCACCAAAGGGAAAATGACCATTTAATGATTCTATCTATGTGTCCTTAGTTTTTGGGTCAGGACTAAAATGCCACCTAGGGCATATTAGTCCCCCAAAGGTCTTGGGGCCCTGATTTAGAATACACTTGAGAAGGTCCCTTTTTAGAGTCTATGCCCCAAGATTTGAGCCTCAGGACTAAGATGCCACCTAGGGTATCTTAGTCCTCCTTGCCTTATGTTCAAGATTTAATTTCAAATTCTATTGGTATTTAGCCTCCTTTAATTAATGTTTTCCTATGTCAGTTTGGTGTGATGTAATTTTAGGATATTAAGCATAGATAAGTATAAATACAAGGTTCATTCACTAATTTTCACAATAAGAAAGATATCCAAGAGCATAATAAGCATCCAAGATTTCAAGTATTCACTCAAGAGCATTCAAGAGTAGTTCCTTAAGAATTTTGGAGCCATCATCAAGATTCAAGAATAATATCAAAGGCTATTCTTGCATCATGTTTGTTTTTGTGCTATAATTTGTTATGTAGGGTTTCGATTCAAGCAAGCAATTCAAGCAAAATATACCAAAGCATTCCCTTGATTCAAGATCTACATTCAAGCTAGATACTTCACACAAGTTTGTAGACTTTACAACAAGGGTTTGGTGAGTTGTAACATTGCATGTTGTTCATTCATCGTTTCCCTCCATTTTTTGATTTCATTTCAAGGTTTAATTACCAACAAGGGGTTTGACTAAGGAAAACTCCCATTTACTAAAAAACAACAATTTTTTCCTCTATTGGATGCTTGTGATTTTAGATTTAGGTTGGATACTTGAAGATAATTTGGAGTGCAAGATTGCAAAGTTGCAAGGTTGCATTACAAAGTTGTCATCTTCATGGAAACTCACCTACAGGTCAAATCTGGAAGTTTCAAAACCTGTGATCTAAGAGGAAGCAAGTACAGACCTTGGAGCTCAGGATCACATTCAAAGTTTTTCAAAATTTATAATGGGAAAAATATGCCACCTAGAGAATATTAGTCCTCCTATGGGTATTTTTTAGAGATTCTTTGAGATTCTATTTCGATATTTGAACATTCTGCATCTTCCTCAAAAAATAGAAATGGGACTAAGACAATAGTAAGGGAATATTTGTCCTCCCTAACAAATTTGGACAACTTCATTCCATTTTAGGAATCCTCTTCACATCTCCAGACTTCCTAGGTACACACATCTTATCTTTCTCTCGCATTATTTCATCATTTTCATCCCTTATTCAGCTTGCCTAACTAGGTTTTGTAGGTTGAATGCTTGTTTGTCTTTTCCAAGCATTTTATTGGTGGTGAAGCCCTAAAATATGAAAGAAACCCCCTTCCTAGATCCTCTTAATTGAGAATTGACTCACCTTGTGAGGTTGATAGTCAATTCAATTAGGGTTCTTATGACATTATTGCATGACCTAGAGAAATAGGTGAACACTCATTCACCCCAATTTTTCTTTGGTTCATTTTGGTGAATGCAACCTTGTTGAGCATTCATTTTATGATTTAGAGTCCATAAAATTCTTAGATATATATTGCATTCATTACATCTTGCATTAGTGAAAGTGCATATAAGTGGCATTTTTACTTTATTACATCATTTCATTTCATTAAAAAATTGAAAAGTGCATTGTTAATCATTCCAATTACATTTAGAAACATTTTTATTGCATTGAAAATTGAAAAAAGTGCATTCAACTTTGCATTCAATTTCTTGTTATTAGTTACTCTTCCTTACATCTATTTGCAAATTTTTTTGTTTCCAAACAACAGATCCTTGAATAACTCATAATTTTCTATTGTTTTGACAAAAACCTCTGATAGGACTAAAACACCCTTCCTGGCATCTTAGTCCATCTTAGTGTTTTTGGCTCAAAATCCTGTCTCTACTATTTGATGTTTGTTTCAATCCCTAGAACTTTAGAATTTCACCAGTAAGACCAAGATTCCCTTACTGACATCTTAGTCCTTGTTGAATTTGACTTCCTATTTTTTAGGGTTTCAAATTTATTTTATGTGCTTCTGTTCTTTTCTTTCAAGTTTTGGTCACATTTTACAAATTTGATGTTATCTCAGTTTCTTTCATTTTCAAGTGAATTTTCCAATCTTGCATCATGGATATGTTCTTCAAAATTTTGTAGATGTCCCTAAAATATTTGGTAGAAGTGTCAAGTTGTACATTTGGTAATGATCCTAATGATATTTAACACACCCATGCTTAATCAACTCCTAATTCGTGCCCCCTCATGATGTTGACATCATTGGAGAAGATGATGACAACATGAATATGTTCCTCAATGATTTCCTTAACAACCTTGAATATAATGCATCCTTTTATCCATCCATGAAACAACCAAATCCCCCTACAATACCAAATCTTGATATGTTTGGTTACCTACATCCCGAAACTAAAACTAAAAGTTGAACCTAAGTTCCCTAAAATAGGTGAACCTAGTTTCTCTAAATAAAAAAATACTCAACCATCCTATGATAAAAAAAGTAACAAACACTCCAATCAACCTAGAAGAAACATATGGAAAAGGATTCACAGTCTTGAGTAAACAAGGATGTGATACAAAAAGTAAACATAACATTCACCAAGTCTTAGAACACCTATCAACCAATGAAAACACAACAGGGTTAGGATATCAAGATCCCCCTCGAGAATACCTAATACTTTGTAGTGATGGTACAGTGATCTTTGATTATCCCCCTAATATGAATGTCCTTCTCCCTAAAGAACAACCAATGAATCACAACAATGACAAGGATGAGATGATCTCTTTAGGTCCTCCTCCTCCTTATTCAACTACAAAAGTTGGTGAATTTAGCAAGCACAAAACACCTTACAAAATAAAGAAACCTCAATTCCCTTGTCCACCATTTTCAGCTGAACAAACATTATACATACTTTTAAGTCAAGGACTTATCACATTACCACACATACCTGAAAACTAATTTTAAAATCCTAAGAAAAATAACACATATTATTGCAAATATCATAGAATTTTTTGTCATATTACCGATGCATGTCGCACCTTAAAATAGATATTTAAACAACTTGATATAATAGAAATAGTTCCTTAAAATGGGACCCTAAACCTCTCTTATCATGTAATAGTTGTAGAATCTTGACATTCCCACTATTACATTATCCTTCTCATCACCTACCTCGGCTCATTCTTGTCCTATATTCAGTGGGGGCAAGAAGTAGATGGCCTTGTCCTATTAATGCATTTTTTGTTGTCCCTTAGGTTCATTATCTACCTTCCACTTATGTAGACTAAGATTGGGAGGTGGATGACCTGCTTTAGGTTGAATCGTCTATGCCTTACTAGTATTTTTCATTTCTTTTTTATATGATTGCATGTGAGTAATATGATCCCTTGTGATGTTCTGTTTGATTTTCCCTCTCTCTTTTTGCATTCCTCTATTTGTACCTTCATTCTTCTCTATGCCATAAGATCTTCACCTTTTCATTTATCTTTTCTTTCATTTTCATTTTTGTCTTGTGTTTTCCTTTTGGGGATGATGCAAGGTGTTGAGACACCCTATGTCTCTTCCATGTTCACACAAAATATTTTTCATATTCTTTTCTTTTCCTTTCATTTGCACACTTTTTTCTTGTGTTTTCCTTTTGGGGATGATGTAAGGCATCGAGACACCCTATGTCTCTTCCATGTTGACCCAAAAAAATTCCCTTTGTTTTTACTCTCTTTGTTTCATTCTTCTAGTTCTATGTGTATTTGGGGAGTAATGATGGTCCGAGCTCTCTAATATCATTGCAAAAAAGACAGATATTGACCCTAAATCCATAGATCCCTTATGTGTTTCTAGGGAGCAACCCTATTTTACTTTTCATTTTTGGCTACTATAAAGTAATTTCTCATAGCATGGTGTTAGAAATTTTTTTAAAGTGGGGGCATACATTGGTATTATTTTGACATGATTTCATTTGCATTTTTTTTTCATGTTCCTTAATGTGATTCTCTTACATCATGTGATGTTTTTTCCTCTTTTTCGTGACATTGGGAGTAATGTCCTTCAAGAGCATGATCTATCTTAGCATATTACATTCCTCTTAGTGGTGATATGACACACTGCATTCCTTAAGTTGTGAATATTTTATCCTTTTATTCGTCCTCTTTTGGAGACATTAGGAACAATGTCCCCTAAGATTAAGACCTCACATGAACTAAGAAAAATCCCTTTGAACATCCCTCTTTATTGTTGCATTGCATCATGTGCCTTATTAAAGTCATGAAGGTATGGCTTTGATATGGCCCCTTGGGGCTCACCTAGTGAACAACTAGCTTCACTAGCCCTTGTGAGTGTGCATTTTATTTTTTTTCCTTATTAAAGTCATGGAGGTATGGCTTTGATATTGTTTCTTGGGGCTCACCTCATGAACAACTAGATTCACTAGCCCTTGTGAGCATGAATTTTTTTTTTGTACCTTATTAAAGTCATGGAGGTATGGCTTTGATATAATTTCTTGGGGCTCAGCTAATGAACAACAAGCTTCACTATCCCTTGTGAGCATGCATTTTATTTTTGTCCTTATCATAGTCATGGGGGTATGCCATTGATATGGACTTCATAGGGCTCATCTAGTGTACAACTAGCTTCACTAGCCCTCGTGAGCATACACTTTTGTTTGCATAGTAAATAATGCATCCCAATTGAAAACCTTTTTGGACAAACAACCTAGACTTGGTCCACTATATTGGATGGCCAGTCGAAGCTTGATCCATTGCCTTTTTCTTTTTCTTCTTCCTTTTTTCTTCCTTTTTCCTTCCTTTGATGTTGTGTTTTTCACTTTGATTATGGCTTCATATATCATTCAAATTCATGTTCCTTTGTGCCTATGTTGGTCTATTATAGGATGTTGATCTTGGGGACCTTTCCACCCTCTTGGTCATTGTCATCCTATCTTACTAGCATTCGTACATTTAAACCCCTCTTGATTTTGTGGTTGGCTACTTTAGTGTGAGTTTGAAGAAAATTCATCCTCTCACTAAAGTGGGGGCTAAATGCAGTGTAGGAAAATGCATAACCTTGCATTTCCACACTTGTTTGGGCCCTCCTTTTTTAAGTTATCCTTCTTTATGTCTTAATTGGTCCTATTTTCAATCCACAAGCCTAATAAGCTACACATTTTTCTGGCTAATCCCAACAATCATCAAAGGGAAAAAGATCATTTAGTGATTTTTTCTATGTGTCCTTGATGTTTGGGTCAGGACTAAAATGCCACATAGGGTGTCTTAGTCCCCCAAAGGTCTTGGGACCCTAATTTTGAATACACCTAAAAAGGTCCCTTTTTGGATTTTGTGCCTCGAGATTTGAGCCTTGAAACTAAGATTCCACCTAGGTCATCTTAGTCCTCCTTGGCTTATTTTTGGGATTTAATTTCAAATTCTTGCAAGATTTAGCCTTCTTTAATTAATTTTTTCCTATTTTGGCTTGGTGCCATGTAATTTTGGGATATTAAGCATATAAAAGTATAAATGAAAGGTCATTCACTCATTTTCATAATAAACAAGATATCCAAGAGAATAATAAGAATCCAAGAATTCAAGTATTCACTCAAGAGTGTTGAGAAGTTGTTTATGTGGCATTGTTGTCATTGATGTCGAAATCTAGTATCCAAAAGGTTGTTCTCTAGATGATATACAAAAATGATCTATCCTATTGCATGCTATGATGTTGTGTAATATGGATGTTATCCTTGATCCGGATATGGCAGTACTTCTTTTTGGTACATCTATGGAAGATAGTTAATGTGGGATAATGAAGACTAATCTTTTGGATGTTGGTTGTTGTGCCTAAAGCTAATCTTTTGTATCCCTGTTATCTGAACATTCATGTAGCATGATATAATTTTTGGTATGTCTAATTGCATTTTTCCAATTGATACTAAAATTGATGTTGATCAATAGTTGGCCTTGGTTGTGGTGTTCCTATCAATTGATGTTGATCAAGATTTGGTCTTGGTTGTAGCATTTCCATTGGCTCTAAAATATTTCTCATGTAATTCAAAGTTAGCTATCTTTTGGTAATAATGTTATATCTTATGTATGACCTATTTATGGGTCCCGATGTAATGTGGTAAGAAGATCTTTATGTACGACCTATGTTTTGGGTCTAGTGCTAGCATCCCAAGCCTTATTGAATATTTCAAGTTTTTTCTTCAAGCCGACATGTTTTTCTAGGCCGACTCATTTAAAAAAAAAACCAAGATCAAACATGCAAACCAGAAAAGACTTCCACATAAGAGAAAAACAATAAAAAGGAGAGCTTTGCATGAAAATGTGAAAATTGATATTATTCAAAATTGAGAAATTACAATGAGATGAATTTATTTATAAAATAAATGTATGCATAACCCTAATGGAAACCCTAGTGTGCACACTTAATAATTAATAAATAATTATTCATGTGCCTAAGTTTAGTTTAATTAACCTGAAGGAATAAGTGACTTAATTAATTAACCAATATGATATAATTAATTAAGTGAAATAACTTATTACTCTAACACCCCCCCTTAAGATGAACTTAGGGAGTAGCTAAAACACTAGGAAAAAGATGCATGAAAGAAAAGATGGGTCCCAAAAACAAAGGCCTGATCAGGTACCCAAGTACAAATACAAGAAAGAGGTAGAGAAGAAAACCTAGTGGGACAAAAACCCCTACAATGAGATGACATGCTACAAAGAAGCACTAGAAGAACACTGTGGAGTAACACTAGAACCTGAATCTGGCAAGCAAAGAAAGATACTTCTATTTACTATTGAAACCAGATGAGTGCCACTGATTGACTCAAGGAATCATGATAAAGCAATAGCAGATCCAATGCCATGAAACACTCGAAAACTCAAAACTAGCACAACCCTGGAATCTATGAAGTAGCAGTAGATGATTGAATGATGTATTACTAAAAATGAAGTGCAAAGATTCAAGTTGCACCCTCCCAATTGCCAAAATATCCAAGTAATCTCCAAAACACCCATTGGGCCAAATCTAGAATAACGATCAACCTAGGATAGATATAGAAAAAAGTGCATGGATAGCAATGTAGAGCTCCTCAATACCTTTCCAACGCCGCAAAGATAGCGAAAATTGGAGATCATGGCAAAAGTTTATGAGCTCGGAAGAGATAAATGAACATTTGACTTCAAACAGAAATAAATGTAGCTAAACAGAAAAATATTGAAAAATAAACTACACCACAGGATATATGCTCGGAACTAGCTTTTTGGCAATATCTTGTTTCCTCGATTTTGACTCTGTATGCCCAAGTTATGCCAAAAAGAAAAAAAAAAGCTCCTTTAGGGAAAATCAGGGTTAGGAGGGGGGCTTGGAGAGCCGTACGGCCGCTGACATCATGCTGATGTTAGTGGTTCATGAGAAAAAAATTGACGGCCATCTAGTCGTCGCAGTAAAAAAAAGCCCTTTGCCGAAAAAAAATTGACGGCTGCCGGAAACTGTGCATGATGCCAAAATATTCCCTCCCTGGGAATCTGCATAGGTTGGTTACCAGAATTTTTGTGCCGCTAGGAGGAGGATGCCGCCGAGAGAGGACGAAATCCATCGGGGATTTGACCACCAGTGATAGAGTAGGGGGCAGTGGGTAGGTCCCCACCCTGCTAGCGGCGGCATAGAGCCTTGTCACAATAGGGTACAGGGTACCCTAGACTCCCAAGCTTTAAAAAAGCATTTTTGAATTATTATTTTACAATGTGTTTTTGATTTTTTTCTTTGTCACTAATTTTTTTGAAACAAATAACTAATGATTTTTTTTTGCATGCGGGTAAAATATTACAAAAACCTGATTTTTTTTTATCAATGGGGAAAAATATTAAAAACCAAAATAAACCTTTTGTACCTTTGCACACAAATCGAGATAGATAGGGCCCAAATCTATACGGATCTACGTACCCTTAAAAAAAATTGCCTCTCATTGCAACTACTCGGATGTGAACAAAACGACAAGCAATCTAAGGGTTTTTGGGCGCTGTGAATGCGATGGTGGTGCCTATTTTTCTCCAGAATGCACCAAAAAAATGCTTAAGGTCATATCCCTCGAGGAAGCCCGAACGTGCTCTGCAATGATTTTCTCCAAAAATATGAGAAGGGGTTGCATATCAAGGCTTTGATACCATGTTAAAAACCAAGATCAGACACGCAAACTAGAAAAGCCTTCCAAAGAAGAGAAAAACAATAAAAAATAGAGCTTTGCTTGAAGATGTGCAAATTGATATTATTCAAAATTGAAAAATTACAATGAGATAAATTTCTTTATAAAAGCAATGTAAGCATAACCCCAATGGAAACCCTAAAAGGAAACCCTAGTGTGCACACTTAATAATTAATAAATAATTATTAATGTGCCTAAGTTTAGCTTAATCAACCTAAAGGAATAAGTGACTTAATTAATTAACCAATATGATATAATTAATTAAGTGAAATAACTTATTACTCAACAATTTTGTTCTCTGGATGTATATATATACATGTATGTGGAACATCTCTTGGTATTCGAACAAGAATTTTTGTATGTGCAAATAGTGATAAGGGTGCGAAGGATTGTGCAAATAGTGATAAGGGTACGAAGGATTGTGCAACAAGAAACAAAGAAGGAAGTGAAGGCAAGTGTCAGGAAGAAGCAATTTGTATTGCAGAGGTTGTGCAATGAAGGTGTGCAGAAGTTTTCTCACTGGATATTCTACAGTCAGATATTGTTCTCTTAACTGGAATTGAATTAATGGATATGTAGATGCAACTTCATCATTTCATGTTTTTTCTATTTCTAATTAGTGATTTTTGTATTAATCAGTAGTGAGCTCACCGGAAGTGAGCCTTACCTCAAGTGAGCATTTTGGCAGTGAGCCCTTGTAAAAATCACCTTAACCAATGTCACCTTAACTAGTGCTTTATAATTGAGAATTAGCATTCTCCATGGTTTTTCTCATCTTGGGTTTCCAGGTAAATTTTGGTGTTCATTGTGAATAGTGGTGTTAAGTGCTTGCATGTTCATATCTATTTTAATTAACATATGATTAGTTAATGATTGCTCTGAATTAATTAAAGAGAGGAAAAGTTTTTTGTGATAACTGATTCATCCCCCCTCTTAGTTATCTGGACTATTCAACAATTGGTATCAAAGATTGGTCCCTTGTAGATAGAGCTTAACCACTTGAGGGATATCTTGGTAGTTTGAACAGATGGTAGGAGATTATTACTTTGAGAAAGAACTGAAGTCAATATTAAGTGATATGGAAAGTATAAAATCTGAGAATGAGAAATTGAAAGAAAACATCAAGGAGGAAAATGCTTGAATCTCAAAGCTAAGGGAGAAAATATAGAAATTCAAAGAAAGACATAGAGAGGTCAGAGAGGAATTAAAGGAGTCAAAGGAAAGTGCTATAAATCTAAAGCTTCAGTTGGATGAATGCAAGAAGACAAAATAAAATCTCAAGGACACCATCAAATAGAAAATGGAAGAATGGAAGAAGACTGAAGAAGAATGCAAAGATACCATCAAATAGAAAACAAAAGAATGGAAGAAGATAGAAGAAAATCTCAAAGATACCATCAAATAGAAAGAAGAAGAAAATGAGAAGTTAGATCAAGATTTAAGGAGGATTAAATAAAAAGCTAGAGTGTGTGAAAGTAGCATGATTCTAGATCCACTTTTGTCCCTATAAAAATTTCACAAGGATAAGGAAGGACTTGGCTTCTCCGGTGAAAAATCAAATGAGAATGCTAGGGGTAAAGACAATGTTGTTAAATCTGAAGCAAGATCTAGTGTAACAAGAAAATTCCAGAACTTTAGAACATCTACAAAAAGACCTCCGGTAAGGAAACCAAATTCTCAAAGATGCTTATCATTCAATGGTTATTGTTTTCTATGTAAAAAAAATTAACATAATGTTGTAGAGTGTAGAAGTAGGAAGGAACCAGATATTCAATGGTTTAATTGTCACATGTTTGTTCATAAAGCAAGTCATTGTAGAAGTCAATTATATAATCTAGCTAGAAGGAATGAAATGAATAATCTCTTTCATGGTTATTGCTACCTATGCCATGGATATGGTCACAAAGCTAATCACTGTAGATCCAGGTTTAACTCAGTTAAGTATGGGAAAAGATATTACAAGTGCAATGAAACTAGACATTATGCTAACACATGCAGATATGTTGCTCCAAAAAATTCTGAAAGAAAAAAGTAGGTTGTAGAATCAAATGAATCTAAGAAGAAGACCATCATTGTTTGGAAGAAAAAGGAAATAAGTGTGGAGAGCCCTTTTGTGGTATTCGATCCCGGTACTAGCTCTTCTAGAATTTGAGGCTACTACCTTGGCTTAGGGGGAGTGTTGCAATGCATATCCTGACGGTTCCCCATCTCCAAAGTAAGATTGTTGTGTTTTCGGCATAACTAAGCTGGATCTGGGTGATGTTGCATGATGAAGCTTAGTCCAGCTGATTGAAAAGTGAAGTACAATTGTTGGAGTCATCGACGCACATTTTTGTAGCATAGTCATCATGAGAAATTAAGGATAAAATATGGAGTATCAAATTATTTCTCGCAATTTTGAAAGAAGAAGAAGAGGTTTTCATTGAGCAATAAAAGATTGAATAAGTCAAGTGTGATGATGAAATCCATTTCGATTGGAAGAAAATCCATTGGTGGCATTCCATTGAAGCTGAAGGGAGTTTAGTTGGATGAGTTTGATCATCAGAAGATGAAGGAAATGGAGCTAGGGTTGAAGGCTAATGAATTGCAGAATGTATGTGCCCTAGGTATGGATCTACGTGAAGAATTCCCCTGGTTTTCCAACAAAGAGTCTATCTTGTTCCTATTGAGTCGATTCAAGGATGGAAACATCATGTTGGACAAACCCTATCCAATCAAGAAGAAAGAAATTGAAGCTATCACTAGATTGTACAGATTTGGTGGCCTCCCTCGGAAGAAAACGGTGAAATATAGAGATGTGGAAGAACTTACTAGTATCGATAAAGACCCCCAAGCTCTACTAATAAATACCATTGTCGACATTGCAGTAAGGTATGTTTCTTATGGTATCTCACACAAAATCTATTTCTAAAATTATGAAGGTTCTACATCTGTTATTGTTGTGTATCTCGCACATAAGATGGTGAAGAAAAATAAATAGTTTGATCTGTGTAGCTTGGTAATGGAAAACCTAATTGAAAATGTCATAATGTCTATGGTTGAGATTTATCCTTTTTAGTTTGGGTTTCTTCTCATGTGTTTAGTGTTCTACTTTTTGAATTCGTTATCGTCAAAGAAGAATGTGAAATGGAAGTCCAACATCCCTATCAGAAAGAAAGTTTATAGATATTTGGAATGTTTGGAAGATAAAGAAAATGCATGCAAAGTTTATTTCTCATCCATGTAGATGAACCTATGCTCTGATGTGATAATTTCTAGTGATATTACTATTAGTCAATTTGAGGAAGGTTCCTCCTCCGGTAAGAGGGAATTAGAGGTTATCATTGGTGGTTCCCCTTTGGAATCGAAAAGGAGGAAAATTAACACAAAATATATGATCACTATCTCAGAGGAGATGGAGAAGCAAGAAGATTCTCTACCTGATACATATGAAGTTCATTCATTGTTGAATGAGGGTGATATGAAAAATATTGGTTAAATGTGGAATGCGTGCTCTCTGGTTCATAGGCCTAGAATAGAAGATGCCTTGGTTGATTATCTTCTCAAAAATGGTATTACTATTTTTGTTGTTGTTGAATCATTACCAGATGATCTAGTAGAAGTTGTTGAAGAAAGGTTGTTGCAGGAAAAACCTAAACGAGATAAATTCCAAGCTATGATTGAAGGAAGGTGTGTCACAGAAAAACATAGCCTACTCAAACACATTAGTGAGACAAGAGAATGCCTTAAGGATATGTTTGGCATCTACAAATACTGTATCTAGTGGCCTGATGTTGATAAATTTAGAAGTAGAATTGAAGCTATTGAATCTGAATTGAATGAATTTGTGAAGTTCTTTTACTTCTTCAAAGATAAAGATGGAAAATAGAGGATGAAATTTGTTGAGTTACAAGATGAGTTATTGTCTACTCAAAGATAGAGGGAACACTTGGTTAAAACTTTCTGGTTGGTCAAGGAAATTTTTCAGATCCAATTGGATCATCTCTCAGGGATACTTTCTGATGTAGAGGATTGTGAATGATAGTGCATGTCTCCAAACTATTCATCTTCATTTGAGGTGTTGTTTCTATAGGAAAGTGTGTGTGCAAGAATGGTTTCTGCAGTGCAAGCCTGAAAGAAGATTATTCCAATTACGAGAGAAAGGTACAAGAAAAATTTTCTTGTGAAAAGTGTTATCTTTACTTGAGTTTCTAAATGTTCTTATTTGGCCCTTTTCCTTTGATCAAAAAAAGGGAGAGAAATTGAAGATTTGGATTGCTTGACAAAGGGGGAGAGTTTTTGGAGTTTTCATGTTTTTGAGTTCTGTTGTTGTTTTTCCATCAATGCCAAAGGGGGAGATTGGTGAGAAGTTGTTGATGTGCCATTGTTGTCATTGATGTCATAACCTGGTATTCAGAAGGTTGCACTTGAGATGATATACAAAAATGATATATCCTCTCGTATGCTATGATGTTGCATAATATGGATGTTATCCTTGATTCGGATATGGTAGTACTTCTCTTTGGGAGATATGTGGAAGACAGTTAATGCAAGATAATGAAGACTAATATTTTTTATGCTGGTTATTGTGCCTAAATCTTATTTTGAGTATCCCTACTATCTGGATATTCATTTAGCATGATATACATTTTGGTATGTCTAATTGCATTTCTCTAGTTGATAGTGAAATTGATGTTGATCAAGATTTGGTATTGGTTGTGTTTTTCCTATCAATTGATGCTGATCAAGATTTGGTCTTGGTTGTAGCATTTCCATCAGCTTCGAAATATATCTCATGTAATTCAAAGTTAGCTATCTTTTGGTAATAATGATATATCTTATGTATGACCTATTAATGGGTCTAGGTGTAATGTGGTAAGAAGATATTTATGTGTAACCTATCTTTTGGGTTTGGTGCTAGCGTGCCAAGCCTTATTGAATATTTCAAGGTTTTTATTCAAGGTGACATTTTTTTCTAGGCTGACTCATTTTTTTCTTTGGATGTATATATATACATGTATGTGGAACATCTCTTGGTATCTGAACAAGAAGTGTGGTATGTGCAAACAATGATAAGGGTGTGACGGATTGTGCGAACAATGATAAGGGTGTGAAGGATTGTGTGACAAGAAACAAAGAAGGAAGTTAAGGCAAGTGTTAGGAAGAAGCAATTTATATTGCAGAGGTTGTGCAAGGAAGGTGCGTAGAATATTCCTCACCATATCTCTATAGTAAGATATTGTGCTCTTAATTGGAACTGAATTCATGCATATGTAGATGCAACTTCATCAATTCATGTTTTGTCTATTTTTAATTAGTGATTTTTGTATTAATCAGGTAGTGAGCCCTTGTAAAAATCAACTTAACCATTGTCACCTTAATCGGTTCTTTATAATTGGTAATTAACATTCTCTGTGGTTTTTCCCATCTTGTGTTTCCACATAAATTCTAGTGTTCATTGTGCATGGTGGTGTTAAGTTCTTGCATGTTCATATCTATTTTAATTAACATATGATTGGTTTATGATTGCATCGGATTAATTAAAGAAAGGAAAAGTGTTTTGTGATGACTGATTCACCCCCTCTGTTAGTTATCTAGACTGTTCAACAAAGAGCATTCAAGACAAATTCTTCAAGCATCATATCAAAGGCTATTTTTGCATCATGTGTGTTTTTTTGCTAATATTTGTGATGTAGGGTTTAGATTCAAGCAAGATCTATAAAAGCATTCCCTTGATTCAAGATCTTTATTTAACATAGCCACTTCACATAGGTTTGAAGACTTTACAACAAGGGTTTGGTGAGTTGTAACATTGCATGTTGTTCATTCATAATTTCCCTCCATTATTCCATTTCATTTTAAGGTTTAATTACCAACAAGGGGTTTGACCAAGGAAAACCCTCATTTACTAACAATCAACATGTTTTTCCTCCCTTGCATTCTTGTGATTGTAGATTTAGGTTGGAGACTTGAAGATCATTTGGAATGCAAGATTAAAAAGTTTCAAAGTTGCATTACAAAGTTGTCATCTTCACAGAAACTCACCTACAAGTCAAATCCAAAAGTTTCAGAACCTGAGCTCTGAGAGGAAGCAAGTACAGACCTTGGAGCTCAGGATCACGTTCAGATCATCCTAATGTATCTATAGTGTTGGAAGCAGTAGTGAAAATTGGCACATTCATAGTATGAGGCAATGATAACAAGGATTCTCTTTGGATATTCATCATGTTTTGTTATTTCTTCAAGTTTCTTCTTTGGTAAAATTAGAGGCTTGTACACAAAAGTTTCAAAATTGTTAATTATAACCCTAATTCTAACAATAGAGCTATCAACATCATGAGAGGCTCCTAGAAAATTTGGGATTTCCTTCCTTCTCCACTCCTCCCCTTTCATTATTGTAGTGTATTCCTTTTTTTCTTACTTCTTTACCAAATTAGAAATTTCTTATTACTTCTTCTTCATATAAAACCTTGTGGTAGATATTTAACCTTTTAAAACTTATCTTGACCTGATTTATGAATACTTTCTCTTTTGATGTCTAGATCCATCTTGTAAGCCTATAATGTAGGGTAAAATGCTTCTCATCCTTCTTTATTAGCGACAACGTGTTATGAAATCTTAATAGTAGGAGGAAATACCCTTTCCTATGACTTCTAAAATGAATCTTGTTAGAATCATTAAATTTCTAGATAATTTCTAAATATGTCATCCTTTATGGTAGATTTCTTGGAAAAATATGTGGTTTTACTAGAGACCTATACACTCTTATCACTAAGCTATTTTAATAGAGATACTTATCTCCACAATTATGTTGAATTCCCAACTAGGGTACCCTATCCTTCTTTCTCAAAAGATCCATGATATCCTTAGGAAATATATCTAGTATAATACCTAGGTACCTCAAACTTTGATTCACAAATCAATCTTCAAAAAACATATAGTTTAAATTTTGGCATTTCATATCCTATATGTAGGTCCAACACTACACAAGAATTTGGGCATTGTTTTCATCACTGAATCTCTACTGTAAATCCTTGCCCCAAATATTCCTCCTAGCCTAAAGGAAAATATTGAATAATTCTTGGATACCACTATGCCATCACTTTTAATTACCACTAAATTCTTGTGAATGCCTTCTAGTGTAAAAGTGGAAAAATAAAATAAAATAATAATGATGGTTTTTGAATATCTATAGCCACCATCATCATGTGTATTGGAATTTGGACACTAGAATCAACACCCAAGACTTGACATAAATCATAATATTTTTTATTAAGTAGTCTTCTAAGATGTCAGCATTAAAGGGTTGTAACTCCATAGTCTTGTAACTCGGTGTCACTCAACCAGATGAAATTGTCATAGTTGGTTCCCTCTATGGTTATAACAATGGATTCTCTTTCCTTCTTGGCCTTGAGGTAGTGCTCATTTTCAATTAATGACTTTCGAGCCGTTAATCTGAGATGCACCATCTTGGTACAAGAATTCTCAACATTAAATGACATTGGATGGAAAAAATGACAAGCTCATAGGTTCTAGAGCTAAACCTGACTTTGATACCACATGTAACATGTCAATCATTCATTGCAATAAATTTCCTAAGTTTTACTATGCAAGTAAATAAAAATATGTAAGAATCCATTGCAATAAAAAAAATTCCTTTTCTTTATTGAAAATATATGAACAAATATTATTTACAAAATACAATAAGGATTTCCATTCCATTACAATACTTCACAAAGTATATTAATTTGAGACAATACAAAATTGCATACTTAGCTTCTATGAGCATCATGACATAAGATATAGATAGTCCAGGAATATGCCTTTCATAACCTTGGTCTTTTGTCACCTTCTGAGGAGGAGAAGCATCACTCAAGTAATTTTCCACCAACCACGGACTCATATGCAGTCCCTTGTACATCTATCAATGATAGATGTCACTTTCGTTTGATGAAGGTATTGGTCGGGTAACCCCATATGACATACCGCTCTAAGCTTAGTGTTGTATCAACATGACTAGGATTTATAACCTATGCTAGGTAGCCCTCATGTGTTTAAGTAGACACAGTGAACTGACAGTGGAGTCTTTGGCTTACACGCTACTCCTAGTGGTATCATCGGACTTCCCCACTACTTTGTCTAAAGTATTCTCTCAGTACTTCGAGTGATGGTCTACCATTCACTTACACTATATCAAGTTTATTTTGACTTGAGTCCATTATTTCTATGCCTAGGTAATCCCTCTCCATGGGCAAGATACTCCCCAAGATAATCCATCTCATTAACACAACCTAAGGTAACACAACTTAGTAAGAAAGTATAGGTTCCCTCCCTTGAATGGACATCATTCCTAGGAGTAACCTACTAGTCACCTATCATAATTCAAAATCTAGTAATGAGCATACAATAAGTTTGTCTTATGTTAAATGATATCTTGTATAATAACTATACATATGATAAACATAATCTCTTTCCCTTGACTACATATGTCTAGTATAATAATACCCAAGAAAAATAGTCTCTCCTATCATGGAGTGCATACAAACAACATGCAAACAACATTTAAATACTACTATTCTTTCAAAGTTAACATTATTTCAATGTACTAACATGAATAACTCAAAAAATAAAGTCATAGAGAAATAAAAGTAAGAATATAGAGAAGAATATCCTCATGCCTATTATATCAACAAATCTTTCAATCAAAAACTCACAACCTCTTATCTCACAAGTTGGTATTTACTTCCTCTCAAAAGATAATTTAAATTCTCTCGAATCTATCACTTAATTTGGATAGGAAATTGGAGATATAATAGCTCACTAAAATAGATATGATGCTCAAGAAACAAATCACAAAAAGAGAGAGAATGTGGTGTCCCAAATGAAGAACTCTTGCTACTATTTATACAACAAGCAAGAAACCACATTGCCTAAAGTTTGGGCATGAAAGAGATAAAAAAAAACATGCAAAGCAACACCACTAACACTCAACAGAAAGGTGGCGAACAAATAAGTAAACACTCATCTTCTCTACCAACAGATCAACCCTCTCTTTGATAGAAAAATGAAGAATAAATCAACTTCCATGTGACTGAAATATATCTACAGAATTCTAAGACAAACTAACTCAAAGGTGGCGCGATTTAGCAAAGAAGAGAATCAGTCAATGACCAAAGCTTGTCACCCCGATTTGCATCAACTTATTCCTTGCTAAGTGTAGATTCATAAACACATTTTTTATTGACAAATTCATTGATGGTTTGGAGAAATAAACAACTATTCCATATTCACAACAAATCGTGGTTTGGTATTTTACCAGGTCTAAGATAATTTTAAGGCATTGAATCTTTCAACATCAACTTAAATGATGAAGCAGTTTGTAATTATATATGACAACAAATACATGAAGTTTGGCCTATGAATATAGTCATATTCATTTCTAGATTCAAGCTATTTAAGTTGCCCAAGTAAATCAACTATAAATCCATTATATCTGGCATAATAATTGGTTGCCATTGATACTTGAAATAGTTGATATCATCGTAAATAATGAAATTCGCTATCATAGTAAATGATGTTTAAAATAATTCACCACATATTTTTTGATATATATATATATATATATAATGTCAAACATTAGCATATGTATATATATGTATACCTATATATATAAGTATACGTATATATGTATATTATCACAAGATAATAAAGCATGCATACATAATAGATATTCAAAGGAGTATATCAGCTTAGTAATCACATTATCATATTACATTATATCGGTTGTGTATTCTTATCTATATATACATATATATGTTACAATATACATGTATGTGTATGTGTACATGTACCAATACATCTGAATGAGCATATCCATTTTCTACCATATGTGTATATAGATACACATATACATATGAATATATATATATACATTCAATTTACTCACCAAAGTAACATGCAATTATCATGGTGTTCGATATGGCACTACGAGTGATATGCTTATACATATATGCATGCATGTCATGGGTTCCATCAGATAGTTATATGCACACAAGCAACTTGTGCATGAGCAAACATAAGTATGTCTACCTATGTACCCCATGTATGTGTTCCTTGGTGTGTATAGTCTATTGTCACCATGCATGTGTATATGCATACACATACCTCGTATGCTTCACATATCAATTAAAACATGGTAACAAGAAGGAAATCATAAGCTCATCAAGAAATCGTCTCCTAACGATGAACATAATATCAAACTAGAATTTTACTAAAGCAAACATAACATCTAAGGATGACTTACCAACTTCCGAACTCAATTATTCTAATTGTGGTGTGTGTATAATCACATATAGGTTATAATACTGGTTACCCAACCAAGACCCTCTCCTAAATGATACTTCCCCTCCACTTGGAGGAATTGAACATGTACCTTCAAACACTAACACATGTGCATGGCAGTCAGTTGTTCACAAAATATGGAATAAACACATTACATCTCCAAAGTTAGAATATCAACATAATATTCATCCAATCACACAAATGCATTCCTTCATATAACATTAAATGGGATGAAATTCATTTATAACCAGTGATAATAAAGTACACACAATTTATTCATCCAATGAATTCACATTACACTCACATTTTACCCTACATAGTAATAGTAAATAGTAATTACACAATTTGGGGTGTAACAAAAAGTGCATTACAAAGCATCTTATTAAACTTGTAGAAATGGAAACAAAAAATTGAAGCATGCACCACAAAAATAAACACAAGAACACCAAATTTACATGGAAGACCCTTGAAATGGAAAACCATTGTGAGGATTAGCTAACAATATATCATAACCAATAATAATAAATTGCAAGAGGCTCACTACTTGAAGGGATCACTGCCTGAAGGACTCAATGTCAAAAAAATGGGAGGGCTCACTCCCCAAGTAAGATCACTTCTTCTAGAACTACAAAATATATACAAAAGGATGGCTCACTACTAGAATTTGAACTGCTTGCAAGGCATCTTCTATATGATGAAGATTTAGTCCCATTTAGGTTCAGAAAACTGACTTTACAAAATTTCATTCCTCACTATCACAAGATCACAACTATCAAACTTCATACTTCACTACACACCATATTATACCATCAATTAATTGAACTTCTATATATATGCATATATTCTTCAAACAATCATATCATCAATTAGAGACCAACCTAATTAGATGAAACATGTGACCTCATAATCTGTCAGCTCTAAACTCCATCATACATACCTTGTGGAAGTAACTTAAGAGTGTTCTTCACCAGAATAGGTCAGCATGACCTAAATTCACTCCTATGAATCTTCTCTATACTCAATTTATTCCTGTACGACCCAAAAACCCTAAAGTTGGCACCACACAATAAAACTAGTGAAGAAAAACTAAATGAACCAAATTTTCATTCTAAAACTTGACATGTGGACCACTAAACCACTTGAAACTCAAATACCATACACATATAACATCTTTAAACACTTCCTAAAATTTTCACAACACAATGATCATTTGTGATTGAATGTGGAACATTCCAACATGAACTGTTCAACTATAACTATGTCTCTACTTAGTTTGACACTCTGCCATCAATCTTCTATTGTAGAATACATAAATCCCTCAAAATTTGAATATAGACTCCTTCAATATGTACCATTAACACATCAAAAATGACATGACAGGATATTAAAATGTGGAGTAATGTGGACCACAAAATAGATGTTTTGTTACATCACTATCTTAATCTAGGACTTAGCCAACTTCCCCAAGAAACACTTGGTCTTCTCCAAGCTATATTCATACTAATAAACCATCACTTCTACAATAGGTTTCCATCAATGATAATACCATACATCATCATGCTCATGTTGCCAGCAATCCCCCCATTTTTCATTGATGGCAACACACTTCTCTACTTCACTTCCCCTTTTGACATCAAGGGAAAATGGTATTAACTCCACATTTCATCCCCTTATTGACCTATCTAGATGAGAATATCTCCCCCTATTTGTGTTATCCATCACCAAAAAGACAAAACTATACTACAACACCATCTACTAACCCCATATGTGTACATTGATATCCAAAATTTTATATCCAATTCAAATAGAAGTACACACATTAACTTGATGAGGATAATATACCCTGATATTATGCCCTTAATTTTGCAAGGTGTTCCTTCCAACCCTTCTTGTCAAAAGAAAGCATGTAGCTCTAGTTTTTAAATTTTACATATAGGTCTTCTCCTTCTTCTAGAGAGCTATACATTATTGTCTTTTGCACAACCTTCTCTACATTGGCCAAAACTTCAGTTAAAGAAGTAAGCCTTATGCTTACCATATATCAGAGTTGACTATATTACATTATGATTTTCTCTTTTTTTTCCTATAGTAAAAAGAATTGGCTGTGCATATTTTCAATTACTACTCTAGCTGCTCCATCCTCATTATTCACTAGATCATATACACTTGAGGTCTAAGAAATTTAACTCAATTGAGTCCATCTAATCCTTTATGCTTTTTTTAGACACTGGCTACTTCAAAGAGAATTGAAACAATAGTTTGGCTTCCTCCAAACACTTTTGAACATCCTTCAAGGAGTATCACACTTATCTGTGGCATCAACTATCCTCTTATCATTCAAATTATTTGATACTTCCTTATTAGTCTTCTCTTCCATACCTACACATTACTCCTTAAAATAATCTTGCAACAGTTGTGATTGTTGTACACCTCATAAATAAGTATCAATGGATACTCTAAGAATGCCTTCTTGTAGTACCTTGACAACTTCATCAACTAACTTTGTGCTCTTTTGGTGAGTTTGAAGTATCTCCTTTCTTATGAAGGAATGAAAAACATCACCAAGTTGCAACTTATGGAGAGGAGAGATCCTATCCATATCCAGTTGACCTTGTTGCATAGGAGTTTATAGCAGTTGTGTAGACATCACCAGTTGGAACTGAAATTGCATGTCCAGAAGATCTTTGAATGAATCTTCTAAGGGTCCAAATGATTAACAATATTTTTTTGTCCTTTCTTCTTCTGGTGTATCATTCTTCTCCTTCTCTCCACTGCCACACCACTCTTCTGCAATCTTCTCAACTTGTAGAGGAGGCATAGTTTGTTCCTTTTGATCTCCAATCTTCTCTAAGACTCCTTGCTCATATTCTTTGATATTCTTAGTAATCCCTCCACATCTGGAGGGGTGTTATATGTCAACATATCATCTTGCTCATGTTTATCATTGACTATCTCATTTCTTTCTGGGAGTTATATGTCTTGTTGCAATTGATCTTCATCACCTAGAGAGGTTCCCAATTCTTTAAGAATATTTTCAATTATTTTTAATGTTTCTCTCCTTAGCTTATTTATATCATCCTTGTCTTGAATTCTTGGGGATACAACTCAAACAACTTAGCTATTTCCTCATGAGATAATGAGGAACCAATCTTCTCCAAGGAATTTTTTTTTCATCTTTGCATCTTTTACGATTGCCTCTTGTCTTCTTGAACTCAGTATACCTTTAAGATGATTCAAAAACTAATCCTCTATCTCACATAGGCCAACATTAAATGTCACCATGTATTTGACAATGGATTCTTCAATTATTTCCTTAGTTGTATCATTGGCATCTCAATACATTTCAGCTATATTATTTAGAATTCCAAACTCTACTATAGCACTGAATAGTGAATCAAGCTTCTTGGGACTATGCTTACAAACCAGAGGGGTCTCCTCTTTCTTCTTTCCCTTTTCTATACTAGTCTCTTCTTGAAAGAATTTTTATTTCCCTTTCCAGACCAATTGATGCTCTTCCTCTTCCTCTTCTTCTAAATTGATATACCTAACTCTTTTTGGTTTTTCTTTCTTTTTTCTCTTTGGATTCTTATGATACACAGGGAGGCTGGATGTGTCTATCCTCTTGGAACCACCTATTGGTTTTGTTTCGTGGACTTTGAAATAGTAGGTGTAGAGGTTGAGGTCCTTCTCAACCTTCTTGTTCTATTTGGAATCTATGAAGGAGAAAATTTACCTTTATATTTCCTCGTAGGGTCCTTAGGGGTACCAAACTCCCTTTCCAACTTATCTTTAATCTTTTCAACATTTTCTTCAATATCCTTCTCTTTCCTTTCCAGGTTCTCCTTACTTGATTTCTCTTCATAAGTACCAAAAATTTCAACTATTGTATCTCTAGGTTTGCTCAATACAATCTCTACAAGACCAATGCATTAAGACTCAACTACCTCATATTTCAACTCCAAAAACCCAAATAGTTATGGGTTCAAATACTTCCATGTAGTCGTAATCTCTACTAACCATAAATGTTAATTCATTCTTATACTTATCCACAACTTTATTTGTAATGCATTCTCTCTCTTGCATTTGATCATGAAAAAGTTTAAAGAATCCCCAAAATATTGAATCACAAGACTCTTTACCAAGAAATCTCCTCAAATGATCTCTAATTTTAATAACTATAGGAATATTATATTTACATACAACATTCTTAACTTTGAGAAACTCATGGATAAAATAAAACATTAAGAAAATGATAAGAGTACCATATTGGAAAGGGTATTTTGACTCCTTTGTCTTCTATAAATTTTCCAACAACTATAATTGCAAGAGCTCACATAGATCAAATTCTTTGCCTTCTTTCAACATTTGATAAGACATGTGAATCACGGTGGTAGTGACAAAATTCTCTCTATTTTTGTAGAATATCTTGTAACCAATCATCATTGTAGCATATTTGATCATCAGATCTTCAATATCATCCAATTTTAGGGCGCACTTTTCAAACTTGGCTCCAATAACCTTCATCATCACTTCATTCTTTACTACCTCAATGTCAAGATAAGTCTTGTGGAGCTAAAACCAGTAAGAACCCTAATTTCCTCTTTGGTTATCATATGTTTCATGTCCAACCACATCAATTTATCATGAATTATACTCAGGAACATACTTCACCAACCCATCTTCATAGAAAAAATTAGGAAATTCTATCCATACACATCAAACATTATCTCCATCAAGTTGGCATACTCTAGTTTCAACTTGTAATAATCTCTAGTTAGCACATTTTTACCTAAACTCAACCAGTTTCAATTGATCATATTCATCCATCTTCGAATGAATGTAAATTTTCACATCTTCTATATGTGTAGCACAGTTGAAGGAACCCTAGAGAATGCCCCTTTTTTCTCCATTTTCATTTACTTGTATGGATGCTTCTTAAATTTAGGGCCTCTTAAGAACATCAATAACTTGAGGAGTAAACATTATGAACCTATCTAAGCTAGGGTTTGCAAGAAATTATAAATACCTCATGGAAATTTGTCGATAGGGTTTTGTTCAACACTTTAGATCCCACTTTCTCTACTCATATCTTCAAATTCTCGAAGACAAATTCCTTTTAGAATGTGAAAAATGAAATATAAAGACTTTATCTGTGACCTAAAAAGTGGATTAAATGTGGCAATGAAAAGTTAGGTCAAATACTATCAAGCTTCATTGTATCATCATAAGGACTCCCAAAATTTTTGTAAATCTTGGCACCAAGAGATTTCTCACCAAAGATTTGACCAATGAATCAAGAAAACCAGACTATAGATGTACCAATATTTTGAAGACATTATCATCTCATCTTTGGAAGGGGTTTAGAAATTTTTCTATTAAAACTCCCCCTAAGCCAAATGCTTTCTATCTAGTTTCTAGAGGAAATATTTGCACCACAATTTGCCACAAATTCATTTTTCACATCATTCTCCTCCTTTTCCTTCTAGATCTTTTTCATCTCCTCCTTTAGCTCAACTAGATCAATCTTCTTTTGTGGAATGGAGGGTTTCATATTATTTCCTATGAAAAACATAGCTATGTGTCCTAGTTTATTACATTTATAACATATGACACCTTGTTGTGGAGAAAACTTCTTTCCATTTTAGATTTACATTGAGAAGCCTTATGCCCAAACCCATTGCATGAGTAGCACTAACAAAGGAATAATTGAGGCATCATACCATTATTGTAACTATTCATCATCTATCTTTTTCATTCACTAGCCTTATGACCAAATCTATTGCATACATAGTATTGATTTGAAAATGATTGAAAATTCCAATTCATCTTGCTTCTACATTCTATAGCTCTATGTCCAGATTTATTGTAGGAATAATAGTGACCTTTAAAATATGGATACCTTTTTGTATTTGGTTGTTTGATAGGAGGTATCTTGAAATCTTTCTTCTGGTTTTGGACATGTTTGATATTGCTCTTCTTATCTCTAGACTTCCTTTTTTCATCATCATTTGGAGTTTGATTTTCCTTTGAGCATAATCCTTTTTTAAACCCTAATCATTCTTTTTCCTTAGAATCTTTTCTACTAGCAAGCATATCATCAAGTAAGTTGGACCTCTTCTTGAATTTTTCATCTTGAATATTTTCTTTCTCCAGATCTTTCCTCAAAGACACAATCTCTTCTTCAAGTTTTGAGCATTTTGTAGAATTGTATTTCAATTTGGCATTCAAGCAGTCGTCAACTTTTTTTCCTTATAACTTTCACTTTCATATTAGTGAATGTATCATTTGATTGTTTGAGTTGATAATTTGTTTCCTTGAGTTTATCTTTAACTTTCTTGACTTGATTCCTCAGCTTCTTGATACACTCATCTCTACTTCTTTAAGTGTTTCTTTCAGATCTCTATTTTCACATTCTACTTTATCTAGGTCATCAAGAGCATATTTGACTTATCATTCCATATAAACTTCACAATATTATTTAGTAAAACCTTCCATGATAATTTCTTCTCGAGGGATGGGATACATCCTAGTTTTCATGTGTTCAAAAATCCAAGATATACCTCAATTGTTCAGAAAATTGAAGGAACCTTTCTCTGATACTAATTGTTGAACACTTAGAATACTCAAAGAGGGGTGAATTAGTATTCCTTAAATTTTATTAACTTAAAAGTGCATTACAAAATAATCTTATTAAACTTTTAAAAATGGAAAGAAACAATTAAAGCACACACCACAAAAAAACACAAGAACACCATATTTACGTGGAAAACACTTGAAAGGGAGGACCAATAGTGAAGATTAGCTCACAATATACCATAATCGGTTACAATAGATTATAGATGGTTCACTTTCTGAAGGGTTCATTGTCCAAAAAATATGATGGCTCACTCCCTAAGGAAGATAACTTCTACAATTACAGAAGATATACAAAAGTATGGTTCACTACAAGAATCTAAACTACTTACAATGCATTTTTTATATGTTGAAGATATAGCTCTAGTTAGGCTAAAAAAGATAACTTTACACACTTCATTCCTCATTGTCACAAGATCACCGCTATCACATTTTTCACTTCACTATAAACCACATCATACCATCAATGAATTGACCTTATATATATGTATATATTCTAAAAAATATCATATCATTAATTAGGTCAGCCCAATTAGATGAAACATGTGACCTCATAATGCATTGGCTCAAAAATCCATCATACTTACATTGCAGGAGTAACTGAAGAATTTTATTCACCAAAATAGGTCATAATGACCTAAATTCACTCCTATAAATTCACTCCATACTCAATTTAGTCTTGCATGACCGCAAAACCCTTAGGTCAGCACTGCACAACAAAACTAGTGAAGCAACAACTGAATGAACCAACAGTTCATCCAAAAACTTGACACACATACCACCAAACCACTTGAAACTCAAAGTGCACACACATTTGACATCTTCAAGCACTTCTTTAAATTTTCACAACACAACAATCTTCCATACTAGAATTTGGAGCATTCGAACATGAAATATACAACTATATCTATGTATCTGCTTAGTTTGATACTCTGTCATCAATATCTTTTGTTGTGAAAGATATAAAACCTTGAAAATTTGAATATACACTCCTTCAATACATATCATTAACACCTCAAAAATTTAATGATAGGATATTGAAATGAAGAGAAATGTGGACCATAAAATTGATGCTCTTTTACATCACTATCTCAATCTAGGACTTAGCCAACTTCCCCAAGAAACACTTGGTCTTGTCTAGACTATATTAATATTGATAAACCATCTCTTCTACAATAGGTTTCCATCAATAAAAACAACATGCATAATCATCCTCATATTTCCAACACATGTATTGTCCCAAAATTTTCATGGAAGTCTCACAATACTTGACAAATCTCAACTCTTATTAAACATCTCAAGTAGACACCTTCATATTTCCTTTTTTACAACACTCCAAATTTTACCTTCATAGTATTATAGGGTTCACGAATGATAGTACCCAAAATATTTCCTTTGGTGACCCCATAGATGAAATTTTTAGGATTTAATGATATTCTTGAATATTTGCACCACTGATCAACCATGATCATCCATGTTCTTTGAAAATATAATTAGATTATCCAAGTATAATATAATGCACTTAGATATCAAGGCATGGATAGTGTTTTCCTTAGCTCTTTGAAAGGTAACCATTGCATTGATGAGGCCAAAAAACATCATATATAAGAAGATATCCCCTATTTGGTGAAATTGACAAAAACTTAAACCCTAGGGCTTCACCCTAGGATTTCAATGGTGTATTTTCTATAACATTTCATTTAAAATTTGAGGTAGGAGAGGTTTGATGAATTTGGACAAGATATAGGATTAACTTACAAACTGAAAGTTGAGTCAAGCTACCCTGGAACAAATCTGAAATAGACTTAAATATGACATGTAATGATTTAACTAGACTAGTGATGCAAATGACTATACTAAATGTTAAATAGTAGACTTGGAATGTCACAAGAAAATTCAGACTTCAAAAACAAACTAAGTAGAGTAGTATGCACCTGTGGTTAAAACTTGAGCCTAATTTTGTAGGACATTGTTTCCAAGGGTGACTATGTCCTTGTTGACCAATTTCAAGTATATTTTTGTAGCCCTGTGGAGCCAAATGAGATCTTTCTTTTCCTTTGTGTCACACTATCATATCATTGTTGGATTCTAAAATAAATGAGTTTACGTTTGTTTTCAAGTTGTAGGGTTTACATGTAATAATAAATAATTGACCTTAAAACTTCTCTCAATCTTCTTTATATCTAAAACCTACATAGTCAAAGAGAGAGGGAGGGTTGTGCCATATAGGGGCTTGCCTTAGTCAAACCCCGTGTTGGTGCTTCCACCTCCACAATGGCAATGTAAATGAAAGAGATCTTATCCTTTTGAGGGATAAAGGATAAATGATAAATAAATGATGAATCAATAATGGACTACAACTTATCACTCACAAATGGGTTCCCTAAAGGACTAAAGTCATAGAAATATTCTCAAGGCTCGATTGTTGTTTTCTTGATTTTCTTTAAGACCTACAAGGGTTAGATCTCACAAATAATATGATAACATAAACATGAACTAACTCACATAAAATTTTACATGATGCTTTGATGTTGAATTTATACAATAAATCTACTCTTGCATTCTCTTGAATTTCTCTTGATTTCTTGATAGTGCTCTTGATTTCCAATATTTTCCAATTAGTTTCCAAATGATGAAATTACAAGGTATTTATAGGTGTTTAATATAATTTCCCAAAAAATAAATCCTGATAGCTAATATTTGACATTTGTAATTCAAATAATAAAATACCACCTTCGACATATTAAATTTTGGAGGAAGAATAAGGGGACTAAGTCACCCTAGGCATTTAGGTCCTAGCCCTATTTGTAGGATCTAAGGTGTTAGGGGAAAATATTAAATTATTGCATTGGTTTCACAAATGGGTTTTCTTTGTAAATGTGCAAGTATGCCATGGAATGCATAATTTATGAAATTATATGTATAATTAGGTTTATGCACTTAGGAGGGAACAAAATATAGTGTGAAATTATCAATGGTGACAATTTATGATACTACATTTGTCCCCCACTTTAGTGAGAGTATGAACTTATGCTCAAAATCACACTAAAGTAGAAAATATTTCAAGATAGTTTTAATTATCCAAATATTGGAGAGATAGGACGATGCTGAATCTAGGGGATGCGCAAGCCTCCAAGTTTCAAAATGCCATGGAAAAACCAACTTTAGGACAAAGGAACACATGTGAAGTGAAATGCAATATGAAAAACACAAAGCTTACATGATGAAGACACATAACATGGTGTGATGAACATAAACATGATTCCAACATGATGCAAACATGAAGCAATCAAATAACATACAACTAATCACAAAAAAAAAACATAAGGTCAGTACTAAAAGGATTAGAGTTGGTAAGGAAAAGAGACCTCAATCTTATATTTTTCTATCAAATGTGTTATCAAAACAAAATTAATACTCCCACAAGGATGTAAAATCACTCATGAGACACATGGATCTAGCAAGTTGTGTTATGCCAGATCCATGGATTATCTTATCAAATTTCATGTCCAATGATACAAAACTAAATCACATAAGAAGGTGGATAAACATCCATGGGGATGAACAAGACTCACCTAAGAAGGTACATAAATGTCCAAGGGGACGAACAATGCTCACCTATGAAGTTGCATAAACATTTAAGGGGATGAATTGATAACCATGCCTCAAGGGCATTATAAACAACAACACCACCAAGGGGGTATGTCAATTTTTTAAATCTCATAAGAAAAAATAGATAGGGGTAATACATTCCCCCCTTAAAATATCAACATACTTTCTATGTCGGTATTTTAAGGAGAAAATAATGCACACCTTCAAAACTTGTTATCCTTGCCCCCAAGTGTAGAGACAAGGAAAACCATGCAAGATGCTATCATCTTTTTGTCATGTAAAATATGATTGTACCTAAGATTTCACCATCATGAATGATAATGAGCAAACACTTAAAGCTAAAAATTCCACTTAGTGAGGAGCAACACCTAGAATAAAGATTAGTACTGTTTAGAGTGATTAGGTGCATCAACATATGGAAGAGCACCACAATCATTAACCTTTTTATTTTATTACTCAAGGCCCGAAATTCATTGGTAGAATGACCATGAGCTTGATGATATGCAAAAAATTAGTTTTTGTTATAAAATTGCTTTCGTGTTTTTAGAGGGAGAGATATCAAGTAGGCTTTGAGAAGCCTTGAAAGAATATTCTCTTGATCAATAGTAGGAGACATTCCTCTCTTTTTTGAAGAAAATATTTCTCACTTACTACAAGATGTCATACATATAGAAGATTATAAATCATTAGATGAATATGAGGATGAATGTTAGAAACCTAGACCTTGTTTGCAAAAGTATGGTATAGAATTCACTTGATTCCTATCATTTTGTTCCATGTTTATATTTATCCATTTTTAGCAATAATTTTGTATCCAATCCTATAACATTATTCCAACTCAAATGAATAGATTGTATCTACATGCTCCTGAGAAGAATTGGCTTTTTCTCAATAACACAAGTCCTTTTTAAGTTTTTTAAAGTTAGGCATCTTACACTCACGATGGATGAAAACTAAAGAGCCCCCATCACTATCATGGGATGAGGTTTTTATATTTGTTGATGTAGAACTAGATACAACACAAGAATATTTAGGTTTGGATTATGATATTTTTTACTCTCCCATAAAGGAGGGTGTAAAATATAATGAACCCAAATCATCATCTAATATTTTTGATGTAGATGACATGCAATTGGGATTATTATTGATTTGTATATGTTCTTTGGAATTTTATGGAAAAAATTTAGAATCCCCTTTGAAAGGTGTAAAATCTAATGGCTCCCAATCATCATCTAAATATTTCATCATGGGTAAAACACACTCTTCTTTGTGTTCAACATGTATGAGATGTACTTTTAAAGTTGGAATCAAAGTATTAAGAGAGTTGGAAGTATTATGTTCAGCCTCAGCTTGTAAATTATAACCTTTTTCATCTACTTTAGCTATGTATATCTTGTTATTATATTCATGCTTCATATCACAATGAAGAGTAGATGAGACTCCATTCATGGCATGTATCCATTTCCTACTTAGGAGAAGATTACAAGAAAGATCTTCTGGCATGATATAAATAGGTGTTTGTAATATCATGGGTCCTACCTTATCAGGTAGTGTGACTATCCACAAAGGCATTAATATAAATATCATTAGGTTCTGTTAGATTCTTTTGTTGCATATATGGTTGTTGTTGCACCAAAATATCAACTTGTTAATGTTTGATACAACTACAAGAGTTTATGAATCGACAAGAGGTAGTTAAGCCATGCCACAAACTTGAGTGTTGCATTGCACAACACAAGGAGACTAAGGGCACACACCTTACAATTATTCCCCCTAGTGCAAGTGAGGGGTTCAAAACCATTACCAAGGCTTTGATAATAATTTTTGCACAGATAGTTGATGTTGCACCAAAATATCAACCTATTAATGCTTGATACAACCACCAGAGTTAATGAATCCAAGGAGGTGGTTAAGACATGTCATGAACCCAAGTGCTATGTTGCATAGTACAAGGAGACCAAGGAAACACACCTTGCAACATCTTTTCCAGATCAATTTTATCTAGAAGACCAATGCTACAAACAATAAGAGTTGATCCATTGTCTATGAGGGTACACCTAACTCTAGTTTTATTAATGAACACCATTAGCACTAAAGGTTCATGTTTATTTTTTATTTCAAGTAAGGGTAATTCATATTGAGGGAATTTAATATCCAAATTTGTCAATTGTATACAATAAAAGAAGGTTGCTACATTATTTTGTTTAACATAATTTGGGACATCAATCTTCTACAAAGCCTCTTGGAGCATCTCGTGGTATGTAGGTGATGTTTGAATCAAGTCCCAAAGGGATAATTTTGTTGGAGTATTACAAATTTTCTCAACAAGATCATATTCATTACCACTATGTTGAGGAATATTAGGTGTTCATGGAAGGTATGGTTGAAGAAAATGGATGTGTGTTGGTGTTTATTTTTCTTTCTTATTATTTCATGTTACATGTGTGAGCAATTGTATGATAACATGGTTGTTGTGACACATGATTACTAGTGAGTTGTTTTGGAAATTTTAGGATATGGCCATGAGGTTTAGGAGGTCCTATAATGAGAGGTGAATTAGGAAGTCCAATAATTAAAGTATTTTTAGGAGGTCTAATGAATAAAGTAGATCTAATGATTAATTGTGTTTTCATAACCTCAATTGAGTTAACTACTTGTTGATAATCTTCTATCAATGAGGGATCTCTCGTCACCTTATTATCTTCATCTATGCAATCCATCTTACTGTATTTTGAAAGAAATGTGTCAATGAATTCATCTTCTTTTTCTACAATATCTTACCAAGTAGGAGAGGTATTGGGAGAGAAAAAACAACATTCGCATGACACTCAATTATTAGACCCTCTAACACCAAGATACCTTCTTCACAATTAGGAGAGATATTTGGAGAAGAAAAAGCATGATTGTGTACTCATAAGTATAAATATTATAATTATACAAGCCATGTGTTACCATACAAGAACCACATCTTTAAAAAGGAAACGTTTTGTTACTTTCCCTATGGATAAAATGAGTGAAATCAGATATGTTTGAAAATAGAATTACAAAATAGAAAGAAAATTTGAACATAGGACACACATAGATATTTGCACAAAAATTATTATCTCAAAATGACTAGACAAGGGTGGTTAGGGTGACTATGTCTTGCATAGTTTTTTGTAAATTTCAAATTTTGACTGTGTATATTATTATGTGAAGTTCCAATTTTTGTGTGTATATAGGTGTGAAAATGAATAGTTTTCTAAGACTTGTCTAGTTTTTTATTATGTAATTCACAATGCAAGTGTTAAACAATTTGCAAAAGTTTCAAGAAATAAAAGATAATTATAAATGCAATTTTTACATCTATGATGCCACAATTGACTGATTTTAATATGCCAATATCTAATAATGTTGATTCCTTTTTGAAATAAAATAATACAAATTTTCACTTTTTGAGCTATATGCAAGATGCCTTTAAATGAATTCAATGAACACATGATTTGATTTTAGATTTAAATGACCTAATGCAATTGGAATGTATATATGACCTATGATGACTGAAATAACCCTATTGTAACCTATAATGCAATTTTATATGATTTTCTTTGAATTTTTATGCCTTTTATGATGCAAAAATGAATGCCTAAATGAACAATGCTAAACAGTGGAATGCTAAACCTAGATCTAGGATGAATTGTTTTAGATTTTAGAAGGTTTATAATGTTAAAATTTTAGGTTCACCAAAATTTTATGAAGGAAAATTGAAACCTTAGGGCTTCACCCTAGGATTTCAGTGGTGGATTTTCCATTTCATTTAAGATTTGAGGTAATAGGGGTTTGATGAATTTGAAAAAGATATAAGATTGAATTAAAACCTAAAAGGCGAGTCAACCAGCCCTTGACCAAATCTAGAATGGACTTAAGGATGGCATGCAATTATTTTACAAGCCTAGTGATGCAAATGACTATACTAAATACTAACCAATAGATCTAAAAAGTTGCAGAAAAATTCACAATTCAAAAATGAACTGAGTAGAGTATTATACTCATTTTGTTCAAATTTGAGCTTGATTTTCTAGGAAATTATTTCAAAGGGTGATATGTCCTTCTTGGCCAATTTAGATCTATTTTCATAGTCCTCTAGAGCCAAATCAGAGCTTTCTTTTTCTCTATTTCACAATGTCATAATATTATTAGATACTGAAATAACGAAGAGTCCCTTTTTTGTAAAGGTGTAGGTTTTGCATGCAACAATGAATAATTGACCTTCAAACTTCTCTCAATATTCTTTAAATTTAAAACCTACACATTCAAATAGATAGGAAGGGTTGTGCCATATAGGGGCTTGCCTTAGTCAAACCTAGTGTTGGTGTTTCCACCTCCACAATGGCAATGTCAATGAAAGAGAGATTATCCTTTTCAAGGATAGAGTATAAATGATAAATGAATGATGAATCAACAATAGAATTCAACTTAACACTCAAAAATGGATTCCTTGAATGACTAAATTCATACAAATATCTTCAAGGCTTGATTGTTGTTTTCTTGATTTGCTTGAAGACCTACAAGGGTTAGATCTCACAAAAAATATGATAACATAAACATGAAAAAAATCATATTCACTTTGATATGATGATTTTATGTGTAATTTCTGTAATAAATATGCTCTTGATTTCTCCTTACTTGATCTTGATTACTTGATAGTGATCTTGATTTCCAATATTTTCTAATTAATTTTGAAATGATAAAATGACTAGGTATTTATAGGAATTTAATATAATTTCTTAAAAATTAAATCTTGATATCCTAAAGTTGACATTTCAAATTCAAATAAGAAAATTCCACCTTCGACATATTAAATTTTGAAGTAAAAATAGGGGGACTAAGTCACTCTAGGCAACTAGGTCCTAGCCCTATGTTTTGGGATCTGAGGTGTCGAGTGTGAAGATAGTCTTAATTCTATATTTTGTGACCATTACTTGATTATACCCCATATACTAATCTAAGAAAGACATCATGTGTAACCCATTCACAATCTATAACACTTCATCTAGGGAAGTGTAGTGTAGAAAAATGTACCCCTTTATATTTTCACACTTACTTTGGACCCCTCAATTAAAATGGACTTAATAATGCCTTAATTTAGTGTTGAAAAATTTATCCCTTTACATTTCCACACTTTTTTGGGCCCTCTTAATTAAATTTGACTTAATTGTGCCTTAATAAGCCCTATTTTACATATACAAGCCTAATAAATTATATTTTTTGAAGGGGAAACCTAACAATAATTAATGCCAACACATAACACTTTACCTTGAGAAATGTGTGTTCCAAGAATAGGGACCTAAGACCCATTCACCCATGGGAAAATGGGTCCTCCATAGACATTTGAACCCATTTTTAAAACATGTTTTTGTGGTATTTTTAACATTCCAAATTCAAATTTTAAAGGTTGTCTTGTAATGTTTGAATTTCAGGAAATTAAGGATAACTATCTATAAATACAAGGTTATTTAATCAATTCAAAACATCCAGGAAGAGGAAAAAATTCATGTGAGCAAAGGTTATTGTCAAGAGCATTCAAGGGTAGATTTATCAAGAATTTTTTGCAGCATTCAAGATCTCAATCATCATGTGCATTCAAAGGTAGATTTATCAAGAATTTTTTGCAGCATTCAAGATCTAAATCATCATGTCAAAGTTATGTTCATTCATGCATGTTTTTGGAGCTAACATTGTGATGTAGGTTTCAAGATCTAATAATAGCATTCAAGTCAAAGATTCAAGCATCAATATCCATATCCATTGAAGCTATCTCATGCAAGTTTTTCAGATTTCCAAAGGTTTATTCAAGGGTTTATTTAATTGCAACATTGTATTGTTCATTCTTCATTCCTTTCATTCTTTCATTATTTCATTTGAAGGTTTAATTACCAAAATGGGATTTGACCAAGGAAAACCCACATTCACCCAAAAACAAACATTTTTTCCTCTATCTTTGTGTGTTGCATATTTTTAGGTTCATAGGTTGAAGAAAACTTGAAGATCTCAAAAGTGAAAAATTGTAAAGTTGCATTTTTTGTCATCTTTGTTGTCATCTCATAGAAAATAAAATTATGAATTTATTTATGGATGTTTGACTATGAACCTGAAGAATCTAGAAGTGTGAAAGTAGGAGCAGAGGACCTATAAATCAATTTTGGAAATCTCTACAAATACCCATTCACCTATAGGTGAATGAGTCCCAAGACAACTCCTGGAAACAACATTTTGTAACAGGTGCACAACATTTTCCCCTCCTAAGATTTGTTAGAGGTTCACTATTTATGTTAGTACTATGTTTCATCTATCAAGTCCAACCTTTACATGTCATGAATGAGTGGATTTGGTATTTTTAATCTTTCTCCCAAAATCCATGTTCAATCATTTCTATCAAAAAGCTATCTCAAGACACTTTGCAACCATTTTTGAGGTAAGTTTTAAGTGTCCTCTACTCATCTAGTTTTCACAAAGTTAACTATTTCTATTAGATCTATGCTTCATCTACATGAATCAGGCCTTAGGTTACAGATTGGGGGTGGTTTTCTATTTTATTTTCATCTCCCAAAAATGTTATTTGAACTTTACTCCCCATCCACACATAGATAAAGGAAATTTGTAGATCTTCCATAGAATTGACTAACCTAAGGGATGAAAGTTAATTCTATCTTTGAGGATCTCATTTATTGAATGAAATAGAAAATAGGTAGGTTCATTACACCACTTTTTTATGTTTCTATTTATAGTAATTTTGGTGAAACATTCCAAATTTAGTATAAAAACCTATATGTGTTTTTGACCCTATGCTCATTTTCTATGCTCCAGGAAGGAAAATGATAGTTATATTTTTAGAGTCTCTTTTGAGGTTCTTGAAGTCCACACATAATATAATTTATTTTTTCTTCTTTCTAAATGGTACTAGATTGGAAACCTAGGTAGAATATCTTATATGATAGATGATCATTGTTGACAATAGTTTATGTACTTCTTTCTTAATTAGGGGTTCAATAAATGCATTTACCAGTCATTGATTTTGTCAAAAAGGTTTTACTCTAGGATTTAGGGGAATTATATGACTGATCATTAAGGTATCATATGTTTTTAATTATCTTCATCCCTAGGTTATCACTTATCTATATTCTTTCAAAGAATTCACAATCCCATTTCTTTCCTCAACTGTACATAATCTTCTAATGAATACTTATCAATTCTCATTTTCATCTTCCAAGTTTTCTGACTCACATATACCTCCTTCTAAATTTTAGGATTATCTTTCTTTTGTTTGGTTGCATAATCTTGATAAAATATTCTTTCTAGTTACACTATCCCTTTGCGAATAGTAGTGGTTTTAAGATTAATAATACTATTATCATTAATTTTGAAGGGATCCCTATCATCTTCACCAGCATTCTAATTTTCAAATTTACTAATATTGGTAATGAATTCCAAGCTATGAGTTGTTGAAATTCACAAGACAACTGAGAGGGGGGGGGTGAATCAATTGTATAAAATTACTTTACTTCTAACCTTAAATAATTACACTTTATCTACAATTTGTTATTAGGTGTGAACATGAAATCCAAATAATAGAAAGCAAAAATCAGAGACACCAAATTTACATGGAAAACCCAATGAGGAAAAAACCACGATGAGGACTAACTCAAAATATAGTAGTAATGCAATACTAGATACAAAGGCTCACTTCCCAAATACAAAGGCTCACTACCCAAATAAGGGCTCACTACCTTAGGACTCAATCTCCAAAAAGAGGCTCACTGTCTACAAAAATAAAAGAGATAAATAAAGATCCACCACAAAGGTTCCACACACTTCACAATTTGATCAGAAGATAGTTGACACCACCATCTCACTGCTTTTAGGAATCAAACACAATAAAGTATTGTTTCCTTAATTCTCTCTTACACAGTTGCACTTGTTTACACACTTCTCTTGATAAAATCAAATAATGGATGGATGATCAATTCACTACAACTTGATTTTCTTTTATACCAACTTCAACCCTAGAAAAATTCTCCAAGGTCAGCTACTCAACATTCCCACAGTGGATAAGAATGAGAGAGGACCAATTACATATTTAATTTAGGACCCAAACAACATATTGGATCAAACAAACAATTACTTAATTCGATGCATAAACTTGATGTAACATGTCGACACCAGGCTAGCCAAACTTAATGAAAACACCAATGATCTTTGAAGTACACATATCTCCAACAAGATAATCACACGTGGATCACATAGTACACTTCACAGACATATTTCCATCTTTGAGAGTACCTCAAGTACATTTGTAGCCATTACAACAAACTTCATTCATAGAAAACTCTTCAACAGTCCAACCAGGCCAACCAAAAAAACACAGGAGCTCTAGAGTAGGTCTTCCAGAGTGGAAAATCACACACAAGCTTGTCAGAACACATAAACCATCAAATAGAATCATCTCCCAGATCCGCAAGATCTGAAACCAAATATCAGAAGACTGTGGAGCCAAAAAATTTCTCCTAGTCCACAACCAGACAGTTCTGCCAAACTTGTTCACACACCGGTGAACATATCTTTTACTCTCCATCGAACCAGAAGCTAAAAATCGGGATATATTATCCATTAAAGCTTATGAAAACATCCATAGATCTACACAAGCATAGGATCAACATAGAATAAATTCAAAGCACAATACCAGAGCATAGTCAAAACACACTTTAACACTGCTTTCATTATTTCTCAAATTTTCTCAAAAGAACTTGGTAGAAGCACAACTATAACTTCATAAATATAGTTGAATGTACTCTAAGCACTTCTACAATAACTCAACTATACAAATATCATCTGCAATCAACATGAATTATGTTGAAATCAATGAAAACATTAATGAAAACACCACCAACACATCCATACTTGCAACAATCTCCCCCTTTATCATTGATGGAACACATGATTTGAAAACCATCGAAGAAAACATACATGATTTTCAAGAGTGACAAATAGTATAAGAATAAAATTTTCACATGATCTCTCTCCCCCTTTGACATCAATGGAAAAGGAAATTCTTGCCATAAAAAGCTCTGTTCAGTCCCCCTTAGGAGTACACCCACAACACATACTACAACAATGCACTTCTCTATTCCCCCTTAGGAGTACACCTCAATCATCAGTCCAAAAAAAAGAGTCTAGGAATCCACTAGACTGATGCACCTCCATGTGCACTTAGTTCAAAGAAGGAGGGGTAGCAACCCCTAACTTCCCTTTGAGATACTCAAAAGTATCTTTCGAAAGGGCCTTAGTGATTATGTCAGCAATTTGTTCCTTGGTAGGTACATATTCAAGTCTAACTTCATTTTGAAATACCTTCTCCCTCAAGAAGTGATACTTGATAGATATGTGATTTTTTCTAGAATTGATCACCATATTTTTAAATTATTTTATAACACTTGTATTTTCACAAAATATAGAGATTGGTTCATCACTCACCATACCTATGTCCATCAAGGTTTACTTCATCCAAAGTACTTGTGTACAAAATGATGTTGCTGCAATAAACTTTTCTTCTACAATGGATAAAGAAATCAAATCTTGTTTCTTGCTCAACCATGAAACTTATCTTCCTCCAAGGAAGAATGCACCACCACTTATACTCTTTTGGTCATCTACACAGCCAACCCAATCTTCATCAATGTAGTTATTCAATGTGAAATCATTGTCCTTTGGATACCATAGCCCATAATCTAGAGTTCCTTTAAGATATCTAAATATCCTTTTCATAGCTATAACATGTGCTTCCTTAGGTTCTGCTTGAAATCTTACAACTAAACATATTGCATGCATGATGTCCGATCTAGTAGTAGTAAGATACAACAATCCACCAATCATGGTTCTGTACATGCTCTGATCAACTTTATCAAATTCATCATCCTTACTCAGCTTGTATCCGGTTACCACAGGGGTATAGACCGGTTTGGAGCCATCCATTCCAAACTTATTTAACAATTCCTTAACATACTTAGATTATGAAATGAATAAACCTTTGTCAGTTTGATTTACTTGAAGTCCAAGGAAGAAAATCAATTTGCCAATCATAGACATTTCAAATTCTTTTTGCATATCTTCAGCAAATTTCTTACACATACCTTCATTTCCACCAAAAAATGATGTCATCAACATACACCAAAATTATCAATATCTTATTTTTCTCAACCTTGAAGTAAAGATTATTGTCTGTGGACCCTTTGTTGAATCGTTTCCTTTTCTAGTATCTATCCAATCTAGCATACCAAGCTCTGGGAGCTTGTTTCAGTCCATATAATGCCTTCTTTAATTTAAAAACCATGTCTAGTTTTTTTTTTTTAGTTTGAAAACCTTCTGGTTGCTCCACATATACTTCTTCTTCTAGTTCTCCATTCAGAAATGTAGACTTGACATCCATCTGATATACTTTGAAGTCTTTATGAGCTGAAAATGCCAAGAACATTTGAATGGCTTCCATTCTTGCTACAAGTGAAAAAGTTTATTCAAAGTATATTCCTTCAACCTATGAATATCCCTTGCATAAAAGTGTTTCTTTATTCCTTACCACTTCACCATCTTCATTCAAATTGTTTCTAAATACCCATTTTGAACCAATTACACTCTTGTTTGCAAGTCTAGGGACTAGTTCCCATGTCTCATTCTTCTCTATTTATTGTAGTTCCTCTTTCATTTCTCTAACCTAGCTTTCATCATTACATGCTTCACTCATAGTCTTCAGTTTTATCTTAGAAAGTAAGCACAAGTTTACCTCAACCAATTTGCTTCTTGTTTTCACTCCTTCACTTATGTCTCCAATTATTTGTTCCTTCAAATGATTTCTCTTTAAACATTTAGGAGTCTTAGGTGTAGGTTATGTAATTTCTTCTTCATTACTTTGTTCTTTCTCTTCCTTTTATTATTCTTGTACTTTCCCACAGATAGGATCATCAAGGTCAACTTCACTTATTTCCACAAGTCTATACATAGCTTCATCAACCTTTACATTAGAACTTTCAAAGATTTTTCTCAATCTCTTGTTAAAGCATCTATATGCTTTGTTGTTATTTGAATATTCAAGAAATATTCCTTCATCACATCTAGCATCAAACTTACCAAGATTTTCATCATCTCTTCTAATGTAGCATCTACTTCAAAATGCCTTAAAGTATTTAACAGTAGGAGTCTTACCGGTTCATAACTCTTAAGGATTCTTAGTGATGTTACCTCTGATCTGAACTCTATTAAGAATGTAAACAACAATGCGGATTGCTTCTCTCCAATATACATCAGGAAAATTTTCTTCTTTCATCATAGTTCTGGAAGCCTCTTGAATAGTTTTCTTCTTTCTTTTCACAACTCCATTTTTCTAAGTGGTTCTAGGAGGAGAATGATGTATCTTTATTCCATGCTCTTCACAGAATGTATTGAACTCACCAGATGTAAATTATCCACCTCTATAAAACCTTAAGCATTTAATTCTTAGGTTTACCAAGTTTACCTCATTTTCTACTCTTGCCTTAAATACCTTGAATCTATCAAGAGCTTGAGCCTTTTTTGTAAGAAATATAACCCATGTCATCCTAGAGTAAACATCAATAAAGAGCATAAAGTACCTATCAGCATTCAAGCTTCCTGTTCTTGTAGGACCACAAAGGTCTTTATGGATTAATTCTAGAATTTTGATAGATGATTGATCCTTTCCTTTGAAATTGTTTCTTGTTTTTTTCCAAGCTGACAACTTTTGCAAATTGAATTTGAAGGCTTTGTGATTCTAGGAAGATCTCTGACAACTTCCCTAGAACCTATCTTGACCAGATTATCAAAATTCACATGTTCCATCCTCTAGTGCCAAAGCCAACTCTCATTCATCTGAGAAAGAAAAAACTTACCATCACCACCCTTAAGTTGATAGATGTTTCCATCAGTTCTTCTTCCAACTGCTACCACAGTTCCAGATCTTTTTCTGATCTCACAAGTGTTATCCTAAAACACATGCTTAAAACCTTTGTTGCACATTTGTCCAACATTTAAGAGATTATGCCTTAAACCCTTTACATAATAGACATCATCATTATTATGTTTTCCATCAAAATTAATTCTTCCTTTACCAATAATATTAGCACTAGAGTCATCTCCAAAAATGACTATTCCTCCATCATACTTCTCAAGTTTAGTGAACTTACTCTTATCTCTAGTCATATGATTTGAACATCCACTATCAATTACCCAAAAGTATTCATCTTGTCTAGCATGAAAAGCAGTCACCAGAGCACCTTCTACTTCATCCTTCTTGTTCTCTCGACCAGATTCCTTTGCACATCTTCTAGGGTTAGTAGATACAACTTTATTTTCCTAAGCTAGAAATAAGAATTCATCCTTATCTTCCTCAAAGTCAGATTCATCATCAGAAATTCCTGCATCTTCTTTGACATAATACAAATTTTTGGATTTCTTATTCTTTTTAAATTTATAATTATTATTATTGTCCTTGTTCTTCTTGTGTGTAGTTCTATTAGGACATCTTGATGCATAATGACCAATATTTCCACAACTGAAACACTTAAAAGGAAACTTATCTTTGTATTTACCAATACCTTTCTTCAATCTCCTTGTGAATTTTTCTTCCAATTCTTATGTATCATCTTCATCATCTTCATCTTTAATATTCATTGCTTTAAAAGTAGTTTCAATCTTCTCCTTATCTCTTGCAAATTTTCTCATCTCGAATGCAGTCAAGACACTGAATAGATTCTCCTTAGTAAATGTCTTTGGATCATATTATTCTTCAAGAGAAGACAATTTTTCACTATAATTGTATGGTAAGGTCATCAAGATATTCTCAATTATATCTTCATCTGACATGGTACCACCTTGATTCTTGATTTTTGTTGGTATAATTTCAACTCTCTGATAATAGCTTGCAATATCTTCTCCATCTTACATTCTCAAGTTCTAAAACTTTCACTTAGCAGTTAGTTTCCTTGACAATTTTACTCTATCATTCCCTTCATAAATATCTTTCAATTTTTCATATACTTCATGAGCAGTAACTAGAGCAATAAATTTTGTTCTTTCAGTTCTAGATAGAGCACTAAAGATAGCATACCTCGCTATTTCATTTTCCTCATAAGCTACAATATCATAGTAGAGGAAGGACCAGTGGTGGGTTTAATATACTTTGTCTCCACAGCTTGCCAGGTCTTGAACCCAATTGAAACCAGATAACTTCTCATCTATTCTTTCCACTCACTGTACTCAACTCCATCAAAAATAGGAAGCTACAACTTGTGTTCCATCTGATCTACCTCAAGCAGTTAAGCTTTTAATTGAGGAACCAAAGGTCTAATACCAATTGTTGAAATGCACAAGAAAACTGAGAGGGGGGGGTGAATTAGTTGTATCAAATTACTTTACTTCTAACTTTAAACAATTCCACTTTATCTACAATTCTTTATTAAGTGTGAACATGAAATGTAAATAATAGAAATAAAACACGAGAGACACCAAATTTATGTGGAAAACCCAATGAGGGAAAAACCACGGTGAGGATTAACTCACAATATAGTAGTAATTCAATATCGGATATAAAGGCTCACTTCCATAGGGATCACTACCTAGATACAAGGGCTCACTACCCATATAAGGGCTCACTGCCTTAGGACTCACTGTCTAGAAAGAGGCTCATTGCCTACAAAAAATAAAAGAGATAAATAAAGATCCACCACAAAGGTTCCACACACTTCACAACTTGATTAGAAGATAGTTGACACCATCAACTCACTACTTTCAGGAATTAAACACAATAAAGTATTGTTACCTTAATTTTCTCTTACACACTCGCATTTTTTCACACAATTCTCTTATTCGAATTGAATAATGTATGGATGATCAATTCACTATAACTTGATTTTCTTTTATACCAACTTCAACCCTCAAAACATTCTCCAAGTTTGGCTACTCAACACTCCCATGGTGGATAAGAATGAGAGAGGACCAATTACATATTTAATTTAGGACCCAAACAACATCTTGGATCGAACAAAAACTTCCTTAATTTGATGCACAAACTTAATGTAACATGTAGACACCAGGTCGGCCAAACCTAATGAAAACACCAATGATATTTGAAGTACAAGAATATGTAGAAAGATAATCACACATGGATCACATAGCACACTTCGCAAACATATTTCCATCTCTGAGAACACCTCAGGTACATTTGCAATAATTACAACAAAATTCATTCACAGAAAACTTTTCAACAGTCCAATTGGGCCAACCAACAAAACATGGGAGCTTTGGAGCAAGTCTTCCAGAGTGCCAAATCAAAAAAAAGTTTATCAAAACATAGAAACCATCAAATATAATTGTCTCCTAGATCTACAAGATCTGAAACCAAATATCAGAAGAGCGCAGAGCTAAAACATTTCTCCCAGTCCACAACTAGATAGTTTTGCCAAACTAGTTCACACACCGATGAACAAATCTTTTACTCTCCATCAAACCAAAAGCTAAAAATCGGGATATATTATCCATTAAAGATCATGAATACATCCACAGATCTGCACATGCATAGGATCAACACAGAAGAAATGGAAATCACAATACTGTAGCACAGTCAGAACACACTTTAACATTTCTTTAATTATTTCTCAAATTTTCTCAAAAGAACTTGGAAAAAGCACAACTATAACTTCATAAATATAGCTCCATGTACTCTAAGAACTTCTATAGTAACTCAACTATAAAAATATCATCTGCAATCAACCTGAATTGTGTTGACATCAATAACATCATTAATGACAACACCACCAACACATCCATACTTGCAACATGAGCTTCATCCTCAAATACTTGGAAGTGGGTGACATTATCTAGGACAATAGGTGCTAGTATGAATTATACTAAGAATCTCTTTAATCTAGAACTTGTCACTAGTTATAAAGTGTTATTAGTTACTCCTAATGAATTAGAAAATATTTTTTCTCTTGGGTATAGAGAAAATATTGAAGGCATCAAAGTCTTCAATCAAGTCACAAATCTGATTTCTATAACCTGCTAAATTATTTTTATGACAAGTGAATCGACTTTAGACCTTCCTATTTATTGATTGTGAATCTCCCTTAATGATAAAATATTTATCCTTCTTTTGGTGAGCCAAGAGAAATCCTCAAATCAAAGCTTAATATTTAGCCATATTGTTAGTGCATGTAAATTTTAACGTATAATATGTAAAAAATGGTTTTCCTTCTTAGTTAACTAGCTCTACTCCTCAACCACAAACTTGCTTACAACTTGACCCATCAAATATAAGCCTCCACATACATACCCTTTTTAGAGTGTATGACTAGGTCAGACATATGATTTGAGAACATTAAATCATTCCAAAGTATCTATTTTTATTCATCCTTCTTTTTATTCCCAAAACTAGCCTACTTTTGGAGGAATAACCTCCTCCCTAGAATTGTACATGAGTATAACAGGATGACATGAGTCTTCAACTATGTCTCACAATAGTATTTCTAATAGGACACCAATTTTGAAGCTCATACAAGTTTCACAAACTCAATGTATACCCAAAATGGAATGAAGGTGAAATGTAATGCAATAACCTAGAATGTAAAGTGCAATGCAAATACGTAAATACAATTTATAGATTTCAAACAAGATCATTTTCTGAGTATGCTATGTAAAAACTTGAAAATGATGTCTTATAAATGCAATTTTGAATTCACACAATGCACTAAATTTATCAAATGCAGCCTAATATGATCAATTCCAATTAACACAAATTCTACAAATTGAAACAAAAAACAACAAAATAGAATACAGAAACAAAGATTTTAATGCCCATAATTTTAGGAAACAACCTTGATCAAGGAATCATTCACCTTAGGGTGAATGGGTCTTGAGTTATGGTTTGTTTGCAACTTTTGGGGGCCTTTGTTATAGATCAATCCTTCAATTTGCATAGGTTTTAGGTTTGGAAAGCCAAAATTAAATTTTGCAAGTGAGTTTCTGTGATATGACAACTTTTACAACTTCGAAAAGTTCTTCATTTTTTTTCTTCAAAAGACCTTCAATATTTCCTCCACCTAAATCTGCAAACACAAATCAAGAAGAAAAATAGGTTAGGGGATCAAAATAGGGGTATGAACCTCTTGGGGAACTATTCTTCCTCAATTCATTAGGAAATGAGATCCCCACCTCGAATTGACTACCAACCCTTAAGTGAATCAAATTAAGGTGAGAATATTTAGATTTCCTTTTGATGAAAGGAAGGCGGTCCTATTCAAACAACACTTTGGGGAGAAAAACTAAAAATAGTAAATTAACTCCAAAATGTAATTTACAACTTGGAATAGCTAGATGAAACTCAAAATAAGAAAAACCAAAAATCAGATCACATATCAAAGAAGGGTAAGATGATGTGTACCAGTCACCAAAAGTCAATTTTTGAAGTTGATCTAGGACTCATTCAACTAGGGGCGAATGGGACCTAAGTAAGGGTTTTTCTGCAACTTTCAAGAGCCTTCGCTACATATCTGAATCCTACAATTTTCATAGGTTTCAGGTTCAAAAATCCAAAACTAAATTTTGCAAGTGAGTTTCCAGGAGATGAAAACTTTTATGACAAATTTTACAACTTTGACAAGTTCTTCAATTTTTCTCTTCAATAGATCTTGAAGATTTCTTCCTCCTAAATCTGCAAACACAAATCAAGAGGGATTTTTTACTTTATTTTATGAATGGGGTTTTTCCTTGGTCAAACCCCATTTTGGTAATCAAACCTTGAAATAAAATAAAATAGCACGAAAGGAATGATGAATGAAATACTCAATATCACAAATCACAAAACCCTTGAATAAACCTTGGAATGTGAATCTGTAACTTTCATGAAATTACTTCAATGGATGTGGATCTTGACTTGAAATAACTCTTTGAATGCTTGAATGGATCATGAAACTTACATCATCATATTATCTCCATAAAAATTCATGATGCAATAAATCTTTTCTATGATAATTGGATCTTGATTGCTGCAATAAATCTTCAATAAATATGCTCTTGAATGCCTTGAATTTCTCTTGAAAATTCTAGGTGAAAGATAGTAAAATAACCTTATATTTATAGATATGTATCCTTAATTTCTCAAAATTCAAATATCACAAGCTGACATTTGAATATAGATTTGAAAACATTAAAATAATACCAAAAACACAATTTAAATTTAGGTACTAGGTCTAAGGGAGGACCCACTTTCCCATTGGTGAGTGTGTCCTAGGTCCTTAACCCTATGACACCCATTGTTCAATGAGAAATGTTATGTTAAGGCATTAATGAATGTCGGGTTTCCTCTTCAAAAAATGCAATTAAATATGCTTGGATTTGAATTAAAGGAGCCAATTAAGGAAAATTAAGCTCAATTAATTAAAGGAGCCCTAAATAAGTGTGAAAGTGTAAAGGGGTAAACTTTAAAACACCAAAAGAAGGCACAATTAAGTCTAAATTAACATTAATTATAAATTAAGTGTGATAATATAAAAGGAATATATTTTTCTACACTATATTTAGCCCACACTTTAGTGAGAGCATGAGAACAAGCACAAAATCACACTAAATTATACATTCAACACATATGTATGCAACAACAACAAGATTACTCAATCATACAACATCAAAGACTAAAAGGAAAGGTGAAAACAAAAATAGTAGACCAATCCTTGACTGTCTAATGTGATGTTGAACATTCCCAAGCTATTTCTCCAAAAGAAAAAAGGGCGGATCAAGCCTTTTCTATTTAACATAATTTGGAACACGTCTCGGCTATTTTTCCAAAACAATTCACAAGCGGAATGTGATTTCCACTATGCAAACAACACACACTCACTTTTGGCTAATGGAACCTTAGGTTGTCCACTAGGTGATCCCCCAAAAAGTGGCTTAGTGGTAAATTCATGTCAAGTCTATAGGCTCTCACTGTACTTACCATACCAAATCTATCCCTCTAATAACTTTGATAGGGCACCACAACACAAAACAAAAACTTTGAGCTTCACAAGGTTAACAAGTTGTATTATGCTAAACAATTATGAACAAAAATGAAAATAAACATGTTAAAAGGGATATTCCTTAGTTCATGTAAGGTCTCCTCTTAGGGAAAATTGTTTCTAATGTCTCCAAGAGAGGAAAATTCAAGGATAAAATATTTTTCATATTAGGGAATGCAACACATAGCATCAGCACTAAGAGGAAAGTTGTATGCCAAGAAATATCATGCTCTTGGAGGACATAAAACCCAATGACACCACCAAGAAAAAGACGCGTCACAAGAAGAAAGAAAATCACACAATGAAACATAGGGAATGTCAAAAATTTCAAATAATAATTCCAATGTATGCCCCTATTTTAAATAAATTGCTAACACCATTGATCTGAGAAATTTTCTTTAAAGTACCCAATAATCAATGCTAACAATAAAGAAAGACATGAGAGCTTATTCGGAAATCCCTATGCCAAGTCATATGTTCCTGAATGGAGCTATATCATGAAAAAGAGAGCAAGTGGTTGCCCCCAAAATGAAATACCAAAAAACATAAGGGATCTATGGATTCAGGGTGTATATGTCTTTCCTATAATGTGATTATAGAGCTCAAAAACATCATCATTCCCAAATACTCATAGAATGGGAAGAATGACAAATAGAGAGTGAAAAAAAAAGAAAAATATTTTGGGTCAACATGGAAGAGACCTAAATGTCTCGACGCCTTGCATCATCCCCAAAAGGAAAACACAAGACAAGAAAAAAGATAAATGTTTCCAACATATAGAAGAATGTAGGTACAAATAGAGAAATGCACATTAAGAGAGAGATACATCAAATAAAATAGTATGGGGTATCACATTACGCAGATGCAATCACAAAAGAAACATGAAAAAGAAAACAAAGAAAGAATAGTAAGGAACATGCGAGTCAACCTATACAAGGTTGTCTGCATCCCAATCTTGAAAAGTATATGCAGAAGGAGAATAACTAGCCAAAGGGACAACATCAAGTGCCAAACTAGGATAAGCACTAAGTTCAAAATTCTTATTAGGAGGATCATGATTTAAGCTCATAGAAGATGAAAACAACGAATTCAACTCATTATGCACTTGTTCATCAATCTTTACAATTTCATTATCATCATCCAAGTTAATCACAATAGGAGGTCTAATGACAGTATCCATAGAAGTTTGTTTATGTTATGGCTAGGGTGGCAAGTCATCATGCATTGCTTGAGACAAGTTTGGATTTTTGTTTTCTATGTTGTTATTTTCTTCTTTTTCTTGTAACAAACAATCAATAACATGGCATCTACGCCTATGATCTCTAGAATTTTGGTTTCTTTTCATTTGGTTTTCAAGTTGTGATTATGTAGGAGTAGGTTTGTCAACCATAGGTTCCTTTTCTTCACTTAAGGGAGGAACAAAATGAACCATGGGAGGTTGTTCCACCACTTTCTCTTTAGCTTTATAAACTTTTTTTGACTTTAGGAGGCACAATGGGATTTTTTTCATTATCTCACATGGTCTCTTATAGGAAATAGGGAGAGGATTTTTCATAGGCCTGTCTTGGTTACTTGGAAAAGCTTTTGGTTTAATCATGGTCCCATCAAGGATAGGAGGCTCAATCATGGGTTGAGGCATATTGGTAAGGGATAATTCTACTATGTTTCTTGCCTTAAAATTTTGATAAGATTTGAAAAAGAAGTCCTCATAGGGTATAATAGATTCAATAGTCTTGGGCCAAAAGAAATCCAATGAAAAGTTCTTATAGGAAGGCATAGGATTAAAGTCATTATGATGCATAGTAAATATTTCATTGCAAAATAGAAACTTCAAACATTTATACACAACTGATGGGATAAAATTCATGGAGTGAAGCCATGGGTAGCCTAACTTCACATGAAATTGATTCGACGTCGAGATGATGGTGAATGAGATAATTAATCCTTCTGGTCCAACCTTTAAAGTGAGATTTATTGAACCAGTCGTAGGGAAAGAAAAACCATTATGTGTTTTGATCCATGCTTTTGGTCATTCATATGTATCTTAGTAAATCTCATGCACAAATAAAAAATTTCTAGTGATCACATTCTCTACACAGATGAGATCAATTAATATCCCATCAATAAGCTTGTCATTGATTCTTCCAACTATGTAAAGAGGACCATCGAGTGCATGTTTAAGTATGTATTGTTGTGAGAAAGAAATGTCAAGTGGAATCATAGTTAGTCCCTTATGAGGTTTAGCGTCAATAAATACAACCAAATCATCCATAAGGTTTGTCTCATTTTCTTTCATGTTTTCATCATTTGTGTCCAAATTCATCACATCATTCTTTGTTTCACTAGCTTTGACAAGAGATATTATGATTAGGCATAGGATTGGTAAATATTTGCAAATTTTGGTTAAGAGGAGCTATAGACTTATTACCTTGATCATTAAAACCTTCAATTTGAATATGATTACAATCAATGAGGTCTTGTACAAGATGTTTAAGATGCTTACAATGTTTCATATCATGTCCATTTTGTCGATGGAAATAGTAATAGGAATTTGGTCTATAGTTAGAAGGTAAAGGCTTAGTAGGATTAGGAGCTCTAAGACGAGGTAGGGAAATAAATTTCTTTTCTAAGAGCTACAACATGATATTGTGAAGGGTATCAAGTAGAGGTGTAAATTATCTATTTCTACCCACAAAGGAATATGGTTTTGTCATATTTATAGCAGCTACTTGGATGTTAACTTTTTGATTTGATAGAGGGGGATTAAGTTGTATAATTCCCTTATTTTGTTTCTTGAAAGGTTGATAGTTGGTTTGAGGTGTGGATTCAAAATTTTTAGGATGGTTAGAGGGAATTTTTACTTCACAACTACTAACCAAATTTTGATAATAACGAAGGGTTGTACACAGCTATGTGAAGGAAGGAAACCTCAAAATCTCAAGCTTACTCTGGATTTTATCTTGCAAATTAGAAATAAATATTCTTTGAAGGTTGACATCACGAATCTTAATGTTTATTTGTGAATAAAGCATCTGGTATCGTGCTATAAAATCAATGACCTTTTCATCATCCTTTTGTTTACATTTCATCAAATCAAATGAGGTCATCTTAGGACCCATGTGAATTTGGAAGTGGTTATAAAATTCCTCAATAAGTTCATTGAATGAACTAATTGAATTATTTAGTAAAGAGTAAAACCACTATAAAGAGACATCTTTCAAGGATCTAGGGAATAGCTTAGCCAAGAGTTTATCTTCAAAAATGAAGTCACTACATAAGGCTATGTATGTAGAAACATGGCTAACAGGATCTCCTTTCCCACCATATTTCTCAAAACTAGGAACCTCTATACCTTGTGGCATTTATGTTCTCAATATCTCCAATGATAATGGATTGGTTTTGTTATATTGTCAAGGTTAGCCATTGTTGTTTTGGTTTAGTGTGGCAATTTATTGTTGGATAGATGACATATTTTGAAAAAGTGTGTTAAGGATTGGATCATTTTTGTTATTGTGAGATGGAGGTGAATAAGGTGGAGTTGTGTATGTATGTGGAGGGCAAGTGAATTATAGATTTTTGAGGGGGATGGTTGAGGAGATATAAGATTTGAATTCACAAAGGTAGAAGGATTCTTAGTGGAAATACCTAATGAAGTGTTGAAATTTCTAGTAGGTTGTATGTTTGTAGTAACATGAGTACTAGTGTAGATAGGAATAGAGGTAAGGGTTGTGGGATGAGGAATTGAATTTCCACCTTGGTTTTGAGTACACCCCAAAGCTTGAGCACAACTAGTCATGGTAGGGATGTTCTTATCAACAATATGAGCTAGACATCGAGGAATCACTATTCCATGTTCATTTTCAAGAATTTTACTCACATTATATAAAGCAGGAATGACACTACTAGCAATGTTTCCTTAAGTCACAAATTTTTGCAATTTTTCTATTTCTTCATCTGTCATTCTTATGTTTTCTTGCGATACATTAGAAAAAATTGTTTCAACATCATGCACATTACTTGTGCATATGGAATTCATTGGAAATGAGGTATGCAAGCTAGAATCCATAGTGGGTTGATTAGTATCAACACTAAGAGTGAAAGAGCTGGAGAACCCAATATCCATGGCGAATGGTGTATGATGAGATGACATGAGTCTCAAAATATGTCTCAGAATAATATTGCTAATAAGATACCAAGTTGTGAAGCTCATACAAGTTTCACAAACTCAATGTATACCCAAAATGGAAAGAAGATGAAATGTAATGAAATAACCTAGAATGTAAAGTGCAATGCAAATATGTAAATGCAATTTTTAGATTTCAAACAAGACAATTTATGATTGTGCTATGTAAAAAATTGAAAATTTATGTATTGTAAATGAAAATTTGAATTTAGACAATGCACTAAATTTATCAAATGAACCTCACTATGATCAATAGGATGCTATCTTGAAAATTCTAGGTGAAACATAGTGAAATAACCTTATATTTATAGATATGTATCCTTAACTTCCCAAAATTCAAATATCACAAGCCAACATTTGAATAGAGATTTGAAAAAATTAAAATACTACCAAAAACATAATTTAAACTTAGGTCTTAGGTATAAGGGAGGACCCATTCACCCATGGGCGAATGGGTCCTAGGTCCCTATCCCTAGAACACACATTTCTCAATGAGAAGTGTTATGTTAAGGAATTAATTAATGTTGGGTTTCCTCTTTAGAAAATGCAATTAAATATGCTTGGATTTCAATTAAAGGGGCGAATTAAGGAAAATTAAGCTCAATTAATTAAAGCAACCCTAAATAAGTGTGAAAGTGTAAAGGGGTACACTTTACAACACCAAAATAACACACAATTAATTCCAAATTAATTGAAAATTTAGAAGGGATACACTTGTCTACACTACAATACCTTTCCATGATTGTAGCAATGAAGGGGGGTTCACTTGATTGTATTTAATTTCAAAAGGTTCTTTGAGGGTGGTGGCACCTTCAAATTTTTCAAATTTGAAGTGCCCATATTGAAAATTTTGCCTCTGCACTCTCAGAGGTGCACCTAAAAATTTTGCCTAAGTGACCTACTTTGGGAGGTCATATTTTGGAGCTTGTTGATTTTCATGCAAAACCCCTTGGTGACCACATTCATTTGACATATGTGAAAATTCATGTCAGTTTTCAAGCCCCTATGATGAGTTTTGATAGTGTTTTAAAAAGTGAAGTTGGAGAGTTCTATGTCTGTTTTGCTGTTTGGGAACTTTAAGTTCTCCAAACTAGCCTCCTGTTTAAGTGAATATTTCAAACTGGGTGACTGTCAAGACAAATGGATTGTTTCTCTCCACTCTACCCATATTCATATACTCCTCTACCAGATTTTAGAGCCCTGGGATCTAATTTGCTATTTTTTCGAGATCAAAAGCAAATGCAGTTTGTTCAATTTTTACATCTGCATTTTTGAAACTTTTCAAAGTGGTCAATTTTGACCCTTAATATCTTGTGACAAATAATTATTCAAAAAAATCCCTCTCCCACGCATACTCAATGTACCTAAATGAGCTTGTGTTTCCAATGGCGGCTTCCTAGAAGGTGGTTTGATTTTTTTTTCGAATTGGTAACTAGGTGAGCGTTAATTGGTTCTAAATAGGTGTAGATGCTGAAAAGTTTGAGTAAGCAAATTTTTTGATTAATATTTTGCAACTCAGGATCTCTTTTTCCAAACCGTTTATTTGACTATATTCTTGGGTCAAATGTTTGCATGGTTGTAAATTTTTATAGCTTCTGGAGGTTGTTTGATTGGTTTTCCGTGGCAATTCTAGAGCCCACCTGGCTAGTTTTCACTACAATGCAAATATGCTAGAAAGAAGATTTTAATGACAACCCAATTCATTTTTTCACCTTATATGCATTCACAGGCAGCCTCAAATCAATTCGGGGTTAAAAATTATTCGAAAATGAATTTTTTTTAGTCGATCCCACACGGGGACCTGCCATGCTTTGCATAGTTGTGAAACTATAAATTTTGCACTATGAGAATCACTTCAAGTATTTTTCTTTAAATAGGTCAGCATATGGAGGAGTGCACAACCATAATTTCCCTCAAGGGTTTGAAGGCCAAGAAAGATCCATTTTTCAAATATAGAGTTTGAAGGTTATATCATCAATTGGATAATGATCATTGGCAATAAGAAGAGTTGTTTTGAGGCACTTACCAAAAGAGATATTTATGGAGATTTTGGTAGCTAGGAACAATCATCCTTTTCAGTCAATAAGGTTGGTTACTTCAATGTGACTAGTGTTCCAAGGATTTCTAAAATCAATAATGTATTTTAATACATTGGGGTAAAGCAGTCAAGATGGATGAATAGAGCAGTCTTGTACCCAAAGCATTGATACTTATTCATAAAGGAAGACAAAATGATGGATTACAACATCAAAAGAATTAGGAAAACTACCAAGAGATGATATCCATATCATACAAAACTATTTTTTTCATACAAGACAAAGCTAAGAGCAAAGAAAAGGGTCAGTGCATTAAAGGGAGGTGTTTCACTTAAATTGCGAGGGGATAAAAGTCACAACACTTTTTAATATGGCTACATTATTGGAGCAACTATGTGATACTGAAAAGGAAAATATTTTATGCAGGTTTATTGATTAGGGTTTCTTGAGAATGTGGGTGCATATCAGTGTTTTGCAACTGGAGCTTAGGTTTGTGGTGAGATCCAACTAAGCCTAGATTTGAATGGGATGCTCGAATATGGATGAAACCTTATCTAAGTGTCTTGTGTCTCACTATAAATATGAAATCTGAGAGTTATGATTGGCTTAAATTGAATGAAACCATCAATGTAGATCAAGGTGAATCTGGTGCGAGCAATCCTTGTGTTGCATCCCACTTGGTGATTGAAGTTGTTTCATAGGAATTTCTACAATATAGAGAGTCAATTTGTTAGTGAGGAGTGTGGTTTGATCTTTTGAAATTGCAGTAGATAAATACTCATCAAATGCTGGTGCATATTGGGTGGCATAGAACATAAAGCATTGACTAGCTTAAAATAGAGGAAGGATTTTAATTTTCTTGAAGTGAATCGAATGCAAATAACTCTTATGTTGATCCTTCACCTGGGAAGTGGGAATTAGTTTACAACTCTCTGTAGATGAAGGAGGGATCCAAAAAAAAATCAATGCACTTGAAGATGGAAGAAATTGTACATCTGAAGATGATAGAGAGAGTAGGAAGCTTGTTGATGCTACAACAACTTTAGCTCATGTTGATTCTACAGAGATAAGCTCATTTTTTTAGAACAAGAAATGTCTATTGCTGTTGGAAATGCTTTTGTTGCACATAAAGCATCCAATGCACTAGCTAAAGTATATCAATTTGATATTGCAAAGCATTTCAGCCTAGAGTGGAAATGTATCAAAATTGTTTGAGGAAATTTTACAGTGAAAGAGCTTTGGCCGATGATTCAAACCCTAAGTTTCCATTGCCCATTGTTGGAGGTTATTTGTAGCCCCTTGTATAATGCACAATGAGTGACGGTGTGGGCTTCCCATCGCCCATTGTGGGAGGTTGTCTCCATTATCCCACTCCAAAGTGCAATGAGCGATATGCCGAAGAAGGTAAGGTGGGCCCCATTTAAAATCAAAACACATGGGTAAGTATTTTAAACAACCTGATGTATGATCTCAAAATTTTCACAATATGAAATTAAAAGTTTCATGTGGGAAGAAATTATTAAGGTGAAAGTTCATGGGTTAAAGCTAAAATATCTCTATTGCCTTAATACATCTTAAACTATTGTTGGGAAAGTATTTTAAAAGCCATGGGTAAACTTTTTTTTTCCCCATAAATGTTCTTTTAAAATTATTTACCTTTTGGAATGTAACAAGTGAAAAGTGAAAGGGCACAAGGAAAATATTTCTACTGAAAGTAAATGGTGAAATTCACGAGTAGAATGGAAAATAAAGAGTAGAGGTAAAAGGATTCTATAGATAAAGAGAGAAAATTCAGATGTGATTCTAAGTAAAATGTGACATTCTACAGTAGGGGTAGAGTGAATGATTTTCATGAAGAAGTGATTTTTTCTATTGCAAATGTGTTTTCAAAGGAAAAAATGAAAAGGGAAGAGAGAAGAGAGAGGCTTTTTCCTATTGAAGATCAGATGGAGATCAAGCTACCAGTTGTCAACTATGGATGCATTTTAGGGCTCAACCTTCTTCTTCCTATATGCTTTCTCTTCTCATTGTAGAGGGTTCAATTTTTGAGTCCTAGGATTTTGGGTAGGAGTTCAATTTAGAATGGAATGTGTTGAAAAGTGAAAATAGGTAGAATAAGGATTTGTCTTGGTTATGGGTTATGTATGTAATAGTCTTGAATTCATTTTATAGAAGCTACAAGAGTGAAGGGAAATACTAGTTGTGAAATATGTACTCTCCTATGTACCTTTTTGCAAATTATGAATGACAATATCAATAGTGTTCTTGTTTATCCTCAATTGTCCAATTGAGTGTGTGGCTCTATTTTGGATTTGACTCAAAGAGTTAATTAAATGCTTAAAGAGGGTTGCAAATTTGTAAGAAATTGAATAGGATTTTTTAAGAAGTTGTGTTTCAGACATTGTGAGTTCTCATATTGCAAAGCATTATGATAGTAGTCCATCAATTTCTGAATTAATTAGCTAATATATTACTAGTTATTGCATATTTGACTCCACTTACCCAATTGATGAAGCATTGATCTATCCATGGGGAAATATTCCAACAATTGAGTTGGAAATACACTGGATTAGGGATTCAAAATGAGAATGAAACTATAAATCATTAAAATCTCTTAGTTGTGATGTATGTACTAAAATTGTCAATTAATCCATAGTAATAGATGGTAGTTTGTCTAAACATTAGCCAAACCTTTGATGAATTGTGTCTATTTGCATATAGTAGGAATGGATCTATGTATAAAAGTGTTCTTGAGGAATTAAATATCACATGAACACAATAAGGAACACCCTCCTTGGTCCCACAAAGCCTAAAGAGTAGGGGTAAGAGCCTAAAAGTCTTTACCCATTAGTTGGCCACTAGATTTTGTAGTTCTTGAATATAAAGGTTGGCAATCCTTTAGGGAATTTCAAAGCTTAGCTGGAAAAAAAACCAACATATGGTAGTGGATTTGTTTCTTTTGTTACGATCAGGAGGAGTGACACTCTTATTAGGAGGGACTCCATTTGTAAGTGGCTCCTTCCTATTTCTCAAGTTGTAATTATTCCTTCTTGGTTGATATATCTTCATATCAACAACTTTGGGCTTATTTCCATCTACAAATGGGAAAGTGAATTCTTCTATTTGAGTTTTTCTCCAAATATAATTTATGAATTTTTTTACTAGGAGTCCATTATCATGGTGTTCATTTGGGTAGACTATCGGTCCATTGCATCATCTTGGTTACTTGTTACATCTCCAGAAAACTTTCTTCTAAATGATATATCATTTTATAAAACCTGCACCCATTTACTCTCATATTTACTTATAATAATCCATTTTATTTATATTATTCATAATATCAAAGGAACTAGGGACACTTCCATTGTTAATCCTAGTATTCTATTGTCTTGAAAGCCTTGATTTTTAACATTACTCCCTTGTGAGTTTTTATGATTTTTATTTTGATTGACTACTTGAGATGGATTTATCCTTAAGTGTGTGAGTTCATTAGTGACCTAGGATAATGTCTTCTTCATGGACTCAAATTCAAATAGGAAATATTCACTCAATTTGAATTCAAAAAGTCCAAGTGGACTTGTACATCCAACAAGGCATTCACTTGATGAGGGTGCAACCCGAGACACAAAAAATCACACAGAAAAACTAACAAATCTTATCATTTTCAAAGTATGAAATTCCTACATGCAGAGGATCTCAAATCCTCCAGTTTTGCAATACATGCAAATTACAGAAAGAAACTACATAAATTCCCCTATTCGCAGCATGCGATCTTCTTTCCCCAAAAAAAAACTGCCTAAAAGAAATAGTAACTCGCCCATAAATAGCCCGTTTCTTTGTTTGGAGCCAAAAACGGGATTCAAATTATGCACCAACTTTCGAAAGCCCTAACTCAAGATCTAACCATCAGATCTTCAATGATAATACCTTTTCGGAAAGCTCTCGCGAAAATCTCTTGCCGAAAAGTGGGGCCTATAGGCTAACCACTTTTGTATTCCGCCAATTTTTCAGGCCCATCCGGAGCCTCTAAGTACCTCAAAATTAGCTCTGAAGATTTCATAAGGCAAAAAGCAGAAATTGAAACTTGAATAACTTTTGAACCGGAAATGCTCTTGATCTGATTCTTTCACCAAAGTGTTTATTATTATGTCCTGAAGCTTCCCTTAAATTTTTGTCTCCTCACGCCTTCAAATTCATACCTGCTAAAAATAGCAGTTGAGCAGAAAAAGCAGAAAAGCAGTTCTGAAAGTTGGGAATTCTTCTTCGACGAAAAGGGTATCCAGAAATGCAAAAACATCTACAAAAAAAATCTAATTGAAAGTAAATATATTTTTGGGTGATGTAGGATTGCCCTTACACCACTGGATGCTCCTGCATCATCACTCCTCTTACATGTCCTTGTGCATGGAGCCAAGTGGCATTTATTTCATTCCTTTTTCCATGTCACATGTCATTTCTTCAAATTCAAATTCCACCTAATTGTATTTATTGGCACTTTGGCCAAAATGTGCACAACCGTCAACCATTCACATGGTGACAAGTGGCATTCAACCATTGGGTAAAATTTAGTCCCACATTGCTCAAATCTATAAATTGGAGGCTTCTCTCCTCATTATTCATCCACAATTTTATGCAAAGTTACTCTCTTGACATTGAGAGCTAATTTTGTGCACATAATTCTACACATTCATAATTTTCATGATTTCATAGCTAGGTTATGCTCAAATCTCATCATGGAGATTTGATCAATCCACAACCATTCACATTTCAACTTAGGAGTAGGGAAAGGGCCAATTTCAGCATTCAATTGGCACCAATTCCCCATGGTCATAATTTTATTGGCTTAATTAGGATTTACATGCTTTTTATATTGTGTTCTTCATTTTCCTAGTTTGAGTTTTAATAGATGGATTTCATGGGGAATCTCTCATTCTTGTTTGCATTTGATCTAACACATTGACTTGTTTGTTGTTCTTGTGCATTTATAGGTTTAGGGGTTCACATTTTGGCACTAGAAGGAGGGTTGGGCTCAAGAATTTCATCATGTTTTGTAAAAATTCTATGATCTTAACATTTTTTTGTCTATACACAGGAAATTGTGCCACTGATAGTTCATGTGGCTTTGTATTGCACTGCTTATGTACATGTAGCGCTATATTGCACTGTGCCCATTCTAAACCGTGACACTATATTGGACAGCAGCCGTTTCCCACCTCTGAATTTCAAATTTTCCCAAACTTCACCGCTTACAAACTGCGTCCCCTACTAAATTGCACCTCACCCGTAGTCTATGTTTCTACAGAGTGCCACACCTAGTGAAATGTACGGTGCTATATAGCACCGCCCCTATTCCAAACTGTGTCACACCTACTAACTCTGCCGTGGAAAATAGTCAGGTTTTAAAATTTAACATGTGCTTTTTGGTTTTTGGAGTTTCTAGCTTTTGACCTATTTGTTTTTTTTGTGCTCTCTAGTTTTTGTCATTTTGCAAGTTGGAGTAAGGAAAAAAGAAAAGTAGGAGGTTCATCATGGCATCATGTTCATTATTCATAAAGTTTTTTTAAACACTAAAGTGTTGTTCAACACTCTTTAAGGATTTTAAATTCTGTTTAAAGGAGATTTGTTAATTTCATTTGCCTTAGAAACACTAGATTTCCTTTGGGTTTAAAAAGAACAAGCAAATCTTCTTTTTTTTCCAAAGTTTACAAAAGGCTAAAAAGAACCTAGAAGCAATCTACAAGATTTTGTTTAGAGGTTTAAAAATTGAACAAGGGAACTCTCACACTTCAAAGTTGGTGCTTTAAAAAGAACTCATTTCTTGCTTTGAGGATTAAAATGAATATGTGTTCTTGATGTTTTGTAATCCTTTTAACAAAGTAATATTATATAAAAGGTGTATGCGCTTCTCTTGTGCCTCACAACGATCTTGAGAATTAAAAGTATTTTTGTGATATTAAGTTGTCAAAATTATTACCTCCACACTTCATTTTTTGGGTTTAAAATTGAACAAAACACTTTGCGAGTGTGAGTAGGCTTATGGCGTGTGCTCTCCCTTTGTTTCTAAACAAAGGTTTATCGAACTATGAATAAGTTAACTCGATTTTGTTTATCTTAGCAGCCCTACCTTTTGGGAAAAAATAATCACCCAAGGGAATGACCCAACTGGTAACACACTGAGGACAAGTGTATTTCCAACCAGGATATAAAAGTGGGTACTAGAACAAAGGCTAGTATAATGCGGTTGGCTCCGACGAGAAGGGCAAAAATGGTCTCTCGCCACATGGGTTAGCCTCCATGAACAGAAAGGCCGAATTAAAACCCTTGTTTAGAAGGCAAAATCGTTATCTATTTTTTTGGTGCAATATGTCATGTCCTTTGAAGCCGCCCCATGTTATACATGCGGTTTTGTTGTGGAGATGAAAAGAATGCCATGGGAGATTCATGGGTATTGATGCTTGGCTGACCCAAGAAGTGTGTGCCATGGAGAGGAGCCAGTGTGGTCAAGCATCTTCATCCACACAGAATATGCGTAGTTGGATTCATCCAAGTGGGAACCCAACAAAATATTTACTCATCGTGCTAGGGTTGTACATGTGCTTGGAAATTAAAAATACATTGCTTGGTCCTCAAAACAATTGAAAAAAAAACATTCACAAAGAGCTCCAAATTTCAAACCCCTTGGAGGAAACAAATACCTTTGATGAATTTAAGTACTCTTGCTTTCCCTAGGGATCATATCCTTAGAGGTTTCTAAGTGCTTGGATTTTATCGTCATTTGTTATCACTAAGGTTAAACCTAGGAAACTTTTGCCCTAATTTACTTTATTTCCACATAAAGGACCTTGTGGGATGAAAAAGAAAGTGGGACATTAGACATACAGTTTGAAACATAATCAAGCAAGTGTTTTTGATAAAAAGAATTCACTAAGGCAAGATAAAAGACAAATTGGACCTCACATTTCTTGTTTCAAATGATTTCCTAAAAGGTCAAAATCTTGAAACCAAGGTTCAAAAGGATAATTCTAAAAGTCCGCGAACAACATCTTGAAATGCTCCTTGAAGTTAGAGAAAGACTAGTGTACAACTTCTATAGGAAGGCTTCAAGGAATAATCCATCTTTGTATGCATTCTAATATCAACAAAATCCTGAGCTTTTTGAAAGGTTTCTTTCCTCACATAGGAAGTCTAGCATGTTCTTCAACATCGAGGTTTTGTAAAAAGAGTCGTGTCTAGGTTCAAGTCTAGGATCAAAATCGCCATCCTCATCCATATCTCCATCAACCAAATGTTAACCCCATCAACAAAATCTTTGAGAACTTTAGAAAACTTACTCATGCTAAACTTAAAGGCTAAATTAGCATCACTCTATCTTGGCTTAACACACCTAGCCAAATAGACAAATCTCTTGAACAAATTTTCCTCTAGGATAACACAACTTCCAGAGGTTTTACTAGTCCATAATCACCTTGGTTGGCTTAACACACTTAGCAAATCCATTCTCTTGAGCAAGTTTTCCCCTAGGATAACACAACTTCCTAGGGTTTACAACTTCACTACCATCCTTGTTTGACTTAATACACCTAGTCAAACTATCACAATCAGTCTAAGCCCTAAAGTTTAGCATAACCCCTCAAAAGTTCTTCAAAAGTTTCACTCATTCACTTCATCCATTTATCTTACTATCATCACCACCCCCTTTTTTTATCCTTTTCCTTCCCTAGTTCTTCTCTTTTGGGCCTAAAGATTGAGATCTAACGATCCTTATTTTTTATGGTCCAAACAAGATCTCAATACAAGAAGAACATGGAAAACATCACTGAAATATCATCTTCTAGTGACTTGGGTTAGGTAACTGCTGAAATAAACCTTTATGGATCAAGCAATCCCCCAAGTAGCTCCTCTCTACCATCAAAAAATCTTCAAGAGGAAAGCTATGAAGAGGAAATCACAAATGAAGACTTGGGAATGACACAACCAGAAATGGTGGAAATGGTTCAAAATTCAGAGAATCATAAAATCGTCAGCGCCATTTCTAAATACTTGCGCACATTAACGAAAGGAGGGGTCCTATTCCCTTCTAACCTTGACATAGGCACTAGTGTGGACATGCCTCTTAAAAATGCATCCCCCATGTCAACTCCGAATATCACCCAAGAAATACCTCAAACCACATTGGTAATCACACTAACCTCCCCGATTGTGAACAAAGGAAGTGCTATGTTTTATGAGTTACAAAAGCATCGCCTTGTAAACAAAAAAGAGGTAAGGGTTAGCACCACACTAAAAAAATTTGACCTGGTAAATCCATCACATCCATATGTCCCACTCACCTTCCATAATCCCACCGATTCGTCCTCATTTCATGCTACACCGGCCTATCAGTGAAACATACAAACTTCTCTACCACAAGGAGAAGGTGGTTTGCTTGGGACAACAGGAGTCACCAACCTGTTTTCCTTCCAAGTTAGCATATCATCTCTTCCTCCATTTCCATTTGCATCCACATCACCTCTTGGATTAGGTTTTCCCCCCCTACCCATCGATAGTTTCTCAAATCCGGGCAATCCGAACATCACATTGAATCCTCTCTTTTTCCTGGCAACATCACAACAACAAGTGACAACCATTCAAGACACCATAGTCAATACATCATTCAATCCTCAAATCTCTCAAAACATACTCTCCCAAGGACTGAGCATCTCAACCACACCTCCAACAACCCAAATCCCAACCACCACCACAACCCCTTCACCTGTCACAATGGTTGGCATCATTCCCATTCCACCACCGATCCCACCAAAAGCTAACATGAAAAATTAATCCACCACCTTGATCTAAACTATCCAAAAAGCCAACCAACAAAGGGTACTCAAACAAAAACAACAAGCTGCATAGCAGGCTGCTCAGCAAGCGCAAGCACAACTAGTTGCCCAACAAACTGTACAAGCACAAGATCAAGCACAAGCTCAAGCACAAGCCCAACAATAGGCACAAGAACACTACTAAGCACAACTCAAAGAAATCCATCAACAAGCATACCAACAAGCCCTGCAAGACTTATAGGCACAACAACAAACCAAACAAAAAGCTTTATTGGCGCAACAACAGCTCGACCAACAACAAGCTTTATTAGCACAACAACAGCTCAACCAACAACAAGCTTTGATGGCACAACAACAACTTGACCAATAGTAGGCTTTATGGGAACAACAATAGATGGACCAACAACAAGCATTGTTGGAACAGTAGCAGCAATATCAACAACAAGCATATCAGCAGGCCTTGAACGCATAGCAAAGCTTGCAGCAAACTCCCACTAGTAACCCTCTCACTAATCAAACACCCCAAACACCTCAAAACATATTCATCCTACCTCCTGATATGAACAACGATGTCGCAACATAAATCAAACTGCTCTCGCAATAGGTGTTGGACCTCCAAGTGGGAGAAACAACAAGAACACTAGGCAACTTGTGCACTTATCCTTTTGACAAAAGTCTCAGCATGGTACCATTCCCAAAGAGATTTGAGATCCCCAAATTTGACAATTTTAATGGAACAGGTAACCCTAAAAACCATGTCAGGGAATTTCAAGTGCATTGCATGGAGGTCATATATGATGACACATATCTAATGTGACTCTTCCCCCAAATTCTGATTGGTCCTACCATGGAATGGTTTTCTCGTCTACCCACAAGCATTAAAACATTTCAGGAAATCGTGGAAGCCTTCCTTAAGAATTATTCTTTCAATATAGGTGCAGATGTTAGTTTGAAAGAACTATCAATGCTCAAACAAGAAAAAGGAGAGCTATTCATGACCTTCTTGCAAAGATGGTGATCCAAGGCCAATCAGAGCAAGTGGACCATGCCAAAAGAACAACAATTTTGCACGATCATATCCAATCTGGATGAAAACTTGGCGTTCTACTTGAAAATGTAATGCATCACATCATACGATCAATTGATCCCAAAAGATCTCAACATCGAAAGGGCCCTTACTACATGAGGAGGTGCATCAACATTTACGCCACCACAAGATAACTACCTGTCCATCAATTATAATGATAAACCTCGAACATGGTCGAGGAACAAAAACATCACAAACGATGGTGTGGTTGATGCTAAAGTGGTCGTAAACACTCCCAAACCAAATATCCAAACTCATCACCAACCAAAAAATCATAATTGTAATAATGTGAAGACTAATACAGTAGTAGCACAACAACAACCACTTCCCACTAGCCAAATAAATAACTTGGGTAATCAAGGAGGACCACCTCCCCACAAAAAATACCCTCCCAAGTGGAAGTTCATGGCTCTTGGGGAATCTATTGAGTCCATAATGAAGAAGCTGGTCAAGGAAAACCTAATCAAAGTCTCCAACTCTGAGCAATACCCAGAACCCATGACCAAACCGCCATGGTATAATTAAACCTCCTTTGTGACTTTCACAAGATCAAAAGACATACTACCACAATTTGCATGAGGCTAAAGAATATCATCCAAGACCTCATCGAGGACAAGATCATCAATGTTGAGCAACCAACTAGTAATCAAGATCTAAAAATATACACAAATCCGATGCCAAACCAAAATCAAGGAAATAATTAGGGGAACAACAAAGGCAAGAAAAAATATGCTAGTGCTAACCTAGTATATGAGGAAATAGTTGCATGTGTCGATGAAATGGTCATGGTCATTAATGTCAAAGGAGCCAACACCAACTGTGGAGTCACCACACATGGTGGAAAGGTCACCATTGCAGGGGCACCTCAACCATCTAAGACCCCCACTTTAAATACAAAATTTGTTCTCTATGACTACAATGTCATCAACTAGCTGAAGAGAACTCTCGCACAGATCTCCATCATGGAGTTGTTAAAACTTTTCACTGCCCATAGGAAAATTCTTGATGAAGCATTAGCAGCATCCACCATCTCTACCACCCTTGACATAGATCAATTTTAGGCTATGGTTGGAGATAGCGTCACCCAAAATCTCCTAACATTCTCTGATCAAGACTTCCCCCCGCAACCATCTCATAATTGCACACTTCACCTACAAGTGCTAGTCCACAAAAAGAAATTTAAAAGAGTCCTAGTAGATGGAGGTGCAGGCCTTAATATTTTCTCTCTCAAGATTATAAAGAACTTGGGGCTTGTCGAGGATTCCATTAACAATAACAAAAGCATCAAAATAAGGGCATATGATGATCAAGAAAGAGTGTCTTAGGGCACTATTAAAATCCCAATCCAAGTAGGACCAGCAATCATGGAGATTATGTGTTGGGTCCTCGACCTAGACTTACCATATAACATCCTATTAGGACATCCATGGATCCACGGAATGAAAGTAGTGGCGTCAACATACCATCAATGCATAAAATTCTTTTACCAAAATGAGGAGGTCACTATACACAGGGATCCTAAACCATTCGCCTACTACAAAAAATTGGAAGCCAAGTTTTATAAGATCCCCCAGGTACTAAAAAATGATGAAGGCCCATCTACTTCATACATCGACCCAGCTAACCTCGCCTCCACTTCTGCAACAGAGACACCCACCATCCCTGATATATTTGACATCAAGAACATGATCCAGGACAATGGATGTAGATACTATAGAATGAAGAAGAGTTCATTTGTTGTAGGAGAGTTACCATAATCTCCTAGATCACATGGGAAACTTCGATCAATTGAACCACCCATCCACACCCTTAGGGAGGACCCCTTTGGATTCCACCATTGGGGAGACCTAAGTCAAGAAAGTGTTGGTGAGGAGGATATTTCAATAATAATAGACCATGATGCAGAACCCACACCCACATTACCTATGGGTGAAGCCAACAGAGGGCTACAAATAATGCTTGGCATGGGCTACAATAGAAATGAAAGCCTTGGAAGGCATAGTGATGGTTGCCTAGAGCCCATCACTACGGAAAGAATAAAGTGGAACCTTGGCCTCATATGTACTCCCCTAAGTATAACCATACGTGGTAGAGGTGCTCCTAGTAGGGTAGTTAGGAACTCTCCTCAAGTATCGACAACTACCCTTAGACCACCCATATGCCTAGGTATCCCACTTGACAACTTCATGTTTGATGTCACTAATGTTTGTGCCAGTAGTGATGATGATGATACCATAGAAAGCCTTCCCATGCTCTTTGAGGACTCCTCCCTACTAAATATTAGTGCCTCACCTGCTGAGTCAAACCAATCAACCCATAAAATCACCTTGGTATACTCTCAACTCATTGATTATGACCAACGAGGACCACCTATTCTAGATTCATTCAAAAATCATGAGGCGCTCTCAAAATTCATGGGACTAAGGGATATAGTTCTATGTGGGGATCACAAAGTAGGCTTCAACATCACATTAGACACCCAAGCATATTACAGGGAGACAATTGAGTCCTTCAGTCGCAAAAGAAAAATATCAAGAATAAGCTCAGGGTTATTGAGTGAAAACCACATTATGGCACTCTCTAACCACAAAATAGTAAAAATAAAGGATGCATCCAATGGTGAAAACCTCTCTGCGGCATTGGAGGATGAAGGATTCAATCTCCCCCCTACTACTCTACATCAAGAGAAATCAACAGTCCTGGTAGAACAGTGTAACCCTGTTAACTTGGGAACAGAGAGAGGACAACAAATCACTTTCTATGTTGAGTCTCTCTTGACAGAGGAACAAGAACTAATAGTAGCATTTGTGAAAGAAAGGAAGGTAAAATTTGCATGGACCTATACTGGCATGCCAGCTCTAGATCCTGAAGTGGTGGTTTATCATTTGGCTATTTACCTTGGAGCGAAGCTAGTTAGACAAAAGTTAAGAAAAATGCATCCACAGATAGCCTTGCTAGTCAAGATAGAATTACAAAAGCTCCTGGATGTTGGCTTTATACACCCGATTGACTATCCAGAATGGGTATCCAACCTTGTAATAGTCTCAAAACCAAATGGGGCCATCCGTATCTACATAGATTTCAGAGACCTAAACAAAGCATGTCCTAAGGATGATTTTCCACTACCCAACATTGACATGATAGTGGACATGACGGTTGGACATGAGATGCTATCCCTGATGGATGGATTCTCGGGGTACAATCAGATAATGATCGCAAAATAAGACCAACATAAAACAACATTCACATGTCCTCGAGGCACCTTCTCCTAGAATGTGATGCCATTCAGGCTAAAAAATGCAAGGGCTACATATCAAAGAGCCATGACACTAATCTTCCATGACATGATACACAAGACTGTAAAAGATTACATGGATGAAATATTGGCTAAATCAAAGAAGAGGGAGGACCACATAGCGACCCTAAGTGCAATTGTTGAAAGACTGGAAAAATACAAGGTCAAGCTCAACCCTAAGAAATGTGTCTTTGGGGTACAATCAGGAAAACTATTCGGATACATAGTCTCACTGAGAGAGATAGAAGTATATCTTGCAAAGGTAAAAGAAATCCTCGATATGGAAGCATCAAGAACACTGAAACAACTCAGAGGATTACAAGGTAGACTCCAGTCCAGTCGAAGGTTCATAGCACAATTGGCATATAAGTAGATTGCATATTCACATCTACTCCACAAGCAAGTAGCATTCAAGTGGGATGACAAGTGTGAACATGCATTCAACAAAATCAAAGAATATCTACTTACGCCACCTATGTTAATGCCACCCATTGTAGGGAAACCATGGATCCTATATATCTCGGTAACAACATTAGCCTTGGGTGCTCTTTTGGCTTAGCATGACGAGAATGGAACAGAAAGGGCTATCTATTACATTTGCAAAACAATGGTTGGCCATGAGTTAAATTACACATTCATTGAGAAAACTTCCCTAGCGGTAGTGTTCGCTTCACTAAAATTTTGACACTACATGCTGACACATAAAATCAAGCTCATTGCCAAGATAGATCCCTTAAAATATCTACTGTCAAAAGCTATGCTCACAGGAAGGATGGCTAAGTGGGTAATGATATTGTTAGAGTATGACATAGAATATGTGGAACAAAAGGCAATAAAAGGACAAGTCATTGTGGGCCAACTAGCAAAAGCTCCCCTCTATGTAGAGAACCCGCTCATATCGTAATTTCTAGATGAGTCCATTTTCAATCTCTGCATAGCAGATCACTGGAAACTATACTTTGATGGCTCCCACACACCACATGGATCAGGAGCTGGTGTGTTCTTCATTACCCCCCAAGGGGATTGTATACAAAGATCTTACAAGTTGGAATTCCCCTATACCAACAATATTGCAGAGTACGAGGTTTTAACCATAGGTCTCAAGATTAAGGCACAGTGGCGAATCATGGCATTAAAGGTCTATGGAGATTCACAGCTTATCATCAACCAAGTCAACAGTGAATACCAAACTAAGGATGATAAGCTCACACCATACAAGAAGGTGGTAGAAAGCCTCAAAGAATAATTTATCGATATCACCTTTGAGCAGATACCAAGGGAAAATAATAGAGCAGCTGATGCAATGGCAATAATTGGATCCTTGCTAGATATCCCCCGCAATGTCTCGAAACATGAATTCCTGGTAGAGAAGCTTCTCGTACCCACTTTCAAGGTACCAGAGTCAGAATATGCATGCAGACTCATTGGTCCTGGTGATCTTTGGTACCATGAAATCTACACCTATATGAGATTAGGAGTCCTCCCAGCCAACATTACCCTGAACCTCAAGCAAACCTTTGTCAAAAGGTCCTTACGATTTGTCATCCTAGGAGAAACCCTATTTCATAGAAGCATCGATGGAACCTTGTTACGTTGCTTAAAACTTGAGGAAGCCCTGACTGCTTTGACTGAGGTACATAATGGAACTTGTGGTTCACAATCGAGTGGTATGACCTTGGCTAAGAAGTTGTTGAGAACTAGGTACTACTAGGCGACAATGGAAAGAGAGGCACATGACTTTGTCAAAAAATTTCTACAGTGCCAACAACATGGAGACCTCATTCATGCACCAACTCAAGAACTACATCCTATTGTTACACCATGCCCCTTTTCATAGTGGGGGCTTGATCTGATAGGTAAAATCTCTCCCACCTCATCCAATGGCCACAAGTTCATTATCACCGCCACCAAATATTTCAAAAAGTGGGTTGAAGCAATTCCCATGACCTACATCATTGGAAAGTAGATATCCAAGTTCATCTTGAACTACCTCATTTTCCGATATGGTGTTCCCCAATCCATTATGTCTGATAATGGGACACCTTTCAAGAATTAGGATGTCTGTGACTTGTGTGAAAAATTCAAAATCCAACACTGCTTTTCCACACCATATTACCCACAAGGCAATGGCCAGTCAAAAGCTACCAACAAAACCATTCTAAAAATCCTTAAGAAAATATTCAATGACTCTGGTCATGACTAGTATCTGCAGCTAAATATTGCCTTATGGGCCTACTGCACCAGCATCCGCAAGCCAATAGGTGCCAGCCCATTTTCCCTAGTCTATGGATCAGAAGCCATACTCCCAATTGAGATCGATCTCCCGTCCCTAAGAATATAGGGTCCCAAGACTGAATGAGCTGGAATTACTAGATGAATGGTGCATGGATGCCCTCAACCATCTATAGGTCTAGCATAATCGCCTAAAATGAAGCTACAACAAGAAGATTAGGCAACGCACCTTCCAAGTCGGCAAACTTGTGATGAAAGAGAACCAAAATAATGCGCCGAATCTAGAGAGCAAAGGAAAATTTGAGCCCAACTAGCTGGGACCTTTCATCGTCATAGCTAGCTATAAATCAGGAGCATATCAATTAGCAACACCAAAAGGTGAGCCTCTGTAGGAGCCTCTGAATAGCTCCCATCTCAAAAAAATTTATGCCTAAGCACTTGCAAGGTATAAAACAAAAAATACAAAAACAATCAGAAAAAGTCCTGAAAAAATGGTCACCTTGATGAAAACCTAGCAAACAGGCGTCTTGGTGACGATAAAAAAATCAAAAATATATAAAAATCCAAAAAAAAATTAGAAAAAGGATTGAAAATAGTAAAGAAAAAAAATCGTCCTCTAGTGAAAACCACTTCAGTGGCACTTTAGACAAGTACCTTGGTGAAAACCTGGAAAATAGGTGCCAAGTGTAAATAAAGCACTCCCCATTTACCAGGATCTGCATGACTCACTCATTCATTCCATCACATTCCATTTATCCATTCGCCCATCCGCTCACATCCATACCATAGCTTGAGCTGATACCCATATCACATTCCACCATAGTACTACTTGGCATATTCCTAAGGTCAGTTTGTCCTACCTTTATTGAAGTAGTCTATCGCTTAATGCTAGGGGCATGTCCTTGAAACTGGAATTGGATCGGATTTGTGTATATTTTTGTCCTCTTCCCAAGACATCAGAAAATCCAAAAACATTCAAAAAATCAATCTGAAAATAAAAAAAATTCAGAAAATTCATCAAAAATCCAAAAACATGTCAAAAATCTCATAAAATCTTCAAAAACATTCATCATCAAGTCTTGTCAGTCTTCCACCTTGTCCTAACTATGTCATCTTTGAGCTTGAACGTAGGCAAGGTTGATCTTTGATCATCCCCCGATAAATATAGGTCAGTCCTTTAGGCATCTATCGCATTGGAAATTCGTTTTCCCATCTATTTCACATTTTAGGTCAATCCTTTAAGCATCTGTCACAATAAAATGGTAATTTGTTTGTCCATCATTCTCATCATTGAGTTAAGTCCATCGTCAGTCAAACTACGTGGTCTTTGCATGTATAACATAGGCAAGGCTAATCTATGGATCAGCTCTCGAGACCCCTAGGATAGGTCTTTAAATTATTCCTTTCATCGTAAAGCTCAAAATACCAAAAACATTTGTAAAACATCTTCAAAATACCAAAAACAGCCTCAAAATATTTGAAAAATCCAAAATGGTGCATCCATTTCATCTCACTTTCACCCATGACTTTCATTCCTAATAAATCAATCATCATCTTCATCCTTTGGTGAGTTAATCATAGGCAAGTCTAGTAGGTTCAAAATTGAACACCCAAATTGTCAGAGTCTCGAATGTCTAAAGTCAGTAAACAAGCAAGTTGGTCAACTCGGAGTTTCAATAGCTTATCATCCAAATCAGTCCCATCAAAACTCTGATCACAACATGTCCTAGGATGAAACTATCCTATGATGGACATAAGTATCAGGTACCCCATAGTAGTTAGTCTTGGTTAGTGGTACGAATAACATTAGCTTGTTTGGTTTTCTTTATTTGGTCTTTTATCGGCTTATCTTATTTTTCCTCATCCCTAGGACTACTTGATGATGCCTAAACAAAATAGGTTTAGAGAGAAAGGAATGGGGCAAATATCGTTGTCTCTTTTATCTACTATGCTTGTGGGATACCCTTGTAAAATAACTTAGTCATATATGCTTTGTTTGGTTTGTGGTGAGGATATTTTGGATATCTTGTTGACCACATAGGAAGGCTTGCTTTCCTATGTTTTGGCCTAAGATGTTTAGAATGTCTAAACTACATCTTGAATGAAGTATGTATGCTAAGTGTGAACAAGAATAATCCTATCTGATTGTCAAGTCAAAATACTTCACACTGGGTACCACACCATCTTGGTCCTTTATACCTTAATGCATCATACCTATGTGTATTATCAAATATAATGTAATTGACCCTTTGAAAATGTCAACTCCTGAAAAAGAAAAATCATCATCATCCTAGCTAACTCACTGATTCTAAAATTTTTTCTATCTTCTTTCCATACTAACATGGTATCATAACAGTAATCGAAACCTCGCCAATGCATACACTTTGCATCCACCAGATCATTAGCATAAAAGGCATATTGCATCATATTATTATCTTAAGTTATGAGGAATAATATAATTTTTTTATTCTAAGCATCTAAAGAAAGCATTATATCATACATAATGATTAGCATCCATTACCATTTGCATCCCTTTGCACCATCATTACCATACATTACACTCATAGGATCATCATTAAAATACATGAAAAAGGTACCAAAATAATTGCATCCATTAGAAACATACATCAAATCGCATCATATAAGAAATAGGAACATTTCATAGCATCACATCAAAATTAGACTGCATCAGGTAAATACATTATTATGATACAAAACCGGATCAAATGTACATCAAAATACATGATACAAAAAGGGGAAATAATATAGCCCATGAATCAAAAAATGAATAAACTGTCTATGGTCAAGGGCTAACCCTACTAGTTGTGACCCTCACCCTCTCCCACATGCCTATCACTGTGATCTGCTAGGAGAAGTCCAACACTCTCCCTGCTGGTGGAACTACCTACCTATAATGCTGCTGGTAGTACTCAACCTCCTTGACAACCTCTCTGTATGCCCGCGGGTCAATTGATCGACCCTGGGATGACGAAGTTGTGCTCTCTAGCTGTCATCGCCGACCAATCTCCTGATCCCTCTCGGATCATTCCTGGTCCCTCTCAGTTGTAACTCTGGCAACTTGTTGTCGTGCCTCATCCGCTTTATTGTCAAAACTTGTACCTAACCCTGTAGCTACTGGATCAGTGCATCTCAATGGTCCGGTTGTGCTACTGGCTATGTTGCTGGCTGTTATTGTGGGACTACCTAAGGCTGGTTGTCCTGTGTTGTTGGCTAATGTTGTGCCTAGTCTCTTGGAGGTGTCTACTAAGGAGGTGATCCACCTCCTCCTCTGCCCCATCCTCTACTAGTTATCTAACCCCTGGGTCTGCATCATGGAATAGCTACACCCAAAACTATCAATCTAAGTAGAGGCCTGAACCATGCTCTATAAGCTGGAGTGACCCCCGCATCTACTGGCCCCTGATCATATGGCCACGGTCAGGCCACTAACTATCTCAAGGAAGATACTACCTCTGCCAATGCAATGGGCTAACCCCATGCTATCTCTCTAGTCATACGGGCAAAGATGGCCACGTACTGGTCATCAGGCCTATCCTGTACCTCCCCAAACTGTCGAGAAACCCTGTTGGAAAGATACCTCTCAACCATGGTGTGCTCTCGACCCTACATCCACCTGCTCTATCTGGCATAAAATAGTTGATCGATATCATCATACCATGGGCCAATGCCCATCCAGGGTCTCTAGATGAACTCTCTCATCTCATCGATAACTCGCCGTCAATGTCCCAGACCACCTGTGCTAGTATGGGTGAAATGAATCTCTGCCCTACCATATCGCCAAACAACAAGATCATTTGTCTCAAGAATAATTGGTGTAACATCTAGGTGAAGCACTGGGATCCGCTCCCATGCCCAAATATGTAGTAGGGTAACTCCGGCCCCGAGTGACCTGTTGTCTAGGTAGGCAAACTCATGAAGATCCTTGTATAGGGATACTAGTAATACTAGTCCCCAAGCAAAGCACTCCCCACGATGAACCATCTGATCCCATGCCAGTCCCCATCCTAGACTAAAATATCAGCCTCGTTGATTGGGTACCACAAGGCCTAAGATGATAGCAGCAATAATCAATCTATAAAAGTTTACCCTGCCATGGTATCTCTCCAAATCGATCTACCCATTGGAAAACTCAATCTTTTCAAGCTCCATATCCCAATAACAAGCATCTATGCTGACATCTGGATCATAGATAAATCTGGTTGCATGGATAGGTAATCGAAGGATGCACTAGACATCCTTGAGGGTAATAGTGGTCTCATCGGTAGGGAGATGGAAGGATGAAGTCTCGCTATGCCATCGTTCATTCAAGGCTGTCATCATACCTAAGTGCACCCGAACAAGAGGGACGTATGCAACATACCAAAGACCAAGGGAACCAAGCTGCTCCTAGACCAACTCATGCATATCTTGCAATTTGCTAAGCACTGGCCATCTATGCTCCTGTGAGTAAAGTACATCAAGCTCCTCCTGCACAAGGGAAGCCATTGCGTCAAGGAAAAGCAATTTTTTTTGCATCTTGTGCTAATTTTCGCACCCAAGACAACAAATGCAGCGTTGATTGTGGGTGCGGTGCAGTTTGGAAAGTTGCAAACTTTAACACGGCGGTTGAAGTTGCATTTCTCATAGTTCCAAAGTGGCCCGTGCAACACTATTCTCGTATGCAGTCCACTTTGAGGTGAATCCTAATTCCCTAACTACACCACGTGGTTGAATATTTGCATGCGGCGGACTTTGAACGGAAAAACCCTAATGTCCAAACTAAAGTGCACGATGCACTTTGCATATGCAGTCCAATACAGGACCGCGTGGCACCGATAAAACATTTTTAGCGGTGCTATATAGTGCTGCACAACTTGCATGACATTTAAACCCTCTTTAATGCACACAAAATGATAAAATTAAAAGTTGGATGGGGGTACATACCACGGGTCCTACACCAAATGGCCGCTAATGCACCCGTACTCTCTCTGACACGTGCCTGGGAAGCTGTCATTGTGCCATTTTGACCAAGACTCAGAGCTAAAAGTGTGAAATTTTCTAAAGGCTAAGATTGCAAATGCATTGAAAGTGACCCCTCAAGGTCTATTTAAGCCTAAAAATTAGGTTTTTTTTTTACCTAATTTGACCGTCTAACTAGGGTTTTGGTCCATCGATCCTGTTTTTGTCTAGCTGAGAGCCATTCTGCATATTTTTTGTTGTTTTAATGCATTTTTTGGCATTCTGGGGCATTTTTGGCCTATTAGGCACCTCGTCCTCTTTTTCGCGAGATCATCCAAAAAATCAAAATTTTCGTCCAATCTCTTAAGGGGTCATTATACCAGCAATATCCTTCTATTAGGCCAGTAGTGGGGCATCTGAAAAAATCAAAAAATTTTGAACTTTGATCACAACAGTTTTATTCTTTGAATCAATGCAACAAGTACATTGCTTCAAAGAGGGGCAAAATGTAGACATGGAAAATGTACAATTTCAGTTCGGCACACTTGATCCTAATTACTAACAACATTTCCTCCTGAATCATATTCTCAGCATTTCATCATATTTTGTCTCTTAATTTAATGAATCATTATTCATTTAATTAAGTCTTTCTCCTTCCTTTGATTAAATTAATCAATTTAATTTAATTTAACCTTATATTTCTGTTTAATTAAATAAATCATTTTTTTTGATTAAAATCTCTAAAGTCCTCTTATTAAATTAAATAAATTAAACCTTATTTTATTTAATCTAGCATGCTCTTCCTTAGTTAAATAAATCAGAATCATTTATTTAATTAATCATTCCCTCTCAATTCTGGTTTAAATTAATTCATCTATTTAAGTCAAAATTGTCAAATCATCTAGTTCTTCATTAAATTAATCAATTCCTTGATTAAGCTAATCTCTCTCATTAAAATTCTCTAGAGAATGAAACTTGCACATGAAAATATATTTAATTCATTTATTAAATCTCTATTTTCCCTCACATGGCATCAAAAAGGGAATATTCTCTCAATTTGAATTCAAAAAGTCCAAGTGGACTTGTACATCCAACAAGGCATTCACTCCTCTTACATGTCCTTGTGCATTGAGCCAAGTGGCATTTATTTCATTCATTTTTCCCTCTCACATGCCATTTCTTCAAATTCAAATTCCACTTAATTGCATTTATTGGCACTTTGGCCAAAATGTGCACAACCATCAACCATTCACATGGTGACAAGTGGCATTTAACCATTGGGTGAAATTTAGTCCCACATTGCTCAAATCTTGCCTTCTCTTCCAATTTTAAATCTACAAATTGGAGGCTTCTCTCCTCATTATTCATCCACAATTTTATGCAAAGTTACTCTCTTGACATTGAGAGCTAATTTTGTGCACATCATTCCACACATTCATAATTTTCATGATTTCATAGCTAGGTTATGCTCAAATCTCATCATGGAGATTTGATCAATCCACAACCATTCACATTGCAACTTAGGAGTTGGTAAAGGGCTAATTTCAACATTTAATTGGCACCAATTCTCCCATGGTATCATAAGTATATTGGATTAATTAGGATTTACATGCTTTTTATATTGTGTTCTTCATTTTCCTAGTTTGATTTTCAATAGATGGATTTCATTGGGAATCTCTCATTCTTGTTTGCATTTGATCTAACACATTGACTTGTTTGTTGTTCTTATGCATTTGTAGGTTTAGGGGTTCACAGATATTATGGATCTATTGAAGAAAAATCTGAATGAAAATATTGAATGGAGAGATTTATGGAGCAATTTAAAGTTTTTTGTTGCACATAGAAGTTTTTTACCAAGTTTTTTGGTTGGTGAAATAAATACAGATTATGAAAAAATTGAAAGGGTTATATACCTATCCCTTGTTGATTTTATTTCACTTTTAAGAAACTGAAGCAATTAGTGTTAGTTGAAGTGAATTATAGAGTCCAAAGGTGATCTGAGAAGCAGGGTATCTGAAATCTAATTTTGGTTGAGCTAGCAAAAGGTATTTATAATTATCTAAACAATTTGTTTTTAGAAGCATTTAAATTCAAAATGGAAACACCTATAGTGGTTAATGTCACTGAGAAACCCCAAACCAAGTTCAAAAATTATCCCATGAAAGTGTTTGAGAAGGACCCGCTAGGAGCATTTTCAAGTATACCATATAGAGTTTTACCTACTAAGGATGTTATGGCATATATTCATGCAAATATAGAAGACTAAAACCATGTGCAACTTATAGACCCATGGACAAAGCATCTGACTAGAGATGATTTCAGTATTAAGCCTGAATATGAAAACTTAGTAAAGAAGAAGTTGAATGTCTGGCAGTGGTTTCCATGTTTTACCCATGATGATGAGCTCAAGTATGTGAAAATTGCACTAAGCAAAGTGCATGATACATATCTTTGGACTGATATGCCTTGATTGATAAACAAATAATTCATAAGGGAGGTTACTAGACTATGTGACACTAGGCAATTACCTATGTTGAAATCCATGAAGAATAAGGATGTAATGGAGCTAACAAGAGCTATATTTGATCAGAGGGAACTCACTGTAAATACCATAAGGAATCTAATAGTAAAGTATGCTACTAAGGTTATTGGCTACAAAATTTATTACACTAGCAGAGAGAATTATGTGCCTACCATAGTAGTTCATGTAGCAACTATGACTTGTGAGAGTTTCTTCGAAAACAACTATTTGATAATCTAAAGTAGAATAAGGACAAGAAATACCCATTCAGATTTAGTTTCCTGGTGGTTTTCTTATTGTTCTGCTTTCTAAAGGAACTTACAAGAAAAATAAATATTGTATGGAGTAAGGATAGACTATATCACATGAAATATTTGAATATCTACAAAACCTTAGAAATAAGAAAGTACAAGATGAGGCACTTACTACTTTCTTTGCAATATTTAAGAAAAGAATGCAAGAATGAGAAAGGATTCCTAAGTCCGTTATGGAGAAATATAAAGATTATATTACATTTTTGGTTAAAACAGATGAATGTATCATTGAAGTAATGGAACCCAAAACTACCTAGATACAACCACTTGGATATGAGGTTAATAAAAAATAAGTTGATGGATATTTTTCTATATTATTGAACAATCCTAAAGACCCTACTTAGAAAAAAAATGGGACTTATGAAGAGAAATCCTCTGAAGTACATGAATAACTGAGAAAATTTAAGATAAAAAGAAATGTGGATAAAGAAATACAAAAACAATTCAAGGAAAATGGACTTTCATAAGAGCGGGTAAAATTTTTAAGAGCACATGCAATAGGAGAATCAAGCACAACAAGTGGTTCCCCTAGACCTAGAAGATCTAGAAGAATATCTTTCACTACTATCCCTAGTACTCAACAACCATCTAGATCAACTTCTACCTCTAGCAAAATAAAGAGAATGGAGACTAGTGGTCCAATTATGGAATAAATTGAGGTGGAAGAGGTCATACGACCTAGAAAAGAACAAGGACTACTTTGGTAGATTCTACTACTTCTACATCTAAAAGAATAAAAGAGAAGGCTAGGAGAAAAAAAGACCTAAGTATATAGTCTGGAGAAGAAGAAGAAGAGGATGAGGGTTCCCCTTTGATCTTGAAAATAAAAGGAAAAAATTCAAAGAGATAGAGGATAAATATTTTTGATACTTCAAATGAAGAGGAAGTTTTGAAGAGAAAGAAGGATTTCAGGTACATGTGCACAAGCAAGTGAAGTAAAAGAAAAAAAAGAAGTCAGATACAATAGGATCGAAAAAGGAAAAGAAAAAGAAGAGAAAAAAGAAGACATCTCTAGAAAGATAATCTAGTCCAATGAAGTTGGATACACTATTTTAAGGTATGTTACATCATGAGATTATAACAAAAAGAGTTGCATCATATGGAAAGGAGAATGAGGAGAATAGAGACACAATAATTGAAGCCATTGTTAAATTCTTTGTTACAATTGAGGCTGATATAAAGAAAATTAGGAAGAGAGTTCTTGATGATGTATGGAAAGTATTAATGTAAAGAAGAAGAGAAGCAAGTGAAAGGGATAAAATATCAAAAGTGATAATATGGAGAAAATTAGTTTATGCTTATCTAAAGCTGACAAGGCCACTCTAGCCGATGCAATTAATGAAGAATTTAAAACAAAGTGAAGGGTTACTCTTCTAATGGGAAGAGATTAGGAGTAGATTGATAGGATGAGGAAGGAGATAGAAGACAAATATATTGATATAGCTCAAAAATATGGAATGATTTACATTTCCTCTAGTAGTAAGAACCAAGATTTTAAAATTGAAGACACAAGGGCTACTAACACAACAAAAATTCTTGATAGTATTCCTCTAGATAGAGATAAACCCATGCAATATTTTGTTGACGATGAGGATGTTGTTGGGACCAAAAAGGAGACTACAAAAGATGATACTTTTGTTCCGCTAGTAACTTAGCAAACTATAGATCAAGGCCACCCAAAGGCTCCTATTCCTCTAGTTCTAGATAAAGAGCATAACACTAGTGAAGGTGAGAAGTTTTTCAAGAATGGAAAGATCAAAGGTGTTATCATTGATGTCAATTGGTCAACTAGTTATCAACTAGTTGTTGTTGGTTGTATCTGTTGAGGATATTGGGAAAATTGTAATGAAGATATGTTGCAGGTATTCTATGGTTGCTTCAGGTTTAGGTTTGGATTTTCTCCTATGTTTGTGTGGTTTAGGTATGTTCATTGTTGTTAGAAGATTCAATATCCATATTTTTGGTTGTTAATTCATTGTGTATGCAAGTTGTGGTCACCAGCTATGAACTATGGTTTTCTATGTTTTTGGTTAAGTTCTGGGAGAAATGTTGTTGGTCCGGATTTCTCTTTGATGAAGTCTTATGACTTGCGGTTCTAAAGTTGAGTTTCCCTGATCCTATTGAAGATAGTTTTGGCATTTGGAGGATTCATGCTTAATGGTTATAATTTTTTTACACTAGTTTGGCTGACCTTGTGTGAAATACTACTTTCAAGGTTGATGAAACATGTTGGATCTTTCTAGTTCCCTAGAAGTGTGTGTCTGTGTCACCCAAATTATAACTCCACCCTAGGATGTTTTTGCACCAACTTAATTTGAATTTGAATTTGGATATGTTTCAAAGTTGAAGATGGTATAAATGAAAGATGAGTTAGTGGTGAAGAAATATACAAGAGCGAAGAAGAAGAGTGATAAGAGGAAAGAGGAAGTGAAGTTAGATGCAACATTGATTCTATTCAGAGTGTGTGTGTGATGCGAGTGTAGAAGATCAATGCAAAGCTTAATGTTGAGTTTCCAGATGTAGTGAGTAGAAGGTGAAATCTATCATTCATTCCTGACTACAAGTGATTATTTTGGAATCCTTTGTTGCATTGGGATTGTAGTCTCTCTATAACAAGTCTTCTTTGTATTCTTTTTATCTCTATGGTAGTGAGCCCTCTAGGCTGTTATCTATGTAGGAGAGTGAGTCCTTATTCTAGATAGTGAGTCCTTATTTTGGCAGTGAGCCTTATTTCAGGTAGTCAGATTCTTGTAATTGATTTTGATATTCTCTATAGTGTGAGTTAATCCTCACTGTGGTTTTTATCTAATTCAGTTTTTGATGTAAATCTCGTGTTATTGTGTTTATGTGTTGGGTTTGAGTTTTTGCATTGGTATTTGATGATTAATCATTTAAGCAGTATTAAGAATTAATTTTGATGATTTTATTAAAGTTTAATTCTATGAAAACTAATTCACCCCCCCTCTTCGTTATCCTATTCAACAATTGGTATTAGATATTGGCTCCTTGGTGAAGATCTTAACCACTTGTGGAAGGTTTTGTATGGCTGGAAAAATTGTTTATGATTATCCGAGGTTTGATGGAACTAATTATGGTATCTGGAGTATTGCAGATATGATGTGGAGAAATCTTAGAAGAATACCTACACTCCTCTTGCTAAAGGTCTGATTACGCCTGATGAGATCAAAGCACATCAAGTGAACAATAAGGCAAAATACATCTTGAAGAATAGTCTAGTACATTCTGAGTTAATTAAGGTTCGAAATTTGAAGACTGCTAAGGAAGTATGGGATGCTTTGGAAAGAGTGCATGATGGTGGTGAAATATTTTAAGAGGAAAAATTATAAAATTTGGAGACATAGTTTAATCTTCTACATATGTCTAAAGATGAGAATGTTAAAGCTTATGTACAAAGAAAGGATGAGATAGTGGCCAGAATGCGAGGAATTTGTGCTATTGTATATGAAACCAAGATTAGAAAGAAGATTCTTAGGACTCTTCTTGATGCTTATAGTGAGAAGGTGAGTGCTATTGAGCAGAATATAGATTATAAGAACTATACTAAGGATTTGCTGTTAGGATTTTTGACATCTTATGAGATGAGAAAGCCGAGTCTAAGGAATGGATGCAAATCAGAGACTACTTTGAAAACTACAAAAGATGAAGATATAGACAAAAAGCAATTTGATGAAATAGAAGCTAACTTTGTAAGAAGAATGAGGAAAGGCTCTGGTAAGTATGAAGGTAAGTTTCCCTTTAAGTGTTTTATTTGTGGAGAAATAGGTCATTATGTTGCAAAGTGTCCAAAAAGAGCTAAAATAAATAAACAAAGATATGAGAAAGAAAAGAAAGGAAAGAAGATTAACAGATCTTATTATGTGAATGAGAATTCTAGTATATCTAATGAGGATTCAAAATATGAAGATCCTAATGACAACAAATGCTTGTTCTTGGAAATTAAGGATGAACCTACTTCTGCTAATTCTAAAAATAGGTAAAGTAAAGCCCTTTAGAGAAGGTTTAAAATAAAGGTACAATTATCTTTTCCCTATATGCTAAAAAAGAGAAAAATTATTGGGTAGTTGATAGTGGTCATTCAAATCACATGACTGGTGATAAAAGTAAGTTTGTTAAGCTTGAAAAATATGATGGATTTTTGGTTATGTTTGGAGATGATACAGGTGCTAAAATTTGTGGGATAGGTTCAGTAAGTTTTGATGGTAAGAGTCATACTAATGATTTCTACTATGTTAAGGTTTTAAGGCATAATCTGATGAGTGTTGGTTAGATGTTCATAAAATTTTATGATCTTGTGTTTAAGCATGAGAAATGTGAGATTCGAAAAGGATCTGAAACATTGATTGCTATAGGAAAGAAATATGAAGGAAATATTTATAAACTTAAGGGTGCTAATAGATAATGCTTTATGACTCAAATTAATGATAGTTGGTTATGGCATAGGAGAGTGTGAGACATGAATTTTGATAGCTTGGAAAGGATCAGTCTTGTTTAGGCTGTGAGAGATTTATAGAGAATTACAAAGCCCATTAATACTATTTGCAAAAATTGTCAGTTTGGAAAGCAAGCAAGAAATTATTGCAGATCAAAGAAACAGTCTACTACCAAACTACTAGATTTAGTTCATACAGATATTTGTGGTCCTAGAAGAGTGAGAATTCTACTTGGTGAAAGGTACTTTATGATTTTAATTGATGATTATTCCAGATATACATGGGTTGCATTTCTTAGAGAGAAATAAAATTCATTAGATAGATTCAAGGCATTCAAAGCTATGGTTGAAAATGAAGTGAACTTGAACATAAAATGATTAAGGTCTGATAGAGGTGGAGAATTCACCTCCCATGAGTTTAATATGTTTTGTGAACTGCATGGAATAAAGAGATAGTTATCTACTTTGATAACTCCTCAACAAAATAGAGTTGTTGAAAGGAAAAATAGAATAGTTCAAGAGGTTGCGAGATCAATTATTACTGAGGTTGGTTTATCAGAAGTCTACTAGAAATAATCTATTCATACTATTGTTTATGTATTCAATCGAGTTCAAGGAAGATAAAATAGTACAAAGACTCTCTATGAGCTATGGCATGGAAGGATTCCTACTGTTAAATATTTTAAGGTATTCGAAAGAAAATGCTATATCGGAAGAGATGAAGAAACCTTGGGAAAGTTTGATGTGAGAAGTGATGAATGAATTTTTCTTGGTTATTCTACTAAAAGAAAGGCATACAAATGTTTCAATAAAATAATAAGATAGATTATAGAGAGTTCAAATTTCAAGGTTGATGAGACAATGAATAATTCTATTGACATTGATGGATATGCATCCAATGAACATGATTGCGTAAGAATAAAATAAATTATGGAAGAATAAGAAAGAGATGAGCAAGAAAAATAGGATGAAAAAAATTCAATAGAAGAAGATACTCTGGTGATGTCCCCTAGGAAACCTAGATATGTACAAAATAATCATTTAGAAAATCAGATTATTGGTGACAAGATAAAAGGTATATTAACAAGAAGCAGAGCTCTTGCTGAAGTGAATCTATGTTTACTTTCTGAAATTGAACCAAAGACTGCAAGTGAAGCTTGTAAAGATGAACATTAGAAGGAAGCAACAAAAGAAGAACTTATGTAGATTGAGAAGAATCAAACTTGGAAATTTGTCCCAAGACTGGTAGAAAAAAACATCATTAGATCAAAGTGCGTATTAAGAAATAAGCTGAATGAGAATGGAGAAGTGGTTAGAAATAAAGCAAGGCTCATATGTAAGGGTTACTCACAAGTTGAAGGCATATATTTTTAGGAAACTTTTTCTCTAGTAGCAAGAATGGAAGCTATAACGATGTTCTTGGAATTTTTTGCTCATAAATACTATAAGGTCTATCAAATGGATGTCAAGTCAGCATTTTTGAATGGTGAGCTAGAAGAATCTATATGGAACAACTAGAAATATTTCAGTTGAAAGATCAATCAGATATGGTGTGCAGATTGAAGAAAGCTTTATATGGGTTGAAGCAAGCTCCTAGAGCTTGGTATGCGAGGTTAGATAGGTATTTGATTCAGAATGGTTTTAAAAAAGGTACGGTAGATAGTAATCTATACTTTAAGATTGAAAATGAAAAAATATTGATTGTAGTTGTGTATGTTGATGATATTATCTTTGGAGAAAATGAAAATATGTGCAAGATGTTTACGGAAGAGATGCAGAAAGAATTTGAAATGTATATGTTTGGAGAGATGTTTTTCTTTCTTGGCCTATAGATTAATCAAATACAGAAAGGAATTTTCATTTCACAGTCTAAGTATGTGAGAGAGATGTTGAAAAAGTTTGGGATGATGGCTCCAAACTAGTAAGTACTCCTATGGTGATTGATTACGAATTGGGTAAACATGATGATTCACCTAAGGTTGATCAGATTAAGTATAGATCTATGATTGGTGGACTATTACATATTTGACTGCTGCTAGACCAGATATCATGCATGTTATCCATCTTGTGGCTAGATTTCAAGAAGATCCTAAGGAAACACATGTATTTTATATTAAAACAATATTCAGATATTTGAATTGCACTCCAAATTATGGATTATGGTATCCTAAAGATACTGACTATACACTTAGTGCCTGTATAGATGCAAATTGGGTTGGATGTATAGATGAAAAAAAGAGTACAAGTGGTGGTGCATTCTTTCTTGGATGTAGATTGGTGGCATGGTCCAGTAAAAAGAAAGATTCAATCTCCTTAAAGAAAGATTGAATCTACTTGTCTACTACTGAAGCTGAGTATATTATTGTTTTATCTTGTTGTAGACAAGTTTTATGGATGAAATAAACATTGAAAGATATCATAGTGATACATGATGATCCCATTTCTATTTTCTGTGATAACATAAGTGCGAGAAAAATTTCAAAGAATCATGTGATGAACTCAAGGACAAAGCATATATCTATTAGTTATCATTTCTTAAGAGAGAAGTTCATGGAGAATGAATTAAATCTTGAGTATGTTCTGACAAAGGACCAGATTGTTGATATTTTCATGAAGGCTCTTCCTAAAGATACTTTTGAGTATCTCCAAGGGAGGTTAGGGGTTATTTCCCCTCCCTTTCTTGAACTAGATGCATATAGAGATGCATCAGTTTGATGGATCTATGGGTCTATCTTTCTTCTGGACTGATGTTTTGGTGGCAACCTCTTAGGGGGAGTAGGTAGTATCAAGTGTTGTATAAATGTGAGTATTCTATATTTCATGTCAAAGGAGAAATCAATGAAAAATATTCTTTTACCTTTCCATTGATGTCAAAGGGGGAGAAGAAGCATGTAAAAAGGAGAAAAAAAATGGGAGACAAAGCATGTGAAAAGGAAAGGAAGCATATAAGAAATCATCTAAGGGGGAGAAACAAAAAAGTATATTCAGAGCTAGCATGTTGTCTTTTATTGTTTTTCACATCATGTGTTGTCATCAATGACAAAGGGGGAGATTGTTGCAAGAATGGAAAGATTGAGGTTTTTTTCATTGATGTCGACTAGCCAACTGGTTATCAACTAGCTTCTATTGTTTGTATATGTCGAGGATATTGGGAAAATTGTAATGAAGATATGTTGCAAGTATTCAATGGTTTCTCCAGGTTTTGGTCTAGATTTTCTCCTATGTTTGTACAGTTCATATATTTTTTTCATGGTTGTTATAAGATGCTATATCTAGATTTTTGGTTGTTGATTTGGTGTACAATGCAAGTTGTGTTCACCAGTTGTGAACTATGGTTTTTCTGTGTTTTTGGTTGAGGTCTAGGTGAAATGTTGTTGGTCCAGATTTCTCTTTGATGAAGTCTTATGACTTGCAATTATAAATTTTAGTTGCTCTGGTCCTATTGAAGATATTTTTGGAATTTGGAAGATCTGTGCTTAATGGTTCTATGTTTTTTACACTAGTTTGGCTGACCTTGTGTGAAATACTAATTTTGAGGTAGATAAAGAATGTTGGATATTTTTGGGTCCCTTGAAGCATGTGCTTGGGTTGCCCTCATTCTAATTCCACCCTCGGATGTTTTTACATTGAACTAATTTTAATTTTAATTTGGATGGCTGACTTGTGATATGTTTCAAAGTTGAAGATGGTATAAATGCAAGATCAGTTAGTGGTGAAGAAATATACAAGAGTGAAGAAGAAGAGTGATAAGATGAAAGAGGAAGTGAAGTTATATGCAACATTGATTCTATTCAAAGTATGTGTGTGTGTGATATGAGTGTGGTAGATCAGTGTGAAGCTTAATGTTGAGTTTTTTAGATGTAGTGAGTAGAAGGTGAACTCTATAATTCATGTGTGATTGCAAGTGATTATGGTGGAATCCTTTGTTGCATTGGGATTTTAGTCTCTCTGTAACAAATCCTCTTTGTCTTCTTTGTATTCCTTTGGTATTGATCCCTCCAAGTTGTTAGCACTATAGGACAACTCTTTGTTCTAGATAGTGAGAACTAGTTTTGGCAGTGGGCCTTATTTCAGGAAGTGAGCCTCTTATAATCAGTTTTGATATTCTCTACAGTGTGATTTAATCCTCACTGTGGTTTTTCCCTAATTGGGTTTTCCATGTAAATCTTGTGTTATTGTGTTTATGTGTTGGATTTGTGTTTCTACATTGGCATTTGATGATTTATCATATAAGAAATATTAAAAATTAGTTCTGGTGATTGGATTAAAGTATAATTCTATGACAAATGATTCACCCCCCCTCTCAGTTGTCCTATTCAACAAGAAGCATGAAGAGTTAATGAATGAGGATGAAGTGAATTAGGAAGGAATGAATGATGATGAAAAGGAAGGCGAAGGAGATTAAAATGAAGCTAAGGAACAAGGGAGGATGGACAAGGATGAAGAAGATAAAGACAAAGACAAAGCAAAAGGAAAAATTTTTGATGAGGAAGAAGAAAAGGTAGTAGAAGAAGAAAAGTATAATACAGGAAAGAATGAAGAAGCGGAGAATTCTAGGGATTTACCCAATCCCTCCAGTGAATCCTCCTCTGAGAATCCTTTTGGATTTCTATCTAAACATTTGAAGGTCCAACGTGTTATTTCTTCTCAATTGTTGCAACTACCCATGGAGCAAGGTAGTGTTGATTTGGGTAAGATATCTCTAATACAAAAATTACAACTATGTGATTCTTTTGGCACATCAATGTAGAAAGAAATGATTCAAATGCATAAAAAGAGCAGTGAATTGATAGATGAGGTAGTGAAAGATTTTCAAGAGATTGTCCAAGGTGCTAATATTGACTCATCTCTACCTGCGATGGAGAATTTCAAACTGCTATTTGATTCCCTTAAGGAATATTCCTTTGAATTGAAAATAAAAACTAAAACATGGGTTGAGACAAGGATTACAGGTAAGAAGCTAATGGACATAATAGATAAATGTGCATCTATAAATACAAAGGTTGGAGAATGCTTGAAGGAAGTGTTAGCTTGCAAAGAAGCTGCAACAACACTATTTTTATATTGCATGAAGTGGCTGGAGACCACTCAAGGAATAAAAGTTGAGATGGACTTGATTGAGTCTCAAATAGCTAATGCATCAAAGGCCTATGATTTGGCACTGGAAAGAGACAATAAAACCTAGACTGCTATATTGGATCTACATGATAGATTTTCACTTTGCAAAATCAAAAGGAAGAGGTGATCAAGCAATTGGCGAAGCTAAGGGACTTGGCAAAAATAAAGCACAAACCAATCTCAAGTTCCCTTGACAGTACCAATATAATTTTTAAGATAAACCTTACACCTAGTATTGTAGAAGAAGTAGAAGAGACATCGATAGAGCTTGATTCTCTATACAAATTTCTTACAACAATGAAGAAGAGTTGGGAAGAAGGAAAGTTTTCTTATCAATTTATTCTTCAAAAGATTTAGGAGTCAACATCTTTGCATTGACAATTTCTATCTTTATACACATTTTCATTTTTTATGTTTTTATTATTGTATTGTACATATGTGGACATATTATGAGTTTTTGGTTAGCTTCCTAAGGGGGAGCCAGTTCCGTTTCTATATATGTGTATAGATCAGCACCCTTTTCCATTGACGTCAAAGGGGGAGAGATATTGGGAGAGATATTGGGAAAGGTATTTGGAGAGACAGTTGGCGAGATATTTTGTTTTGGCACATGTTGTCATCAATGACAAAGGGAGAGATTGTTGAAATAATGAAGAACTTGTTGTCATTGGTTGTCATTGATTTCAACACCACATATACACCTCATGATTAATGTAAAATAATATGATGGATGTCTATAGAAAAGTATCTTGCAAAGGTTTTTTGGCTAAGTGTTTATACCGATAGTTTCTGCACTCAGTTCCCTTTGGTATTTTGGTCTGCATTTTATTTTATTTTTAGATATGCCTATGTGGTTCTAATATGTGTCTCATAGATATATTTGGCATCTTAATTCACAGTTTCAGTTATTTTGGTTAAGTGGTTAGAGATTTCCAAGTAACAAAATCTCAACAAAAATGGTTTACACATTTTTTTGTGTATTAGACCTTACCTAACTATTCCACATTCCTTCATGGATTTGAGTTAGATGTTTCAATTTTTAGGGAACTTTTATATATTTCCATACATTGTATGTTTCATTTGGCACAACAATTTATGGTCTGTATACTTTTTGGTGTTAATTAGTTGGATTTGTTTACCTTTTGGCTCTATGCTTGGACGACTCAAGGTATGTGAATTATGGAGAAGTTTAAATACTTGATGTGAATGGAAAGAGGAGTTGTTATAGTTCCATACTGACCTATATTTCTTATGTTTTGAGTGTGAATTCATTTTGATTTGAATTGGGTGCTAATAAGGCACATTACATATTTTGAGGCTACATCTAATTAGGCTGACCTAATTGATATTTGTGGTGAACATTCATATATATACAAATTTGATTTGTGTTTGAAAATGAGAGATAAGAGTATGATATGATCCAAGTTCTAGAAATGATGTGAATATTTCAAAATTGTGTGAATAGATTAAGTATTGAGTGATCGATATGCCAAGACAGAGAATACCAGTCTAATAATCTGAGTTGATTACAACATACGTAATGAGATTCAAGGAACTAAATTAAGCATAATCTATATACATTTCTCTTAGTTCAAACTCTGGTTGTGAAACCACTTCTCGTGTATCCTTTCTTTTTTTGTGAACAATGAGTTCACATGGACAGTGAGTCCTCCTGATAGTGAGCCTTTTTGTAATATCTTATAACTAGTTATAACATATTATGAGCTATTTCTCACTGTGGTTTTTTGATTTTTGGTTTATCCATGTAAAATATTGGTGTTCATGTGTTGTGTATGTTATGGGTTATTTATGCTTACATTTCTTATGATTGGTAAATATGCTTTGGAAATTGGATGATTTAGTAGAATAGTGATTCACCTCTCAGTATTTTGTGTGTTCAAAAAACCCATGTAATGAAATTGAAAATTATTTGATCATCTTGTTGGATAAAGCTACCATCAATGATGTTTCCCAAAATATATAGGAGAGGTCTTCTATAAAATTTTCAATCTTATTCATTGCCTAGTTTGGCAGGTTCTTGTTCCTCCTCAACTTATTCTTTCCTTTATTTGTCCATATTTGAGTAATTTGAGAATCTCCTTATAAGGTGTAGACTTTATTTAATATAAAATAATAAGGATATGATAATCCCATATGATAAGATCTCTATCAATTTTTAACTCCATTTGGTGAGCCAAAATAGCTTTAGTACTAATGGAGTGAGAAAAATTAATTACTTTCTTTATGACCCAACCTCAAAATTTCTTTTAAGTTTTCTCTCCATTGTTTTGAAACCAAGAGGAGGCCTTCTAGGTCTAAATACTGAGCCTTGAGCTCTTCCGGTTTTCTTTAATTTTTTCTCATTCGTTGTAAAATGGTAGAAACTAATTGTAGAGATTGTTTCTCTTCTTCCCAAGATTGAGTACCCAGATTCACTTATAGTATTTTGTAATATTTGGGTGTGATATCATATTTTGTCTTATGAATTAAGGGAATAACAACTTGTGCTATCTTATTTCCCTATTCATCTACTATTTTAGTTGAAATAATCACCCTCTTCCTCCCTTTAGTCAATGGTTGAAAGGTTTCTAAAAAAATAGAGAAGTCTACTTCCTTTTCTTGAACATATGTTATTTTTCTATTTTGGATACAATGGTTGAGCCATATTGGGAGGCTCGAAGTTCCTTATTTTCATTGATAGGAAGGGAAATGTGAGATCATCCTTATTCCTTCAAATTGAACTTCTTGTTCTTGTTCATATGATGGATGAGATGAATGAGGAGAAAAAATTTAGTATTATCTGAAGCTTGAGATTCCTCATGGACGTCTTCTCATTACTTCAATTTTTATTCTCATTTACTCAATATTCTCTGGGTGATCCCACAATAGTGGGTTACATGTCTTGGCCAAACTTGACATTGAACTGGACTTTTTCAACTAAATCTTCACTTTCAGATACCTATAGCTGCTAAACCACGTAGAATTTGAAGATGATGCAAACTAGTGATTTGTGAAATTTTGTGTGTAGATTCTAAATATATATATTTTTTAAAAATTTGGAATCAAATTTCAGTTCTTTTTCCATCTCCTTTGATAACTATTTTTTAACAGTAAACACCATTTTTAAAGATTGATGTTTATTATATAACACATAAACCTTTTTCTATGAAAGATAAAATTCTATTTTTTTTCAAATTTAGATTTGTAACTATGATATATAGCTCATTTATTTGGTTTCATAGTGGTTTATTGAATATTTTTTTCTTAATTAAGTTTTGAAGTCAAACCAATTACAATTTAGACATAGATTTATTGTATAACCACTTTTTTATATGTATTGAAATTCACTTTTTTTTGCTGGATCAAGGACATCAATACCGAGAGCATATATATTTTTCAATTTTTTTGGTAATCTACTATTTTTCCACATCTACAGAACAAAAAGCTTGATTTTTGGTGAAAAACCTACATTCAAAAGAAATAAAAAATAAATATAATAATAAATTTTAATTTATATAAAACTATACATTTTGAGAATCTTATAATAAGGACTACATACTTAGAAAACATAAATTTTAAATGAATTCATTTGATCCCCAAAAGATAAATCAAAAGTGGTTTTTTATCAGCATTTTGATAGGTGTAGAGGATACTCTATTATAGGTATGGTTTAAAACTAGCAGGGTTCTATCCAAGGGGTTTTGATCTAAGGGTGTTTTATTAAACCTTCTTCAATTAAAATTATTTAAATGGAACCTTTCATGGCTTAAATCATTATATTTTCTAAAAATATGTGGTTTCAGCAAAAATCGAGATGTCCCAAAAAGTGTCACCGATTATTGTAGTAGCGTCCTCTTCTTCCATAGTCTTAATCTATTCTTTGTGTTCCATTATCTTGCTCTCCTAGCTTAGGATGTAGAGGTGAAGGGACACATAATCAAGTATTAATAGAGATGGAAGGGGAGTTAGAATATGAGGTGAGGAATTGGAGGTGAATGAGGTGAGTCAACTTTAGGAGTGGGAGGGTGAACCAAGGGAGATGGTAATGGAGATGGAATAGAAGATTCATGAGGTGTAGACAAAGAAAATGTTAGATTATGAGATTCGTGAAGAGAAGATACATATGATGATTATGGTTTAAAATAAGGCAATGAAGTAGGAACAACTTGAGGGTGTTCTCTCTTCCTCGTCTAAAGAGGGGCCTCTTTTTCTTGGTAGGTTTATATTAAAATTATCTTCTCTCGCTCCTTCATTTTATAACTATATTCTTTATATGTTCTCTTTTCTTATATCTTTATAGATACAAAACTAGATGATCATCTAACCTCTTTGTTTTTCTTCTTGGGACTTTAGGAAAGGTAGTTCTAACATAGGAAATGGTTGACCTAACAATTTTTTAGAACAAGCCTCTCCATTTTCTTCCCCATTCTCAATAGATAGGTTTTCATCTATTAAATAATTTATAGGTAACATTAGGATACCTAGGTAACTTTTGGGGTGCTTTAGAAAAACATACTACCCAGATATATTGTAAGAGAGGGGGACCAACCATGTCAAGGCTCTAGGTCATGGATAGCCAAGAGTAGAGGGTTGACCTAAATTACCTCACTCTAAGGGATTTTTTGGGGTGAGGATCGAGAATGAAGAGCACTCTCAAGTGATTTTGTCACTCTAAAGACCCAAAAATTTGGTTAGGTCTAGACAAGCATCTGGAGTCCGAACTATACTTCAAACTGCTCTTTGTCTGAGGACAGTAGCATAGGTTTGGGATGACAATGTGGTGCACTAACATCTCTCTAGCGTGTTGGTGTTTATATGGCCAGAAAATGTAAAGTACAACAAAAATCTACCAAAAACTTAGTGACATCCTAGCTAACTGAATTAAATGAAAAGAATAAAATGATAAAGTATAGAAAGTAAGTGCAGAAGTAATATAATACGTAGATGAGAACTAGGGTGATGAAAACCAACTCACTAAAATGCAAGTTTTCCAGCAAGCTCCATGCACACGTTCACCGACACACAAGAAAGAAGGGGAAATTGTTGGGTTTGTATAGGGTTTTGCCTCAGTCAAAACTCCACCTTAGTGTTTCCACCTCCATAGACAATAAAAAAGAAACGAAGTAGAAAATATGATAAAGAAGATAGGAAGAACTACAATGAAGACTACAAATGATAAAGTTACTCTATCAAATCACAAAGGAAGGAGTGAAGCATTACCACCTCCACCCAAATTCTCTTAAGGCCAATGAAGGGAGAATACAAGAAACAAACTTGGCAAAGTCACCACAACCACTACAGTGATGAAGGGAGGCCTCACAAGAATCTAAGCTCACAACTTCTATGGTGACCTTAAATGTGCAAGAGTGAAGTTGATGGAGTTACAAGCTGCTACAATGCTCAATGGAGTTGTGAAAATGGAGTGCTAGAATGTTGAAGAGATTGAGTGAGAATTTCTTGAGAGATGGAATGAGAATGGAAGAGTTCTAAGTGATAGTTAATAGAATCGATTTGAAGGCCAAAAGGAGCCATTTTTTGGGTCATTTGGTCACACAAAGACGTTACAATTTGACCCCAATCGGGTGTGTAATGTCCCTATGGACTGTGGATGCAAGAATATGTCAAGGATGATAGCACACCGAAAAGACATCCACACATTGTGCTCATGCCCCTCAAGAAAATTGCTCCACTAACACACAAAACACACGCCAAGTGGATGCATCTCGGATGGGTGATGTGGAATTTTTCCTTTGGATTTTATTTTCTACGGCGAGGGTATGTGAAAGGGGAATTTACATAAGGAGTGAAAATTCATCCCTATAAATTTTTCCCCCACTTTAGCGAGCGCGAACATCGATGAGTCTTCAGTAAAGTAGATCGAAGAGTTAGACATGTATATGTAAATTGTTGAGGAATTAGATCACAATATGGCAAACTGAAAAGCATAGGGCATGAAAAGGAATCCATAAGTACTCTCTCGTAAGGATTTTTGAACAAAATGACTTAGTAGCTCCATAGAACTATGAAGTTGCACAAATTACACCGAAGGCCCTCAGACCAATGATGGACAAATCCTGCATGATGTAATTGCCTCATATGCCTGTAGACCTACAACAAGGCATTTCCCCAAGTACTCTCTCATGAAGGAAGCCCAATGTAAGGGGAATCCACAGAGTCAAACTAGAAAGTGACTTCACAGGTGCACCTACAAAGCAACATGTTAATCCATAGATAAAACATGCCAAAGAACAAAATTCAACCACATTGGTAAAAAAATATACAATCATGCAGATAGTCAAGAAATCGAAGGCCTTTCAAAGGGGTCCCTTGGGAACCATTCAAATGAATAGGGATCCACTCAAGGGACGTGCAATTTGAAAGTGCAAGAATGTTTTTTCACAAGTTGATTCAACATCAAGGAATCCTTTCGAAAGATGTTCAGTTCATTAAGGAATTTGAAAGGAAGAAAATTCCCCCTCACGAGGGGAAGGTTGAGGCTTCTCCCATAGGAAAATTTTCTCCCTCTCAAGAGGAAAATTTTCAAGTTCTTTCTTTACAAATCCATGGTGAAGGAAACACATTCCATTAGGGGTCTAAGTTGAGAATGCAACATTTGAAAAAGGTTATGAATATTTTTGAGAAAGGATTTGTTGGCAATAAATGTGTCTCCTAAAAATTGAAGTTGACATAGTAGCCCCCTCCATAGGGTGGTGCTAGCTAAACACAAAATAACACAACATCCTAAGGAGAGAAAAGAAAGAGTGTAAAAGTGATTGTATGGCCCACAGGACATAGTGAGATGTCACAGAGGTGATGTCGCACACAAAAGGGACAATACATGATCACCACAACATCACAACTCAAGAAAAGAAGAGAGAAATATGACAAAAGAGACAAAGACATCACAAGAAAAGGGCATAGGGGTGATCTAATAATTCAAGATCAAAGCTTCTCATAAATATAAGTATAATAATAGTATATTAATGAACTGTCATCAACCCCCCACTTTATCAGACCATGTGAAGAATGAACAAGAAGACAAAGTAAAAATTAAAAAATTGGGTCAACATGGAAGGGAAACCTAAATTCCCCCAAAGCTTTGCATCATCCCCAATTTTCCAAAAATTGAGACACAAAATAGAGGAAGAATGATGATACAAATAGAGGAATTTTATGACACATAATTATTCCTGTATCCAAGGACCTACAAGAGTGAAAAGGGTCATCCAAGAAAACATATGCAAGCATGGGGGAACACATCACAACAAACACACACCTAATCTAAAATTAAAGAAGAGCCCCCCCTAACACTCATCGACCAAGAGGCCATCCGCTTCCCAATCTAAATCATTATATGGGGAAGGAGAATGAGCCTGCAATGGTGGAATATTAAGGGGAGGCAGTCTCGACCCTCCCATAACAAGGGCTGAGGAAGAAGGTCCCGCAAGGTCTTCACTACTTAGCTCTTGTGGAGCAATGGTTGGCAATTTTGTGAAGATCACTGACAAGGCTAAGACCTCATCCAAGGAGTTAAACATGCCCTTCATGGGAGTTCCATGTGTTACCTCAATGAGCGAGGGAGGAAGTTCCTAAGACTCACTACTAGGCTCACCGAATGATTGAGGAGTAGTGACAAACTCAGGGGAAGCTAGGACTTGCTCTGTCACTAGAATGACACAAGATAGCATAGGACCACCCTCTGAAGAAGGTGGGATCCTCTTGTGTCATCCTTTGCTAGAAGGGCCAACCTCCATTTTCTACTTCATTAGAGTGTGTGAAATCCCCATAGACTAGGTGAGAGGCATAGAGGGGGAGAAAACTATGGTAGACACCACCAAAGTATTCAACATATCCATGGGTTTCAAGAGGGGTGAAATTTCTAAAGGGACATAAAAATTTGTGGCTCGATTGAAGAAGCAATAAACACCCGCACCCTTTTAGGGTCTAGGGAACTCATGCTCACAACGGGATCCAAAAGCAAGACCGAGTTGGATTAGACAAAAGAAGAAAGGATGAGAGAGGAGGCCTCAAAGAAGGGGTGGTCCACTCTCCTTCCTTCTTCTGCAAAGTGGGTTGCTTAGCCTCTAGAGCCTTTTGTCGATGCTTATTCTCATGCACAAGGAGGTTTTTGTGACTCTTGCAACTAGAGGTCAAATGCTGGGACAAGATAGAAGACTCTTGCTCAACCATAGGGGTTCCCATCACATCCGTCTCTAGCAGAGGGATAGACTCTTGAATGGGAGAAAGAAGAAGAGGTTGAGAGACAATAGGGAGAGTCGGCTCTAATGCCTTGGTAGCAGGCCTCTTCCCATTCACTACTTTGGGAGCAGGAGCAGTGGGAGGCTGTAGAGGCTGAGACATAGAGGATTCCCCATGGGGACCATTCCCTCTACCATATTGAATGGTCCTAGGCATTGTGGGTAGAATGGGAAGTTCAAATTCAAGATGCTTGGTATTTCACCAAGTGAGCACCATAGGATTCTCCCACAAATGTAGAGTAGGATTTGATGACACTTCACTAGCATGAGAGGAAGTGTCAGGATGGAAAATGGAAGAGGAGGAAGAGGAACCTCAAGAGCTCTTCTCTTCTTCCATCCTACACACCATGGTGGTATCGTTGTCAGCTTTCAAACAAGCCCTATGTGAGACAACATAGGGTGATGGAGGGTACCTCACTTTAGGTGTTAAGAACCCTTTTTTGTACTTCTCATGAGTTTGGTACAAGAGGTCCATCCTAGGTAGAAGTGGACCAACTGGTGTGGGCCAAAAGTGGTCTAGGAAAAAACTACAATGTGTAACCAATGGTTTATAGATGGTGTCGTGGATTATGTGCACTGAACCCTCATTAATAAACTTTAGACATTGATATATGACTGAAGGAATTGCATTCATAGTTTTTAACCAAGGGCTGCCCAACTTCACACTAAAGAGTTTAGCCCCATGGATTATGTCAAAATGTATGTTTACTAACTTAGGTCCAACAAGGACTGATAAGGTGATGCTACCAAGGGGAGCTACAAAATGTATGTTATGTGTAAGAATGGTGACTTTAGGTGTGTCGTACCCATCTTTATGTAGAAAAAGGATTAACATAATCTTCTTAGTAATCACATTCACCTAGAATGTCGGGTCAACAAGAACATCTACCATGGTGTTCCCATTGATTCATGTAGGGATGTAAAGAGGAGATGTCCCTCTATTAAAACCCATCAGAAGGTCCTATGAGGTGAAGGTTAAACCAAGAGCATTACTCATAAGCTAATTGGAGGGGATAGGTAGATACAAAATGAATTCATCATGTACACTAAACAATACTCTCACAAAGCCCCCCAAATGTTTGCAATTGGATAGTGACCCAACTAAGGCTTCATTTTGCAATGCCTAAAAAACCTTCCAACTAGGCCTACTAGGGGTTGTAGGTTTGGTTGTAAGGTGACATGCCTCACAACATTCACACCCACAATTCTCTTAGGTCATGAGGAAAGGACCCTTCAACATTGCTAAATGGAACCAAAATGGTTCATGTCAAATTCATCAAAAATGTAAAAGAGGGGGACCAACCACGTCAAGGCTCTAGGTCATGAAGAGCCAAGAGTCGAGGGCTGCCCTAACTTGCCTCACTCTAAGGATTTTTTTTGGGTGAGGATCAAGAATGAAGAGAACTCTCAAGTGCTTTTGTCACTCTATAGAACTAAAAATCTGGTTGGGGTTGGATGAGCCGAATTCTAGAGACTGAACTATACTTCAGATAGCTCTCTATCTGAGGATGATAGCATGGGTCTTGGACAACAGCATGACACACTATTGTCTCTATAGTGTGCTAGCATCCGTACAACCAGAAAACATAAATTACAATAGAAATCTACCAAAAACCTACTGAAAACCTAGCTAATTGAAGTTAATGAAAAGGAAAGAATGATAAAGTACATAAAATAAGTGTGGAAATAATAGAATAAGTAGATGAGAACTAAGGTGATGAAAACCAACTCATTGAAATTTCAGTTTGCCAGCGAGCTCCATGCACATGTTCACCTACACACAAGAAAGAAGGGGAATTTTTTTTGGGTTATATAGGGTTTGCCTCAATCAAACCCCCACTTTGGTGTTTCCACCTTGACGGACAACCAGAAAGAAATGAAGTAGAAATTATGATAAAGAAGATAGAAATAATTGCAACAAACACTAAAAAAAGGTAAAGTTACTCTATCAAATCATAAAGGAAGGTGTGAAGTGTTACCACCTCCACCCAAAGGCTCTCAAGGCCAATAAAGGGATAATGCAAGAAACAAACTTGGAAAAGTCACCACAGCAACAACGATGATGAAGGGAGCTCTCACAAGACTCCAAGTTCTCAACTTCTATGAAGACCTCAAACATGCAAGAGTGAAATTGATGGAGTTAGAAGATGATGCAATGCTCAATGGAGTTGTGAAATGGAGTGCTATAATCTTGAAGAGATTGAGTGAGAATTGTTTGAGAGATGGATTGAGAATGGAAGATTTCTAAGTGATAGTGAATAGAATGGATTTGGAGGACAAAAGGAGCTATCTTTTGGGTCAGTTGGTCACAAGAGGCATTACAATTTGACCCCAATCGGGTGTGTAACATCCCTATGGACTCTAGATGCAGGAATTTTCCAAGGATAGTAGCGCACCATGTAGATGTCCATGCACCGTGCTCGCGTCCCTGACAAAAATTCCCCCAGTGACACACAAAATACATGCCAAGTGGTTGCATCTCAGATGGGTGATGTGAAATTTTACCTTCGAATTTGATTTTCTAAGGTGAGGGTATGTGAAAGGGGTGCAAATTCGCCCCTATAGATATACATAAAGGTCTTGAACCAAATATACTTGCTACCCCAATTCCTCATTTTAGCCATAATTTCCATAGAGATCCTTTTTGTAAACACATTTTCCAACTCTCTAATAATTTCATACACAAAGGAATCATTCACCGCATAATACTTCTTTTGACTTTATTCAAACTTTAGTTGGGGATAATGGTGATGGATTTTTGTTTCTCTAGATTTGTAGAGAGCCCATCCTTCTCAATATTGAGAAGGTAGCCTAGTGGGAAAGCAAATACACCAAGTAGGAGATCATGTAAAACTTGGTGCTTTTCAAAACACCCACCAATTGGTCATGCAAATTATTGCTAATAATAATGCCCCAATCAATATTTTTGCAAGAAAAAATGGTCAATATATACTAACACATCCATGGGTGCAAATATATGACATGGGGGTATCATATACCCTCTTGAGGATAAAAATATGGTATTTAGAATCCTCTTTGAACTTTTTCAATGATTTCTGGATTAGATTGTGTGAGAATATTTGTATCAACGTTTTGGATCACACTCTGTGATCCATCATTAGGATGAGAGAAAAGAGCTTAAGGAGAAAAATGGTGATGAAGATGATGGATCACAGAGTGTGATTCAAAATGTTGATACAAAAATTCTCACATGATATAATCTAAAAATCATTGAAAAAGAACAATATGGATTGTGGAAACTTGATATCATTGATCCTCTTTGAATTCAATCATGTAATATATTTTTTCCATTTGTAGTGCTAACTTCCATGGATTTAATAATAGCTGGTTATAGATGAAGTTAATACATGCAATATTCACTTTCTCATAATGGGTTAGAGCTTGTTGAACCTAATTTTTAGGAAAGGTGGGAATGCCGAACATTCTCTCTATCATGCCAGAGATTACCTCTAACACCAATTTTTCTGATAGTCCAAAATGATCTTCCTTTGTCTATGATCATATTGTTGTTTTTGGTTAATTTACTGATATTTAAATGCAACTACTTCCACAAATCCAAATTTTTCAAAGGATTATTTCCATAATTGTTCTCTCTTCTACTCAATTAACTATCTATAGGAATTCATATATAATTATGTGTCCCAAGTCAGTATCTCCAATATTTATATATGGGGACAACATCTTATAAGGTGGGTAGTATCATTTGTAATGGTGCATCATCATTGATCCTTTTGCATGCTTCCTGCATATCCAACAAACATCCATTAGGGGGAAAGTAATGTTTATATGAGGAAAGAACATATCTACTACTATTCAAACTTGATAAAATGTTTACTATCAATCTTTGCATTTTGCATCAATTCATGTTCTTTAGAGTGATAGATTTAACTTTAATACTTAGTAAAAATCCACATTTTTTTGGGAACTACGTTTTAGGAATACCTCTTGACTCATGCTAATTTCCTTTTAAAAATTCATATTGCTTTAGCCTAAAAACATTTCATTGACTTTATAATGTATGTCAAGTTTCAGGAATTGAGAATAACCTTTGTCATTTGTGGAAAAATATTGGTGATCTTTAAAGAAAACTTAGGTCCTTAATATCTGAAAGTATTTTTTATCCTTCACATTAATGTGTTATTTTTTAGATTATGTTTCAAGGATACAATTTCTCTCTTGTCTCAATGAACTATAAACATAAAAAAATTAAATCCAATCTTAAATCTCTAAAAGTCATTCTTTAAGATAAGTTACTAACATTAAAATTGTTGAGGAAAACACTATTAAGAATCAAGAATTAGGAACAACCCTTACCACTTGTGAAATAAATATATTAGATGTTAACGTGAAGGCCCAACCATTGAATGTTGATATTTTCACATTAAAATATTAATTTAAAATTCTCATTGACTAGGGTTTGTAGATATATCTTAGTATATGGTACTTAAGATAATCAAATCTTAAGGAAATTCCCTAATCATCAATGGTTGAAGAAATATTATCAAAATGGCCAAGTCATGGCCCATCGGGGATTGAGAAGATGATCAACTTCTAGATTTGTAATAAATCCAATATATTATTTGAGGGACCAAAACTTGTTGGGGTACGTTGAAATGACCTTGATAAATGTGTCAAGTTAAAGGAGGATTCAACAAGGGCTTAAAATGAAAAGTAAAATGAAGAACCAAAAAAATGTGAACAAAAGGAACATAAAAAATAGAAACCACAATGAAATAAATATGAATGGAAACAAAAAGAAAAAAATGCACACATATAACCAATAGGAAAAGGAGGAAAAAATAAAACAAACACAAAGAAAAACAACATTGGAGCCAAAACAAGAAAGAAAGATCCCAACCTAGTTAAATAGAAATTTTCAAAGAGGAGTTGAAGTATAAAAAGTGAGGAGAACACAAAAAACATGAGAATCACATGACCACCAAAGCTATGAAACACACATGCAACCAAAAAAACACAATTCATCCATTGAGCACCAAAATCAATAAAACTTTCAATTTTTCAAAGGCAAGCGAATTAAAATGAGCTCAAATGGGAATACGAGCGATTAATGGGGAATGTTACCAAATAACCATGAATGCATGTTAGTGAGTAATTTTTTTGCTAAAGTGGTTAGTGTGTATCACAATACTAGCATCTCATCGAAGGTTGAAGATTGAAATAGTGGTGAGAGTTATGACAAAGTGAAAAAACTAACACATGAAAGCTCAACAAGAAAGGAAACAAAAACTAAGGTGTGATGTGGAGAAAAGGGATCTAGGGTCTAAATCACACTTTCAACCACATCACAAATGGAAGAAACCAAAAATTATCACAAACATCCACTTGAAAACTAACTGTTGTAGAAGAGCTAGAATGATAGACCAATTTTTTTATTCTTTCTTTAGTGATTGATTGATTGATTAATAATTGATCGAATTTGATGAAGAAAATGTGTAGTTAGGTTAATTATGTAAATACAATATTTTTTCTAATTTCAAGAAAATAAAGAACATAAATACAAAAACTAATTATAGAATAACAAGTGTAGAGATAGATGAATCTGGAATATGAATTTGAGCTTAAACTAGTTGAACAGAGGCACTGGTTCCCTAGACCTAGAAATATAGACCTTCAAAATAAAAATAAAAATCTTAGTTGGCAATTGTCTATAGGTTCTTCCTACCTATACTTAGTGTTGTTATTTCCTTTATTGATGACCAATTCCACTTTCCTTAATATTTCAACATGTGAAACCTGAATGCTTGATTGAGCAATTAAGTCTTCAATCCTTTCCCAAATTTTCTTTTGAGCTGCCACATGTACATAAGAGAGGAGAGAAACAGTTATGTCATATAGGGTCATGCCTAATCCAAACCCCATTCTGGTATCTCTACCTCCACAATAGCTATGATGATGTAAAAGAGTGATTGCCCTTGGTCAAGCAGAGGAAAATGGGTAAAAGAAAGATAAATTTATAAATGCTACAACTTACCACTCAATTCCTACAATTCTTAGTGCTCACAAATAAATAGACATGAAACATGAACAAACTCATGTTAAAGCTTGATTCATTTCTAACATGATATTGACTAAAATAATGTTGAAATAATTCTTCCAAATCTACTCTTGATTTCTTTATAGGATTCTTAATTATCATCTCAATTGCCTTCTATAGTTCTTATCATGTCAAATAATGAAAAATAATTTTATTTGTATGCATTCCTTTAATTTATCATAAAATTAATTATCAAAAGCTGACAAAACAATTTAAATTTCCAAATGTTAAAATGTTAATAATGATATATTTTAATTGGAGCCAAAATAGGCTAGAAAGGGGTGCTAGCACCCTAGTCTATACCTAGTTTGGGTCTTTAAGTGTCATTAAATAAACATTAATTGATAATTTACTAATTTAACTAATTTTTTTAATATGATCATAAGATGGAAATTCAAGAGAACAATTGGGTCCAAGCACATAAGGGGGACCTAAATGTAGTCTAAAATTGTCAAGGGTGAAAATTTAAGATGCTAAATTTATCCCCCACTTTAGTGGGATTATTAACTTACACTCTTGCTCACACTAAAGTAAGGATAAGCCAAGAAAGGTTCATTTATCCAAACATTGAAGAGATAGGATGACATTGAATTTAGGGGATGTGTTTTCCCTCAAGCTCAAGATCCTATCACACAAAAATGTAAAGACAAAGGAACACACATATTAGGTGCAATAAAACATCCAACAAACAAAAATCATACATAGGAAAGACACAAAATAACATATTGAAACAAATTACAAACACTACACAATACAAACATGAACGGGGTTATGAAAATAAAAAACTAGCACGATCCATAGAACTCTTACTAGGATCCATACCCAAGGTGTTCATGAACCATAGGATAATTTTTTTTAATATTTTCTAGGTGACCCATGAACAAAAGAATAACAATATAGCGAAGTTTTATATTTAATAGGTGAGATTGATAAGAAACAACACAAGCTAGTGAAGTCTAGTATTCACCAGGTGAATTTCCATGTCAACCATACCAAGAATTATAGTCCCAATAATTTTGATAATGTACTACAAAATATGATCAATTTGCAATTAGAAATTATAAATTTCAATTTATGTGAACAACAAAGTGAAGCACATAACGAAATTTATTCCCTCAACTTAAAGTAATTTATAATTGTAGACATGTAAAATTGACCTAACACCTATCACACATCCTGAACAACAACAACATAAAACAACATCAAACAACATCCTGCAACATACTTTAATGTCTCAGAACGACTCGAAACATCTCATAATTGTCTCAGAATGACTCAGAACATCTCGGATTTGTCTCAAAATGTCTCAAAACATCTTAGAATCATCTCACAATTGTCTCAGAATGTTTCAGAACATCTCGCAATCATCCTATAACATCTCTTAATCATCTTAGAGTAACTCAGAACATCTCAAAATCATCCTACAACGTCTCAAAATCATCTTCCAATATCCCAAAACATCACACATCACACCACATCCAAACAACACCCAAAACCTTAATTATGCTATTAATTGAATAATACAACATTAATTAATTAATTCACTTTTTCATCATTTATGACGAATTAAATAAATTTTATTTATTTAATAGAGTTCTAAAAACCCTAATTCTGCTATTAATTAAATAAAACAACATTATTTGATTAATTCATGTTTCATCATTTTGACCAATTAAATAAATTACATTTATTTAATAAAGTACTAATCTCACTTTATTTCATCTTGATTGATTAAATAACGCCAATTATTTAATTGCATCACTAAATCACCTTATTCCCCTAAGTTGATTAAATTATTAAATCATAATAATTTAATTACAACACTTTCCCTCCAAAATTTGAATAATTAAATCAAATCAAACTAATGCAACTTTGTTTGCAAAATTCAAAAACTTGATTTGCACATTCAACTCCAAAAATGAATTAATTAATTAAATCAATTAATTCATATTCCTCACCCACTTTCTGATTGAGAAAATTATGATTGTTTATTGAGCAATCTAATTTGTTAACTAATCAATCTAAATTGCTAACTGAGCAATCTAAGTTGTTAACTAAGTCATCAAATTCCTTAGTAAGCCATCAATTTCCTAACTAAGCCATCTAACTCTTGATAGGTCAATCTAAAATCCTGACTGATCAATCTAATCCCTGACTAGCCAATCTATTTCTCAATCACACAAATTATGCAATCAACTTTGCACAATCTTCTCATGTCTAAATCCTCTCAACACACTTCGACTGTTGATCTAGATATTCTTCAACACAATCTTGATCATCCATTTCAAATCTCATTTTCCATATAACATACCTCTTTTCTCACAAATAAGGATGGGAGAAACAACATAATTTTCACAATGTAGTACCACTGACATTCACAAACACCATTGTTAGTGCTTCAACCTCATTTCTTCGATCAACCAACATCAAGCAATCACTCCTCAATCTTTTGCACAAAAAATTTGGAGGCTTCACGGTGATAAGAACGACCCAACACCAGGTGAATACACTCCACTACGGGATGGTAACACTATGCTTTTTGTGTATATTCAATTCACTAATCATAGATTTCTTAATGTATGTTCAAGTAGCTTAGTTTCATTTCATATGTGTAGGATTAGATCTTAGATTAATATGTTTGATCTTAGTTTATATTCTTGTTTCAAGCATGTTTGATCTTGTTTGCATCTAACGTTCTCCCCTACACACATTTTGGCATGCCTAGTGGGACTTTTGTCCCCTCCACTAACATTCCTTTGACCTATTTTTTAAGTTGCGAGTCTTGGAAGTGCACTTGATGAATTTTTCATGCATTGCCTAGAAGAACTGTGCACTTGACTGTTGAGAAAACTGAGCACTTGCAACAAGAACTACACACTTTCTTCAAAACCCTCAAATTTTCTTTTGATAGTGGTAGCATTTGCTCACATATTTGAGCATTTGTTTCTGACAAGGGAACTTCTACTTTTTTTTTTGAGCATTTTCTCTAAGAACTAAGTAGTTTTTGTGACAAACAAGTGCATGGATCCTGCACTATTGTAATGAAATTTCTCCACTAGTATTTTCTTGTCTTTGAATGTGTAACATGTATTAACAAATTTGATGCAAGATTCAAGTGACTTTAACTCATTTTTCTGTATGAAAGATGACCAGTTAGAGATTTCTAGATCCATAAATAGTTTTTATTAACTTAGGAACTCTTAATTTTGGTGCTTTAAAAGGAACAAACACAAACTCACATTTTATTTTGGTGTTGTTAAAATTGAACCATTTTTTAGCTTTATTAACTTAGGAACATTTGATTTTTGTGCTCTAAAAAGAATAACAAAAAAATCACATTTGGTTTTAAGTGTTATTAAAATTGAACCAATTTCATGTTTTCATAATTAGGGACTCTTATTTTGGTGCTCATGAAAAGAACAAAAAAACACTTCAATTTTGGGGCTCGAAAAATGAACACATTTCATATTTTCATAATTAGGAACTTTAATTTTGGTGCATGAAAAGAACACAAATGATTTCCCTTTTTGTTGACGCACGCTCAATTTACATTTGTTGACCAAACTAAAGACCAAGACTAATTTCTTAGAAACACTCAAATTTGGGGCTTAAAAATGAACAAGTTATTTATTTTGTATTGCACCATTACTATCTTAAATGACGGATATTTAGAATACTTCCTATTGGTGCAAATAGAAAGAACAATTTTTTTATGTTATTCACATATTTTTAGGTATAACACCACTCGAGGTGTTTAAAAAGAATAAATTTTCTATGAAGTATATGGTGTGCATTCAGTGACTAACAGGCTACTAGATGGTTGTCTTCTCTCCTTACACCTTTTGGAGATCTTGGGTGAGCGAAAACATCTTGAGCTTTGCACCTTTATTTTCAAGCATACCTTTTTAGAGGGCCTACCTATTGAGACACATCCCACGCCGGAGAACTCATAGGCAACCCAAGCGATACTTTCATTTTGGACCTCTATATAAATATTTTATGGGTGTGAGGAAAGTTCATCACCCACCGGGTGTTGTTGGCCTATGTCGACATATTCTTCCTTAGTATCCTCGTGATGAGTAAAAACCTACAAGGGCTGGAAGGTTCTTAATTGAAAAAAACACTGCATGTATAGGGGCCCCAAAATACTATCCTCAGAACATTACTAAGAGCCAAATTGTTTTAGAAGCTACCCTTATTATCCAAAAACATTCGTTGAAAGTGGTGCATCAAAATTTACTTTCGAGAAGTTACTTTCCATGTCTGACTACAGGCCCATGCTATAGGTTTCATGTAAAATCATTTCTTCGGAGCATGAGGTAGGCCCACCTAAAAGAATGGTTTATATCCCCTAGGGTTGTAATTGCTTGTTTATATTAAACTCACCAAATACATTCAAAACAATTTGACATCAAATTATGTGATTGATTTAAAGAAAAATAACACATTCAAACAAACACTAAATGGGATGGTTGAATCACAAACCCTTTGATTTAGTGCATACTTGTGAAAGAAGCATTATGTTTGCACTCCTTGAAATGATTTTTCCATAAAGGTTTCTGAATGTTTTGTCTTTTATCTTAGGTTACATTAATCAAAGTAAACATTTGGGAACTATAGCTTGGGTGTTACGATTTCACAACTTAAGCTCTAGACAAGAAGGTCACATAATTCCATGCTTGCTAAGTCAGTCCAAGTGTTGTTTTATCACTTGCCATATACCAAAAATGGAGAAAGTTGAGAGAATTTTTTTAAGGATCATTGTTTGAACCAAACAATTGGAAAACCAAAAGGTCACATAGTCCCTCATCCATTATTTTCATCCTACTTATCAAAAATCAAAATCAAACAGACCATTGGGATCATTCCTCCACTTAGACATCTATGATATCAACAGTTACTTGGGACTCATAGATAGTACAAGTAAGCTTTCCCGCAACATATCCTTTGGATAAGGAAGTGGAATATTGACCCTAATTCTTCAACATTTTTATTTTTGAAAAGTAGTACCATTCCAAAATAGCACTCAAACCCTAGGGTCTTGAGCTTCACATCAACCATCTCATAGCACCATTACACTTTATGACCATTTGCTGACCAACTGCTCTAGTTCATCAACCAAACCTTGTAGAATTGATCCTTCAATCTAGTATCACATACATCGAATGTGAACAAACTGACATCATAAGCAACTTGAGAACCTTCATATTTCAAAATAGTGAAACACCCCGCTAGTTTCTCATCACATCAATCATTTTAGACAAAGAGGAAGAAAAATTTGACATAGTAGTAGAAAGACCTATGTTACCACCACCTATGTGGCAATAAATATCTTTTTCATGATCTCACACAAAGTCAAGATCCCTAAAGTAAGGTCTACAAGTCATCATTTCAGACTTAGACATCTTAGTCCAAAATATCTCAAGAAACACCTTTGGACACTTCATGAAACCAGAACTAGGTTGGTATACAACTTTTACAAACATTATTCAAGGAACAATCTGAACTTTTATTCCTTTTAATACTATCAAAATCCGGGTTTTTTCCAATAGTTCCAATATCTCACATAATCTATCCTATCATTTAGAATAGCATTGGGTCTTTAAGATTTGAGTCACCTAAAGAGTGAAAAAATTACACCACTCTCCCATAGGGGACACAAGTTGTTTATGATAACCACGAGATCACAACATAGGAAGAAAATGGAAGCAAGCAAGAACAACACCAGTATCCCACCCACAAATTCCATGAACGATGAAAGTAGCCCATGGGTCTATAGACCAAGTGACCTTAAAACTCCCCAGAAGAGACCAATGTATAGAGACATCATTAGTGAGGAAGAATTGAACCATAAACAAAAGGAGGTGATAGAAAAAAGGAACCAAGATCCAAAAAAAGTGGTTGTAGAGGAGGTAGATAGTGAGGAAGAGATAAATGAGGAGTAACTATCTGAACATTATAATAATCCCAATATTCTCAAACTAATGGACATGTTGTTGAGAAATGACTGAAACTCCTATATCTTCAAGTTAGCACAAAGCGATACTAAATTACCAGTGGACTTCAATGTAGTGGCTCTCAAAGATCCTAGTATTATTCCCTTAGGGGATAACTCATTTGTACAAACAATAAATGAACCCCTAGAGATGTGAAACATGCCACCCATGTTCTCACAAAACAATGGTCAACCCAAGGAGAACCCCTTGTTCAGAAAACCAACTAAGATTGAACACGCAACACAGGCACAAATGTATCAAGGAGAGCTATCTTAGAATGAACCTCAGAAAACAATCCACCTCCTTGAGAATATATACCTTGGAACACTTCAAGCATCAAAATTTCCCAGAACAATCATTACCATCAACAGGGTGGAACATAGGATCCCCCTCTGAACAATCAATATCATCATCAAGGTGGAACATAGAGTCCCCCTCCGAACAATCAATACCATCAACAAGGTGGAACATAGGGTCCCCCTCTAAGCAATCAATACTACCAATAAGGTGGACCATAGGGTCCCCTTCCGAACCAGTAATACTATCATTAAGGTATCCCACAAACTCATTATCAGGGTAACCTTCAATTTATTTCTACCCAACAAGGTATGCCACAGAGCACCCTTATTCAGTTGTCACATCGACAAGGTATCCTGCAAACACATCATCAAGGTAACCTTCAGTTTATTCCTACCAAGCAAGGTGTGCCATAGATCACCCTCATTCAGTCATCTCATTAACAAGGTATCCTACAAATGCATCACCAAGGTAACCTTTAGTTTAGTCTTGCCCAACAAGGTGTGCCACAAAGCACCCTTCTTTAGGCATCAGATCAACAAGGTAACCTATTAACTCATCATCAAGGAAGCCTTCAATATCTATCCCCCAACAACAAGAACCTAACCCTCCTTACACACAACAAGGAGTTAACCCTCCTTACATACCATATGGCTATCAAGGTTTTGTACCTTCACAATACCCGATATATGACCAAAACTTGGTAGGGAAACAAAGTCATTACACGCAGGGCTGGCAAACAAATGTACCAAAAACGGAGATGGATCTAAAAATAGATGTCATCACCCAAAAATAGAAGACATGTAGGTAGGAAAATAAAAGAAGACCTACACTCTTCAGGAAATTTGTATGTTCCCACTTGATCATTCCATCACGACTCTACCCTTTCCAAAGAACTTTGAAATACCCAAGTTTGAAAACAAGTATAGAGGAAAAGGAGATCTAGTAGAGAATATATGAGACATTTTAGTATCATGTATGGAGGTACAAAACAATGATTCCTATCACATGTGGCTCTTTCCACGTAGTCTTACAAGTCATGTTATGGAGTGGTTCACCTATCTACAACCAGGAATTAGAGCTTTTGATGAGCTATCTAGCAAATTTATAAGCCACTTCTCATTTAACATAGAGAAAGATTTCACAATCAAAACTTTATCCACAATCAAACAAAATCAAGGAGAGTACTTTACCTCCTACCTATAGAGATGGAGACACAAATTGAGTTAGTGCAAATGGCCCATTCTAGACAAGAAGTTGGTGGATATTTTCATCACGAATGTACTACCTAAAATAAACTACCAGCTCACTATGCTATGCCTTGTAGACATTGAGGAAAATTTTGAAAATGGATTACATATTGAGAGAGCCCTCATAAAAAAATGAGTCCTTAAACAAACAACTTGAAATACAGTCCCTTTAGCTCAAATGAGAAACCTAAAGTATGGGCCAAAAACAAGAATATCACAAACGATGGAGTGGTGGACACAAGAATAGTATAGAATACATAGAGCACAAATCAAAACAAACCACAAGTGGCCCAAACAAGCTATGCTACCAACAACACACAAATAAAAAAAAATACCTATCCCAAGAACAATAAGGTTGTAAACCAATAGAAAAATTAGGGAGGGCAATAGAGGCAATATGATCAACCCAGAAGGAAATTCATAATACTATGTGGGTCACTTGAAACAATAATGGAAAAAATAGTACAATAGAACCTCATCAAAATGAATGATCACCCAAACTATGAGGAACCTAGATTTAAGACACCATGGTACAATGTGAAAGACTTATGTGAATTCCATAAGATCAAAGGATACACGAACAAAAATTGCATGCGCCTCAAAAACATCACCCAAGACTTGATAAAAAAATGGGAAGTAGATGTTGAGCATATTCCCAAAAAAAGGACCTTCAAATATACTAGAACCCAATCCAAAACCATGCTAAGAGGAATGATAAAGGAAAGGAACAAGAGTACCACAATGCTAATTACACGTATGGTAACACGGTTTTAGGAACCCTCTCACAAGTTGATGACAATAGGGAAAACATAGTAACAATACAAGGAAGAGACAACAACTGTAACGTAACTACTTGTCAAGGAAGATTTGCAATATAAGGATCCCCTCTGAAACCCATAATTAAATCACCAAGTGACTACAACATTGTGGAATAGTTAAAGAAGACACTTGCCCTAATCTCAATCCTAGATTTGTTAAAACTGTCACCCGCACATAGGGAGATATTGGGAAAAGCATTGGAAATGTCAATCCCTAATGACCTCGATCCTAGTCAGTTCCAATCCATGGTTGGAAAAATCACAAGTAATCATTTAGTCTTTTTTATATAAAGATCTACCTCAAAGAACATTCAACAATCAAGCTCTATACATAGAGGTTGGTGTTCATAAAGCCATGGTCAAACGAGTATTGATAGATTATGGTGCAAGTCTAAAAATTTTTACTTTAAAATTCATCAAATAGTTGGGGTATTTTGACGACATGATTGATAAAGGAAAGAGTATCACCATAAGGGCCTAGGATGAATTGGAAAGAAATTATGAAGGAATAGTCAGATGCCAGTGCAGATAGGACCGACCATCACAAAAAGTACTTGTCAATTACTAGACCTTGATTTTTCATAAAACCTCCTCCTATGACACCCTTGGATCCATGCACTACAATCAATCCCTTCTACTTTTCATCAATGCCTAAAGTTTCCCCATGAAGGAGAGGAAGTAACCCTATATTTTGATCCTGAGCCTTTCCATTTTTGTGCAAAGTTGGAGGAGAAGTATAATAAAATCCAACATGTTCCTAGCAATGATATAGCCTTCCATTCCTTTTCTTATGTTGAACCTTCCATGCTTCCGTCAACCTCTACCAAGAACACATCAATTGAGAAACCGAAAATAGAAGCCAATATTCAAGTACTTGACAAGGGTAATGGGAATGACCATTTTAACCAAGCATTCTAGATCAGAATGCTTCCACCAATGCCCAGAGTATATGGAGGTCCAAAAGAGATCAAGATAGTGAAAATAATAGCCAAGCCCACAATATTTACTAGATGGGGAGACATGAAATATAAAATATTTGAGGATGACCCCTCATCCATGATCTACAAAGAGGACCAAGAAGAACCATAAAAGCCACAACCCATTTTAATTGATCCTAACACTAGAGAGTATCAATTATTTAAATAGATGGGAGACAATGGAATAGGTGGACTTGGGGTACATAAACAAGGCCAATCAAATCCTATCATAGAGGAACAAAAGAAGAAAAATGTGGGGCTAGGTTATAAACCAAAAGACATGGTCATTCCAAAAACTAGACGAACCTCTTCGAAAAAATGAGAAACTTTTGCTAGCGTTAAGGCACTGGATATCTATATATCATGGACAATGAGTTACCCATCGAAGACTTATTCTAAAACTTTAGAATTGATAGGTTCCCTCTCCAGTACATGGAAACCATTCCCAACACCTATTACCATTCTGAAAAAAACTCTAATGAATACAAATGGGATTCTCCTTCCTTAATCACTGGATATGATTCCCCCACTTGTAGTAATCATGACCTAGATACCCTATGGGAAAAAGAAACCAAAGCCATACTAACCATTTCACCTACTTCCATAAGATTTGTAGACCAAGATGATAGCCTCCCACTTTGTTACCTGAAACTCATAGATTGGGATCAACAACAACATACACCTGTTTTGGATCAATTTCATAATGACAAGGAAATCATGGAGTTCATGGGACTTCGAACAGACATACCAATAGGAGATCACAAAGTAGGGTTCATCATGGAGCTCAAACATGAAGCATACATTTGTGGAGATATTGAATCTTCTAGTTGCAAAAATGAAATAAAAAGCATAGAAATATGATCCCCTAGTGAAAACCACTTTATGGCTCTATCAGATTTGGAAAAGAGGAAAATAAAGGATGCATCTGAAGGTGAAAAACTCCTAGAGGCACTCGAGGATGGAGGGTTCAATCTCCCATATCATAATATCAAGAAAGATCAACACTCCTAGTAGAAGAAGAAGAGTCCATAAATGTTGGCACAATAGAGGACCCAAAGATAATATACCATGCAACATTACTTGATCCTGAGGAGAAATAAAATTTCATAGAATTCATCAATGAGAGGAAGGTAAACTTTCCCTAGACCTATGTTGACATGCCTATACTAGATCTGGCATTAGTGTTTCATCATCTAGTTTTCATCCTTGAAACAAAGCCTATCAAGCATAAACTCAAAAAATTGCATCCTCAAATAGCATTACAAGTAAAGGTAGAACTAAAGAAACTACTACATGTGGGTTTCATCAGACCCATTGACTAGGATATAAAATCTAGTACCAGTGGTAAAACCTACAAGGGGCATAAGGATATGCATAGACTTCAGAGATCTGAACAAGGCCTATCCAAAAGACGACTTCCCATTTCCAAGAATCGACATGATTGTAGATATAATAGTAGGGGGGCATGAGATGTTATCCTTAATGGATGGTTTCCCAGAATATAACTAGATAAAGATCTCTCCAGATGACCAACACAAAACAATATTTACTTGTGCTTGGGGGAATTTCTACTAGAATGTAATGTCTTTTGGTCTAAACAATGCAAGAGAAACCTATCTAAGAGAAATGATGACCATATTCCATGATATGCTACACACAATCATGGAGGAATATGTGGACGACATTCTAGAAAAGTCAGTCAAAAGGGAAGATCACTTGAAAAATCTTGCAAGGGTGTTTGATCGACTTGAACAATATAATCTAAGACTCAACCTTAAGAAATGTTTGTTCAAGGTAACATCTGGAAAACTGTTGGTGTACATAATATCAAGAAGAGGGATAGAGGTGGATCCTGTGAAGGTAAAATCTATAATAGAGATGCCTCCTCCAAAGACTAAAATAGTTAAGGAGCCTACAAGGGAAGCTACAATCCATCAAGCGATTTATTGCACAATTTGTAGACAAGTTCCACCCCTTCACTCATCTCCTACACAAGGACATTACCTTCAAGTGGGATGGGAGATGTGACCAAGCATTCGAACAAGTCAAGGAGTACCTATGTACTCCTTTTGTGCCCATGCCACCTATTCCAAAAAAGGAGATGATACTCTATGTGTCTACAACACAAGTAGCACTTAGATCTCTCTTGGCACATCTAGATGATAACAACAAAGAAAGGGAAGTCTACTATATCAATAGAACATTGGTGGGCTATGAACTGAAGTACTCTGCCATTGAAAGCACATGTCTCTCAGTCATTTTTTCAACACAAAAGCTGATACATTACATCTTAAATAGAAAGGTGAAGCTGATTTCAAAAGTAGACCCACTCAAATACTTACTAGCAAAGGCAGCCCTAACAGGTCGAATAGCCAAATGGGTAATGATCCTTCGTAAATTTTATATAGAGTATGTGGATAGTGTTCTACTAACCTCTAGCATCTCCCTTCAGGTTCGTGACATGGTTTAATTTCCTCCCATGGATCTTAACTGACACTTGTATTGGGAGTTGATAGGTCGATCTTTTCATGCAACGACAAGGCCAACAATTGGTATCGGAGCCGATCACGGGTTCAAACCCCTTAGGTGACACTAAGGGGGGATTGTTGAACTAAATACCAACATATCCCTTCAGGTTTGTGACATGGTTTAACTACCTCCCATGGATCTTAACTGACACTTGTATCGGGCATTGACAGGTCGATCATTTGGTGCAACGGCAAGGCCACCAAATAGAAGAGCTATCAAGGGAAAAATTATAGCGGACCAACTAGCCAAAGCACCCATAGATAATCATAAGCCTATCACAGTGGACCTCCCAAATGAGAGTATCTTGATGACATAATAGACTAGCCAATGGACTTTATACTTCGATGGCTCCCATACTCAACATGGCTCTAGAGCGAGTATTATATTTCTCAAACCACAAGGAGATAGTATACCCGAGGCCTACAGGATTGCATTCCCATGCAAAAACAAAATATTAGAATATGAATCTCTTATAATAGGGCTTAAAATGGTTATTCAATGGAGAATAAAAGAGCTACATGTCTTTGGAGACTCCCAGCTAGTAATCAGACAGGTCAACGATGAGTACGAAACAAAAGATGAAAAATTTCTGCCATACAAAAGGATGGTGGAAAACTTCAAGGAATACTTTGTTAGAATAACCTTTGAGCAAGTTCCTCAGATCAATAACAAGGTTTCCAATGTAATGGAAACAATAGGCTCACTGCTTGATATTCCATAGAATATGCCTAAGTATGAATTCCTCTTTGAACAACTACTTCTACCTACATTCGACATCCCAGAATAAAAAATGGTATGTGTTGTTGTTGGTCCTAACTCCCCATGGTACCAAAATACTTTTGACTACATCCTGCATGGTATCATTCTACTTGACCTAATGACTACTTAGAAGAAAATCTTCAGCCGTAGAACTTCCCACTTTATGATCCTAGGAGAAACCCTATACCATCGTAGTCAAGATGGTATGTTACTCCAGTGTATTAATATAGAACAAGAACAAACAACATTACAAGAGGTACATGAAGGTATTTGTGGATCCCACTCTAGTGGACCTAACCTAGGCCAAAAGCTACTCAGAACAGGATACTATTGGCCCTTCATGGAGCAAGGCTGCATTCAACATTCTAGAAAGTATCAAAAATGTCATCAAAAAAATGATCCGGTTCATGCACTAGCGCAAGAGTTGAGACCTGTCATGACACCATGGAATTTTTTGCAATGGGGATTAGACCTGGTAGGTAACATATCACCTGCTTCATCTAACAAGCACAAATTCTTTATCACATAAACAAATTACTTCACTAAATGGATAGAGGCAGTTCCATTAACCTATATCACCAACAAAAAGATATGAAAATTCATCTTGAATTATCTCATTTATAGGTATGGAATTCCACAGACAATTATAATAGATAATGGCACCCCATTCATGAATCAAAATGTCCAAGAACTTTGTTCCAAATTCTCTATCCAACATAGATTTTCCATGCCCTACTATCCTCAACGAAATGGTCAGGCTGAGGCATCCAATAAAACAATCATGAAAATACTAAAAAAGATTGTCAATGATGTTGGCAATGATTGGAATTTGCAGCTAAATCCAACCTTATGGGTCTATCAAACTAGCATTCGCACACCTACTCATGCCACACCATTTTCTTTGGTCTATCAATTAGAGGTTTTATTACCTATCAAGGTTGAAATCACCTCATTGTGAGTCTCATTAAAAGGCATGATCATCAATGAAGAATATAGGGTATCTAGACTGAATAAATTAGAGCTCCTAGATGAAAGGTGTTTGAGCATGTTACACCATCTATAGGTTTATCAGAATCAGCTCAAATGAAGCTATGATAAAAGAATCAAAGACAAGAACTTTCAAATTGGTGACTTGGTCCTTCAGGAGAATCAGAAGATATAATTGAATCAAGATGACAAAGGAAAATTTGAACCCAATTGGTTAGGCACATTCACTATCATAGCAAGCTATGACTCTAGGCCATATTAGTTGGCTAGTCCTGACGGAGAACCTCTATCCGAACCACTAAAAAACAACCAACTCAATAAGTTCTAAACATAAAGCGCATTAGAATACCCCAGGCAAAAGGGTAAACATCCCAAAAAAGAATAGAATATTTGAAACAAAGCAACCAATACTTTGTATCAAAGAGGGGGAAAATGTAGACATGTAAAATTAACCTAACACCTATAACACACCTCGAACAACATTGAACAAAATCAAACAAAATCAAACAACATTAAACACCATCCCGCAACATTACATAATGTATCAAAATGACTCAGAACATCTTAGAATTGTCTCAGAATGACTTGGGGCATCTCGAAATCATCCTACAATGTCTTGGAATCATCCCACAACATCACACAACATCACATCACATTCAAACAACATCGAAAACCCTACTTCTGCTATTAATTGAATAATACAACATTATTTAATTAATTCACTTTTTCATCATTTTTGATGAATTAAATAAGTTTCATTTATTTAGTAAAGTACTAAAAACCCTAATTCTGCTATTAATTAAATAAAACAACATTATTTGATTAATTCACATTTCATCATTTCAAACAATTAAATAAATTACATTTATTTAATAAACTTTGAATCTTACTTTATTTTGTCCTGATTGATTAAATAACACAAATTATTTAATTATGTCAATAAATCACCTTATCCCCTAAGTTGATTAAATCATAATAATTAAATTACGACACTTTCCCTCCAAAATTTGAATAATTAAATCAAACTATTCAAATCAGTTATCAAAAATCAAATCAAACGAATGCAACTTTGTTTGCAAAAGTAAAAAATTTCATTTGCACATTCAACTCCAAAAAGGAATTAACTAATTAAAACAATTAATTCATATTCCTCGCCCACTTTCTAATTTAGAAAATTACGATCGTTGACTGAGCAATCTAATTTGTTAACTAATAAATCTAAATTCCTAACTCAACAATCTAAGTTGTTAACTAAGCCATCAATTTCCTAACTAAGCCATCTAAATCCCGACTGATCAATCTAAACTCCCAACTAATCAATCTAATCCTTGACTAGCCAATCTATTTCTCAATCACACAAATTGTGCAATCAACTTTGCACAATCTTCTCATGTCTAAATCCTATCAACACACTGACCATTGATCTGGATATTCTTCAACACAATATTGATCATCCATTTCAAATCTCATTTTCTATATAACAAACCCCTTTTCTCACAAATAAGGATGGGAGAATAAACATCATTTGCACAAAAAAGTACTACTGGCATTCCCAACCACAATTTTTAGTGCTTCAACCTCATTTCTTTGATCAGCCAACATCAATCAATCACTCCTCAATCTTTTGCACACAAAATTTGGAGGCTTTGTATTAATAAGAACAACCTAACTTTAGGTGAATACACTCCACTACAAGATGGTAACACTATTCTTTTTGTGTACATTCAATTCAGTAATCATAGATTTCTTAAGGTATGTTCAAATAGCTTATTTTCATTTGGAATGTGTAGGATTAGATCTTAGATTAATATGTTTGATCTGAGTTTAGATTCTTATTTCAAGAATGTTTGATCTTGTTTGCATCTAACATTCTCCCCCTCACACACTCATTTCAATCGAGAAAATTTTCCTTTAAGGTAGAATAAAATTAATTTTGACAAGACATGAGAACCTGTTGGGAAACCCTATGCCAAATGATATGTTCCTAGCAAAGATAGCTCATGAAAATGGGCTACCCCCAAAATAAAGGTACATAGTTATACAAGAAAATATAGTACATGAGAGGTCCATAGATCTAGGGTTAGTATAGATGAGAGATAATGTATAATATGATCATGATCAGCACTCACATGATTCCCCAAATACTTGTGGAACCATGAACACAAGGGATGAACAACACTTGAAGTCAACCAAATATTTTGGGTCAGCATAAAAGAGAGCTAAATGTCTCAACACTTTGCATTTTCCCAAAAGAAACAAAGACAATACATTGACAACATAAAGATGAATGGAGATACAAATAGATGAATGTCACAATATATTCAATTTTTTGTATCCTTGTGCCAAAAGGAACAAGGTTCATCCAAAGAAAGCTACAAACACAAATGCATTCCAAGCAAAACATTATAGGAGATCACATTATGTGCAAGAAAACACACAAACACATGAATGGGTACTACACATGTTATTCTATCTATAGAAAATATTTTGCATCTCAATCTTTCTTGTGATAAATAGAAGGTAGAAAATATGTTGAAGGAACTACAAGAAGTATAGTACAAGGTGAATTACTATGTTTAATACATGGTGGGACACTCTCTTTAGGAGGTTCATAATGGCTACCCCATCTAAATTTATTGATTAAAAAAATATAAGAGATAATTTGTTATATGTTCTTCTCTTGGTTCTTCTATTTTATCTTCAAATTCATCATCAAAAAGTATCACAATATGTTGCATGTTAGTAATATCAACATGATTGCGAGTACTAACATCCATTTTTGTATCTATTAAGATTTTGATTCATTTTTTTGGGTCGAGATAAATAATTTTTGGCATCTTGGTTTGGTGAGGGTGGTGGAATGGAGTCATGTGATGATGAGGATGGATGGGTAGGAAGTATTTCATCAAGATTTGGTTGGATGGATGGTTGATCATTATGCAAATTTTCATGCTCTTCAACAAGCTAACAAGCCTTAGCTTTATGTCTTCATTTGTGTTCTTTTGCACTTCTATTTCTTCTTTTAGCCACTTCAAATCATCCTAATCAATATTACGCAGCTAAATTTGATTTTAACACCATTTCCTCCTAAATCACCTCTTTTCGGGCTGTTTAATTAAATAATCTAATTATTTAATTAATTTTATCAATTTCTCCTATTAATCAAATAATTAATTTTATTGGATTAATTCACCCTTTCTACTAATTTTCATCCCATTTAATTAGATGATCCAAATTATTTAATTAAAACTCCCATGTCTTCTCATTTGACTAAATAAACCTAAATTATTTAATTAAATGTCACATTCTCCTAAAATCCCCTAAACCCACCTAAGTTGATTAATCCCTGATTAATTAACCTTATCCACTTGCTAATCCTAATTAGTCCGTTCTCCAACATTTAACTCCATCCTAGTTAAATAAACCCATGGTTTATTTACTACAACTTGCACAACTAATTAATTTTCTCAAATTAATTAAAAGGCTATTTTCATCTCACACTTGCATGAGAATATTACCATAGAATATGCTTTCCTCATTAACTCCCCTCATTGACTTTCTTACCCAATCCTTGATGGCTCTTACAAAACCATCTTGTCTCCCACACAAGCCTTAATGGCTCTTACACAAGCCATCTTGTCTCTTACATGAGCATTCAATTCTCTTACATGTCTTAATGTCTCTCACCCACATGCCTTTAATTCTTCCACCACATTTCTTAACTCTCTCTTACATGCTCTCTTCCCAAAATGTGCACACACATGTGTTGGCACATATCCTCTCACATCTCTTATCCTTGTGACCCTTGTCACAAGGCTAGTCATTCCTTCAATCCTTGGATTCAATTACAACCCTTGATTGAGAAAAATGAATCTCAACCCTTTATCCATCATTTTTCCATATAAATAAAAGTCACTTCTATGGAAAATGGACCCAAATTTGAAAGAAAACTTATGCCACAATTTAATCCTCACTATCATCCATTTTCACCATTGGAGTGCTAATCTTGTATCAATTTCATCTTTCATCCATAATCTTGAAGCTTGTTCATCAAAGGGGTTGGGAAAGGGTCAATATTCCACATTAATGTGGTACCAATCCCCCTATGGGATGAGGTTTGGGGTATTTAGCAAGGTTTCATTCATTCATGCATTTTTATTTCATGTTTTTGTATTGATTGTTTCCATGTTTTGTGCTTTCAATAGTTTCATAGGGAAGCAACAGAATAACACAATGGAAGAAACACAAATTATGGAGGAAAATGAAGATGCAAACACTCTCATTAACTCAAATATTGATTGCATATGTTTGGCCACATCCAGGCTTATAGATTCGGTGCACAAGCCTGATTATAACATGCTCAAGATAAAGTACTCATACATGTGAGTGAAATCCTACAAATAAGTTTTTTGGAACTACTACTAAAATACCTCCCTAATGATACAATGTGAGATTTATAGCATACCTGAGAGTCTAGAAACATCTGCGTCGGCCAAAGATTATTACAATCTCCCAAGAGGGAAATGTAATGTGTGCAAGAACAAGTCAGCCTCAATTCTGAAATTCATCCACGATAGATGCACATGACGAAGTGTGGACCTAAGTGTAAGGTCGGGGACACTCCATAGAAAACATTCAATCACACCATGAGGATCCACAAACAATGGGTGAGATGCATGATCGATCCAACTAGTCGTTAGGGTTTGAAATTATTCCAAAGCCAAAACCAAAAACTGTCTCTTAATCTGAAAGCGATGACTTTCTGCAAAGAGATCCAAAGGAGTTGAAAACTTGGAATAAGAAAATTGAACATGTCCACAATGAAATACTAGGTATGGAAGATCTGGAAAGAAAATATGCAAAAACACCAGATCTTCAAACTCGAACAGGAATAAGAACAGAATAGGAACAAAACTGAAAGGATATATTTTTGGGTTGATGCAAGATTGCCAAGAACCAAGGATTCTCTTGCATCACACATCTAGGGTTAATGAAAAGTGAGCCTCTCACTTTGCAGGGTCCAAAGGAAAATTGATATAGTCTACCTCAGCCTGAGAAATCCAAGAAGAATCCTCCACTAGTCTACCTTTCCACTTTACCAAATATTCTTTGTATTGCTTTCCACGAGTCTTTCTCCCATCTTTGACATCCAAGATCTTTGTTATCTCATCTGATTGTTGGTTAGGAAGTTGTTCTTCCAGCTTCACCTAGCTGTCTTCACTAAATTCTACCTCATGATACTGATGTAGGTCTATAATGTTGAATATAGGTGATATACTCATGCCATGTGGTAACTCTACCTCATATGCATTTCCTGAGTCAAACTTGCTCAATATTCTACAAGGTCCAAATTTCTTCATCTTTAGTTTACTGTATGTGCCAACTTGGAATCTTTCCTTTCTCAAATATACCATCACTTCATCCCCAACTTCAAATTCCTTATGTCTCCTCTTTTCATCTGCCTTCTCCTTATATCTTCGGTGCATGTTTTCCAAATGCTTCTTTACTTGTGTATGCGCAGTCTTCATATGCTTGGCAGATTCTTCTACCTCTGCACTACTTTTACCTTCCATACTGATGTCTCTTAGTTTAGGTACACCTATAGGATGTACTCCTATAACAATCTCAAATGGTTTCTTCCCTATACTCTAGTTTACTGAATTATTGTAGGCAAACTCTGCTTGTGCTAGGTCTAAATCCCAACTTCCGGTTTTCTCTCCAACCAAACATCTCAACAAGCTTCCCAAACTTCTACTCACTACCTTTGTATATCCATCTATCTATGGGTGAAAAGTAGAACTAAACTTGAAATCTGTTTTCATTTTTCTCCAAAGTGTCCTCCAAAAGTATCCAACAAACTTGTTATCTCGGTTCGAAACAATATTCCTAGGTAATCCATGCTATCTGACTAATTCTCTGAAAAACAAATCTGATACATGTATTGCATCTATTGTCTTCTTAAAAGGTATGAAATGTGTCATTTTAGAAAAAATTTCCACTACCACAAATACCAAGTCATTTCTTCTTTGGGTTTTAGGCAAACCAAGTATGAAATCCATGCTAACATCTTCCCAAGGCCTTTTAGGTACTGTCAAATGATGATACAACCCAATGTTCTAACTACTCCCTTTTGCAACTTGACAAACTTTGCAAATATGCACAAATTTCCTTACATCCTTATGAATCTATGGCCAAAATTAGTTCTCACTCACCAATGCTACTATCTTGTCAATTCAAAAATGTCCTACCAATCCTCCACTATGTTTTTCTTTTATTAGGTTATTCCTCATTAAACTTTGGGGTATACACAACCGATTCCCTCTGAACAACATACTCTCTTGAATGAAATAATCCAACCACTAACTTCTATCCTCCAAAACTAGTTTTCTACAAGCTCTCCAAGGTTCTTCAAAATCCGGATCTTCCTCATACAAGTTCTTCAATTCATCAAAACCCAATACCTCTACTTTCATTTGTGTCAATAAATTCCTCCTCCTACTCAAGGCATCAACAACTTTATTTGATTTTCCACTCATATGTTTCAAAAAAAAGGTATAACTCTGCAAGAACTCTACCCATCTCATGTGTTTTTGACTCAACTTACCTTGACAATTCAAATATTGCAAAGCCTAGGGATCTCTATACAACACAAACTCATTAGATAGAAATTAATGTCTCCACTTATTGAAAGATTGAATTATGGTATAGAACTCCTGGTCATACACTGAATATCTTTTCCTTGCATCATTCAACTTCTCACTAAAATAGGCTACCGGTCTTCCTTATTGACTTAGTACTGCTCCAATTGCATTCCCACTTGCATCAAAATCTACTTGAAATACCTTATCAAAGTCTGGTAAAGCCAACACAGGTTGTTCAATTACCTTCTATTTCAATAATTCAAATATTATGTTTTCTCTTGATGTCCATATAAAATCCTTCCTATCCCCTCTCATCGCTTCATTCATAGGACTAAAAATAGAACTAAAATTCCTAATGAACTTTCAGTAGAAACTAGCCAATCCATGAAATGATCTTACCTCTCCAATGCTTCCAAGTGTAGACCATTCAACAATAGCTCTTACCTTTTTAGGATCCATCTTCAATCTATCCACTTATATCACAAAACCAAGGTATACCAACTCCTCCATCATGAAACTACACTTCTTGATGTTTATCAACAACTATTCTTCTCTCAACTTTTGCAAAACTTGTCTTATGTGAAACAAATGTTCTTCCCTAGTCTTACTGAAAATCAATATTTCATCCAAGTAAACAATCACAAACTTATCCAATAATTTTTTCAACACCTCATTCATCAACCTCATGAAAGTACTTGGTGTGTATGTTAATCCAAAAGGCATCACTAACCATTCATACAATCCTTCATTTGTCTTGAATGCTATTTTCCACTCATCTCCTTCTTTAATCCTGATCTGGTGATATCCACTCTTCAAGTCTATCTTTGTAAAATACTTAGCTCCACTCAAGAAATCCATTATGTCATCCATCTGAGGCAAAGTAAATATGTACTTTACTATGATCTTGTTTATGGTTCTAGAGTCTGTACACATCCTCCATTCTCCATCCTTCTTAGGTGCCAATACAACAAGTACTGCACAAGGACCTAAGCTTTTTCTGATCAATCTTTTCCTCAATAATTCTTGCACTTGTCTATTAAATTATTCATTTTCTGATGGAGTCATCTAGTGTGCTGCTTTGTTAGGAAAAATAGCTCCAGGAATCAAATACATACTATGACTAATACTCCTTATAGGTGGTAATCAAATTCTCTATGTCCTTCTCCACCACATTTAAAACAGGTTCCCCTGAATACTCTTTTCTCTTGTCCTCTATCATATTTTCTATATCCTTCATTTATATAACCTTTGTATCTTCCTCCTTTGTAAGAGTTTCCATCATCTCTTTAGTATGAATTCTCATTCTTGTTGACCTCCTTATCCTTATTTTGATCTAAAAAATTTCCTCTTCCTCCTCCTGTGATTATTCTTCCTTTTTGAAATCTGCCACCTCTTCCTCTCTGTCTCTACTCATGTATTTTATTCAATTTCTCTTCTACTTTTAGGGAACACTGGTACGCCTCCTCCACACTCAACAACTTCATCACACTGATCTCATCTTGAATAGACAGCCTAAAACCATTCATACATCTAGCTACTTTCTTGGTCTCATCTTCTGAATGTCCAGATCTGGTGTTCAACTTTTTAGAACTCTTCAGTATACTTTGTTACACTTGTCTCTCTCTGCTTCAAATTCTACAATTTTTGGAATAAACTGATCTGATAGTCCACAAGCATAAATTTTGTCTTCAACTTATTCACCATCTGATCCCATGATTTTATCTTCTCCTTCCCCTTTCTTTGTCTATTGTTTGCAAGTGTTCCCACCAAAGGGATGCATGTCCGTTCAACTTTGTACACACGAATTTCACCTTCTTATCTTCTGGGTACCTACAAAATCAAAGTATTTTTCCATCTCTATTATCCAATCTAATAATTCATCTGAATCCAAATTGCCAGTGTAATCCAGTGGATTAAAATATGGCTTACTGTTCACTCTAGTTAGGGCTCTTATGAACCTCTCCTCTTCCTAATCAAGACCTAGTTGCTCTCCTCCTGCAACTTCTTCTTATTCTTCCACTTGTTCAACACTCACATTTTCAATTGGTCGACCTCTTCTCTGGGCCGTTTCAATTGCATCTAATCTAGTAGAAATTCCTCTCAACATCTTCAATATAGCAGGGTTTGCATTTCCACGAGCTCCATTTCCTCTACCATTTCTTCTCCTTGCCATCTTTACACAATCCCTCTGTAGTTGCAGGGCTGATCCTCAATCCACCACCCTACAACAATTATTGAATAGGACTACACAACTTGCAAGGAATCAAATATCATTTTGATACAAATTTGTTGCAGACAGGGTAAGGAGGGTTCTCAAAGAGGACAATCCATAGAAAAAATTCAATCACACCATGTAGATCCTCAAACAATGAGCGAGATTCGTGATTCATCCAACTAGTCGTTTGGGTTTGAAATCATTCTGGGGACAGAACCAAAAACTGTCTCTTAATCCGAAAGTGATGACTTTCCAGAAAAATATCCAAATGAGATGAAAACTTGGAATAAGGCAATTGAACATGTCCACAATGAAATACTAGGTACACAAGATCTGGCAACCAAATATGTAGAAACACCGGATCTTCAAACTTGAACAAGAATAAGAACATAATAGTTTGAACCCCAATCCTATTCCTGCATAGACATGACAAACAATCACATTAGTTAGTTGATATGCAAGATAAAAGAGGGATTCCCCATGAAATCCATTTACTATGCTCAGTATAGGAAAAAAACAAGAACAAAACATGAAAATCTAAAGCATTCCTAATTAAGCATGCAAACTCTTGATCCCATGCGAGAATTGGTGCCAGTTGATATGTTGAAATTGGCCCTTTCCCAACTCCTTTATAAGATTTGTGATTTGATGGAGATTGATCCACTTTGTTGATGAAGAACAAGATGAGTTTTTGAGAAAACCTACAATAACCTAGCTATGGTGATGGGAATAAAAAAAATTAGCTCTAAATGTGAGGAGAGTAACTTTGCATTCAAATTGTGGATGAGGATGAAGTTGAGTATAGTAAGTTTACTCAAATTGTGGATGATGGAATGAGAGGAAGAGTCTCACATTTATATATTTCCAAAATGGAATAGAGAAAATATTTGAGCAATGTGGAATCATTCAACATCCAATGGCCAAGTGCCACTTGTCAAGATGTGAATGGTTGAAGGTTGTGCAAGTTTTGACCAATGTGCATGATAAATACTATGAGATCCAAATTTGAAATTTGAAAGTGACATGTTGGAGGGAGAAATGAATGGAGTTAATATCACGTGGCTCAAGGCTAAGGACATGTAAGAGGCATTAAATGCCTTGTTGGAAGGACCAAGCCCACTTGAATTTGAATTCAAATTTGAGGGAATATTACCCTTTTATGCTATGTGAGGAAAAATAAGAGATTTAATAAATCAAAGTAATTGATTTATTGTGCAAGTTGCATTCTCTAGAGAATGTGACATAGATTAGGATTAAATTAACCAAATGTTAGTTAATTTAATGGGAGATTAGGAGATGTGACAATTTTGACTTGAATTTATGAGTTAATTTAAATCAAGAATTGAGAAGAAAGAGTTTAATTAAATAAATGATTTGATTTATTTAACTAAACTGGATAATGTTAGATTAAATTAAATAAGGTTTAATTTATTCAATTTAATAAGAAGACTTTAGAGACTTGATTTAAATAAAATGAATTATTTAAATGAATAGAGATATAAGGTTAATTAAATTAAATTGATTAATTTAATCAACAAAGCAGAAAGATCTAATAAAATAAATAATTATTTATTTAATTAAGGGATGAAAGGTAATGATAAGCTAAGAGTATGATTTAGGACAAAATGATGTTAGTAGGATCAGGACTAGGTGGATGTATATTTTACGTGTCTACATTTTGCCCCTCTTTGAAGCAATTTACTTGTTGCATTGGTTCAAAGAATAAATTGTTGTGATCAAAGTTCAAAAATTTTCTGATACTGCCCACTGTTGCCCTAGCATAAGGATTATGATGGTATACTGCCCCCTCGAGTGATCGAGTGGAAATGTTCAATTTTTCTGATTGATACCGCGATAAAATGCAAGAGTGATTCCACTGATCAAAGGATGAAAGATAATTATTTGATGTAGACAATTATGATGATTTATAGATCGTCATCAGTCATGGGTAGCCTCGTGTATATTTTGATATCTCACACCTACTTTAGATAGAAATGTTAGTAAAGATAAAAGAATAAATAGAATAAGATGGATGGAAGGAGGATCCAACAAGCCTATGTTATGATGATGATGATGATGATTTTCTTACTAGGATTTGGGATTTTCAAAGGGCCAATTAACTTATGTTTGATAACACATGTAGGTACGATGCATCATGGTATAAAGGACCAAGATGGTGTTGTACCTAGTGTGATGGACTTTGACTCGAAAATCAAATAGGAGTATTCTTGTTCACACCTGACATACGAAAACCTTGCTAGGAAGAACCTAACAAAACAAGTATTTTCCAAGCTATTTTACAAGAGTATCCAACAAGCACAACAAAAAAAAATATAATGATCATTGCCCCATTCCTTTCTCTCTAAACCTGTTTTGTTAAGACATCATCGAGAGGTCCTTGGAATGAACACAAAATAAGATAAGTCAAAAAGACTAGATAAAGTAAACAAATAAGCTAATGTTCTTCATACCGCTAGCTAAGGCTAAACTATTGTGAGATACATGATGTTGATGTCCATCATGGGAAGGATACATTCTAGGACATGTTGTGATCAGGGTTTTTGTGAGACTGGTTGGGTGATAAGCTATTGATACTTTGAGCTGACCAACTTGCTTGCTTATTGACCTAGACTTGAGACTTTGATAATTGAGCGTTCACTTTAGAACCTACTAGACTTGCTTTTGATTTCCTTACCAAAGGATGAAAGTGAAGTTTGATTTATTAGGAATGAGACAATCGCAGGTGAAAGTGAGATGAGATGGATGCACCAGTTTGGGTTTGTCAAATGTTTTGAGGTTGTTTTGATTTTTTTGATTTTTCAATGTTTTTTAATTTTTGAGATTTGTGAATTGTTTTGGATTTTGTGTCTTGGGGGCCGATCAAGGATGGCGTTTCCTATGTTTAATCTCAAAGATAACATAGTTCGGATGATAATTGACTTGATTACTGATGAGATAGATGGGAAAATAGATTACCATTGTGATAGACGCCTAAAGGACTGACCTAAAATGTGAAATAGATGAGAAAACATATTACCATTGTGACAGATGCCTAAAGGACTGACCTAAGGTGTGAAATAGATGGGAAAATAGATTTCCATTGCAACAGACGCCTAAAGAACTGACCCAAAATGTGAAATAGATGGGCAAACAGATTGCCCCTTGCAATGGACGCCTAAAGGATTGGCCTAAATGTCTCGAGGGATGATCAAAGATCAACCTTGCCTATGTTCAAGCTTAGAGACAATGTAGTTCGGACTAGGTGAAAGACTAACAAGACTCAATGATGAATTTTTTGAAGACTTTTTGAGATTTTTCTGATGTTTTTGGATTTTCACATTATTTTGATGATTTGATGTGACGTTGAAGTACACATTAGATGCAATTGATATTGATTTTGGATTGATGTTTGATGAAAGATAAAGCTTGATAAAGAACATATTTTTGTCAAAATATGCCATGGGCTAGTGATTTGGATTTTGGCTCACAAATGCTTGACCAATTTTATTTCACGTTTGCCAATATTTGGATCACCACATAAGTTGAAGGATATAGATTAAGATTTTTTCCTAAAGCCAGATGCAAATATCTACCCCTAATGTCTAGCAATGTTTGAAAGGCCATGGGTGGATTCTTGGATAGATTGATGGATGGATGGGTATGGTAAGCATGCAAAAGGATGCCAATGATTATCTTGTGAAAAGATAAGGTGTTCAAACAAAGGATTCTCATTTGGATAATGCTTCAAGGCTCAAACAACGTTGGGTAAGATAGGATCAATGAAAATGACCCATGTCAAGATGTTTACCATAAGCAAGTGTAAAGTGTGCACCAAACCTTCATCAAGATTAAAATAACTTGGAGTATGGATGGAGATGGATGAAAATGGATTGGATAAATGGTTCCTGGATGAATGGATTTATTATGGATGGGATGAGATTCTTTCTCCTAAAATGGTGCATGTAGATGCTTGATTCTACACATGATGCATGTTTTCCAAGTTTTCATCATGGTACCTATCCAAAGTGCCACCGAAGTGGTTTTTACTAGAGGACGATTTTTTTCTTTACTGTTTTCAATCCTTTTTTTGATTTTTTATATTTTTGACTTTATTTTGGTATTTTTCAATGAAATATTTTAAGCTCATGTTGAACCACTTGGCTATGTTGATGTAGATACTTCTGTCATAATGTTTCATCGATATTCTACTTGAAGAAGTTGCTTTTCCAAGATACATGCACTTGAATGCAACTTTTGAGATTCCTGATCTGCTTTGCTGATACCAAAGTTAACTTTATCTTTGTGTGCACATTATGATAGAGTGCCTTCTGAATCCTTATGATAAAGGGTCATTTCCAACACATGGTCAATGTGAGAACTGGATATCATGCGTGGAGGCATGGATAGAGTGTTTTTAGGAATAAAAGATGGATTGGTTAACAGTTTGGAATCTTTGATTTTCCAAAATTGGGAAGATGAGCAATAATGGGTGGCTATGGAAGTGTGCATGGAACTAGGACCAACTACTTGATATACTTTGTATGTTGCTTGAGAGGATTGATTTTTCCTTTGCGGACATCTATGATAGATACTTTCCCCCTTTTTATTTTTCCCCATAGTTTCTTTGACTAATGGAGTATGATAGGGATCATCTTTCTTTGTATTCTTTGGTATCCAAGTGTATTTGATTTTTCCTTCATGCTTCTTAGCTTCTTTTTCTTTCAATAACGTTCTACATGCTTTGATTCAAATATCCCTTTTGATGTTGGTCCCAATTCATGGATGGGATGATGGGTGGATGAATATTCGTGACGTGGCTAGTTATAGTATTGCCATTGGTTTCATCATAAGGATCCTTCGTGCCCCCTATGTTGACATTTTCTCGAGACAAATTTTCCCCCAGTATGATGATAGTAGCACCTTTGTTCTTTGATTCTCCTTGTTTTGAGATGCCTTGTTCAGAATCTATTCTTTGACAAATGACCACTGCAGATGACATCACTTCAATTTGTTGCTCTGCTGACTCTAGAATATCCTGTTCTATCTGACCTATTTCCTTGAGTGGATAATGTTGGATATCTTCATACATGATGTCCTCAATCTGAATTTGGGATATATTTGATCTTGATGTTGACAACTTAGTTTGACTGTAGGAATCAATAACCTGCTCTTTTTGTGTAATAATGTTAGGAGTAAAGGAATCATGTTTTGAATGAAGATCATCTATGTGTCCATCCAAGGAAAGCATCTCATAGGTAGATGGAGGAGTATGTGCTATGTAGATGTGATCATCTTGTATAGATATGACGGTGTCCATTATATCATTCTAGTAGCTTGGAGATACAAATTCTTGATCTTGAATGATTTTAGGATTGCTTTCGACATGCTTTGGATCAAGTTCTTGACATGGGTCAATTTCAAAGAATGGATTGTTTACAAAGGGTTCCTAGATATCTTTATTAGGAATGGGAAGTGGCTCGATATCCTCTTGAGCTTTGAGTGGACTTGGATCAAATGGTGAGTTGATAATTTCTTCAATATCTGTAACTATGAGGTCAAAGGATGTCAATATGTCTTGGAAAGGTCCATTTCTAGACTTTGCTGAAAGATGTTGATCATGCTTTGGAATAAATTATTGAGATATGTCCTCTAACTCATTAGGTGATGTAGAGAAATTCTCAACATGATCATTGGTTGAAGGATCTTGATCATCATTTTCAATGATTGTGGTGGGAATCTATTTCAAGCTTTGCTGAGCGAGTGGGGCTTGTTCATATGCCTACATTTGTTGTGCCAACAATGCTTGTTGTTGATCTTGTTGCTAATGTGCCAACAAAGCTTGTTGTTGGGTGAGTAACTGGGTTGCTTCCTATTGCGCTTGATATTGTTGTAGCCCTTGTTGAAATTTTTGTTGTCGAGCTACTTGCAAGTGTGCATGCATTTGTTGGACTGCTTGCAACGTGAACCTCTAAAGTGTTTAGGACCAATGATGAGATGAAGGATGAAAGGGTGAGGGGTATGGGTGTTTGAACTTTTAGGAACTTTGGATCAATGATAGACTTTAGGACTTGATTTGATTTTCATTGATTGATAATGAACTTGTAGACCCTAGGAAATTGTGTTATCCTAGGGTAAACTCACACACAAAAGGATAGTTTGACTAAGTGTGTTAAGTCAAACAAGATAATTTTGGATAATGAACTTGTAGACTCTAGGAAGTTGTGTTATCCTAAAGAAAACTTGTTCACAAGATGATTTTACTAGGTGTGTTAAGTCAAAAAAGTGATGATAAATTTGTAAACCCTAGGAAGTTATATTATCCTAGAGTAAACTCGTACAAAAAAGGATAACTTGGCTAGGTGTGTTAAGCCAAACAAGGTGATGTTGATTTTTCCTAAAGTCTAGCATAAGCAATGTTTTCAAAGTTCCCAAGAATTTGTTGGTGAGATGGGATTTGATTGATGTTTGAGGGATGGGTGAGAGTGATGACTTGATCCTAGATGAACCTAAGAGGAATTGTTTACTAGACCAAGCTATTGAAGAACATGCTTTTTCCTAAGAGTGGTTCAAACCAAAAGACCAATGTTTACATGAAAACCAAATGACTCAAAAGGGACCAAGCACATGTGTGGTTCAATTATCTATTATCTTGCTTATATTTGGTTCTTTTTACCACAAACACTTTTTGGATTATTCTTTTTTGAACTAAATGTCTAATATCCTAATTTTATTTCATCCCACAAAGTGAATTACGTGGAAACCAAGGAAATTTTTTCCTAGTGTTGACTTTGGTGAAAACAAATGATGATTCAACCCAAGCACTTAGAAACCTCTAAGGATGCAATCCCTAAGGCAAGCAAGAGCACTTAGATTCGTCAAGGGTATTTGTTTCCCCCCAAAGGGTTTGAAATTTTGAAGCTTTTGTGAATGTTTGTTTTTCAATGTTTCTGATCAAAGCAATGTGTTTTCGATTCCAAGAGCATGTACAATCCTAGGATCAAGAGACAATATTTGTTGAGATCCCACTTGGATAAACCAAGCTACACATATTTAATGTGGATGATTAGATGCTTGACCACATAGGCTCCCCCTTACAGTGCACTTGCTTCTTGGGTCAGCCAAGAAATAGTACCCATGAATCTCCCATGGCATACTTTTCATCTCTACAACAAAACCGCATGTATATGTGGGGCATCTTCAAAAGACATGACCTTTTGCACCAACAAATAGCTTGAGATTTTGGCCTTTGCTAAACAAGGGGTTTTAATGTGGGCATTCCATTTGTGGGGGAGTATCCATGCGGTGAGACACCATTGCTACCCTTCTCATCGGAATAATCCTCGTGATTCTCGAACTTTCCTTGAGAATGCACACTTATATATTGGTTGGAAGTCGCTTGGATTTAGTGTGTTCCCGGTTGGATCATTCCCTTGGGTAATTACATTTTCCCAAAAGGCAAAGCTGCTAAGATAAACAAAAGAAAGCAAGCATATGCTGTAGTTCAATTGACCTTCATTGAAAAACAAAGGGAGAGCACTCGCAATATGCCACACTCACACTCACAATATTGGTTCAATTTTAATTCCAAAATGAAATGTGGAGGCAATTATTTTACTCAACTTAAGATCACCAAAAGAGATTTTGATTCTCAAAATCGCCAGGAGGCACGAGAGAAGTGCATACGTCCTTTTGATGATATTATCTTGAATAAATAATTAAAAAACAAAACAACACTTGTTCATTTTAAGCCCACAAAGAAATAAATGAATTCTTTTTAAGGCACCAAATAAAATGTGAACCCCAATCCTATTCCTGCATAGACATGACAAACAAACACTTTAGCTAGTTGATATGCAAGATAAAAGAGGGATTCCCCATGAAATCCATTTACTATGCTCAAAATAGGAAACAAATAAGAACAAAACATGAAAATCTAAAGCAATCCTAATTAAGCATGCAAACTCTTGATCCCATGTGGGAATTGGTTCCAATTTATGTGTCGAAATCGACCCTTTCCCAACCCATTTATAAGCTTTGTGATTTGATGGAGATTGATCCACTTTGTTGATGAAGAACAAGATGAGTTCTTGAAAAAACCTGCAATAACCTAGCTATGGTGATGGCAATGGATAAAATTAGCTCTCAATGTGAGGAGAGTAACTTTGCATTCAAATTGTGGATGAGGATGAAGTTGAGTATAGTAAGTTTACTCAAATTGTGGATGATGGAATGAGATGAAAAGTCTCTCATTTATAGATTTCGAAAATGGAAGAGAGGAAAGATTTGAGCAATGTGGTATCATTCAACATCCAATGGCCAAGTGCCACTTGTCAAGATGTGAATGGTTGAAGGTTGTGCAAGTTTTGATCAATGTGCATGATAAATTCTATGAGATCCAAATTTGAAATTTGAAAGTGACATGTTGGAGGGAGAAAAGAATGGAGTTAATATCACGTGCCTCAAGGCTAAGGACATGTAAGAGGCATTAAATGCTTTGTTGGAAGGACTAAGCCCACTTGAATTTGAATTCAAATTTGAGGGAATATTCCCTTTTTATGCTATGTGAGGGAAAATAGGAGATTTAATAAATCAAAGTAATTGATTTATTATGCAAGCTGCATTCTCTAGAGAATGTGACGTAGATTAGGATTAAATTAACCAAATGGTAGTTAATTTAATGGGAGATTAGGAGATGTGAAAATTTTGACTTGAATTTATGAGTTAATTTAAATCAAGAATTGACAAGAAAGAGTTTAATTAAATAAATGATTTGATTTATTTAACTAAACTAGATAATGTTAGGTTAAATTAAATAAGGTTTAATTTATTCAATTTAATAAGAAGACTTTAGAGACTTGATTTAAATAAAATGAATTATTTAAATGAACATAGATATAAGGTTAATTAAATTAAATTGATTAATTTAATCAACAGAGGAGAAATACCTAATCAAATAAATAATGATTTATTTAATTAAGGGATGAAAGGTAATGATAATCTGAGAGTATAATTTAGGTTGAAATGATGTTAGTAGGATCAGGATCAGGTGCATGTATATTTTATGTGTCTACAAATAGGAACAAAACTTAAAGGAAATATTTTTGGGTTGATGCAAGATTTCCAAGAACCAAGGATGCTCCTACATCACGGAGCTTGATTTATATTTGCTAATGTGACTAATTTCCTTGATTTTTGATGATGGTGGCTTAGGTATAGATCATGCTCATAATGGAATTTCTAAAAATAGTCATAAATTCTCATAAGGTTTATTTGTAATGCCCCACCTTGCAACCCTAAAGGAAGTTGTAATTAACAACTTAAGCGAACCAATTTTTTTTATAAAGTGTAGTTAACATACACATTCACTTACTAATTAACAACAACCTCTAAGGCTACAAGGTTAGGATTATTTAAACCCACACATACATATTACATATAACCGTAGCATTATAAACTTTATGATATAACATCATACATCATAAGAATACCACATAGCATAATAAGATAATCAGCCAAGATACAATCTCATAAACATTATCTTAATCCAATAGTTACATCACTCATTCCCAGAATGAGGCAATAGTAGATAAGATTACAATTACATAATTCCACCTCATAAACATAAGAGGGATAAAATAACTTATACAAATTGAAATATTACAATGCAAGTAATTACAACAAGAATCGTGAGTTGTCCATCTGGATGTCTTGCCACCAAGTACTGAAGATAGATGGGGACCCAACGGTTTTGGTGCATGTTCCACCAACCAATGTGGCACCTAAAGGCCCACCCCCCATGCTAGGAGATAGTAACAAAGTAACATGGACAAAGATTCTACTACCTCTAACCAAAGGCAGACTCATACTGATATAACCAAACAAATGAACTAACAAGTACAACTCAATTACCATACAAGTACAAATCAAATATCACTGACATATGTCACATTGCTTCCAGACATAAAGTAGATCAAGTATGTTCAAAGAACCATACACATAAAATAAATAACAACAGTTGTCCTAGATAGAGTGTCATTGTAAGGTTTGTCATGAGATCTCCTCTGGGAATTCTTCATAGGCTCCGACACAAGTAATCCTGGTGGCCTCAACCGAATCCCAGAACTCATACTCACTCATGCAGAATCAACTACCTCTCGCAAGAACAAGACAGTTGATCTTGCCATTCCAGGCCTTCTTACTCATCCTAAGTCTAAACGAGCCCTTGTGTTTATGAGTGAGGATTAAATTATCTTGATTAATGTGAATACATCCTAATCATCTAAGTACCTTAATTTAATTATCACTTGATTAACTCACTTTTGAAGGTTACCTTGTTTACCACTTTGGGCTTCGGCCCCTATCAAAAGCCACTCTTCTAATGGACAGCACACTCACAACCAATCACCAAGGGAAACACAAGTGCATACAAACTAGGTAGCATAACCACTCCAACACCAGGAGGATACAAATAATAGAAACTCACTCCAAATATTTTGGTGGCAACAATCACATAGTCCACTCCTTCCATAGGAGGTACAAAAGATCTCACTTCAAACATCTTGGAGGCAACAACACATAGTCCACTCCTTTCACAGGAGGAAACAAATAAAAGAACTCACTCTAAACATCTTGGAGGCAACAACACATAGTCCACTCCTTTTATAGGAGGCAATAAGATGAAACCACATAACAAGGTCACTCGATACAAGGAGACACGGATCCCATAATCCGCTCATAAACCAAGGAGGTGCAAACATCCCCGTTCGTGAAAATTGGGTAAAATTGAAAAGACGCCATGCACTACCCAAGGGAAAACAACTAGATGGCATAAAGATTCAACAACCCTTATCCTCTAAGTTCTTCTGGAAGACTTATAATTTAGGACTGACACTAAATCCCAAAACCAACAATGCAACTTGACGACATAGCAACCAAAGCATTCAAGTCATTAATCAAATCTAATATTTGGATTTCCTAAATCCATACTCATTCAATAGGTAGTGTTGACAAAGTCAAAGACAAGATAACTAGAACATCTATAATAATCATAACCCCTATTTCCCTTTTCATTACTGAAAATCTAAAACAATTAAACTTACTTCCTTTTACTGAATACAGATAATTAAATCCTTTAAGATAATCATGATGAAGATACTACTTTTGGATATACTAAATCATTATATCTTTCATAATCCAATCACAATGATTCAATTAATCTAAATAGAAATTAATAAATAACATAATTGATTGCCTCATCAATAAAACAACTTCTTAATTTAATTTTAAATCGACACAAATCCATGCAAGTAAACTCTTTCCATTTCCTAACCAACTCTTACATCTCATTCAATTTTCTATTTAAAACATTCAATCACTTCAATATAATAACATATTGTTTCTCTATCCATTTTCCATATACACTAATCAATCTATTTTTAAATCTCTATTCAATAATATATTGCATGCATCTCATTAAAATAAAATACAATAATGAATTTTACACTTAATATATATATGTATGCTCCATATTATATAGACACCAAATATATATATTAATAAATTTAATTACATATATTCTTTAATATTCCATTCACAATGACTAGATTACTCTATGGAACTAAATAAAACATAATAACCATTTTCCTTTTTCAATATAGTTAGTTCCTAAATTTACTTCTAATGCAACCTATCACTATTGCAAACAATCTTTTCAATTTTCTATCCGGAGTCTGTCTCTTCAACTATCCATTTAAAAACATGCAATTTCATCAATGTATACAAATATCTTCTGGCTTATCTATTTGACCATGCATTCATATTGTTTCTAATTAAATCTCATTAATAAAACAAACATTTAAATATAAATATTTCTATAATTCTTCAATATATTTAAATATCTTTTTCCTTATCAATTTTGACCATACATTCAAAACTTATCATTTAAATTCTTCATGCAAAGCTAAATTACACGCTCTTAAATAAAACAAGGTAAATACTAATTGAAAATACTCATGGATATATATATACATCTCAATATATTTCCTTTTAAATCAAGTAATTACTTCTATTAAAAAAATATCTTTCTCTATACATTTTCTACACATACTAATCATTTCGTTTAGAACACTAATAATACCCAATTTGCAACAACAGAATAAAATAATATAACATATTATTTATTCTCTCAAATGGATATATACCTTCAATATATATATATACTAAATATAAATTAATATATTTAAATATATTTAATCATTAACATATCTTCTATTCTTTATAGAAAATCAAATTGTTTAAATCAAAATAAAATATCCCTTATCATCAATTTTTCAAAATATATATATATTTTTCCAATTAAATCAAATTAATAATTGGACCTTTTACACATGAATTTTAATTCCACTAATCTAATATACAAATTTTATTTAAAATAATATAAATAAATATAATACTTTAATATTATAAATTATAATATAAAATATTATTAAATAATATTTTAATATTATACTAACAATACATAAAATATTAATATTTATAAATATCAATTTATTATTATTTAATCTTCAGAGCAGCCATGGGAAAATAACTTAACAACAGTCTCATGTTTCAAGCATAACTCAAAAACTGCGATCTGGGTATTTACGATTTTTTGACAGGAATAAGAAAATTTCAAAATGCAAAAACTCTTTAAATTTTCTGACAACCCAGTTTGTGTAAGTGAAGTTATAGGTGGCGCAACTAGACCATTTTACCATGAAAATTATAACTATACTACAGATTTTAAAATCCGTTTTTTAATAATAAATAGAAGGTTTCATTTTCTAAAACATTCTAAATGCATTGTTCAATCTCTATGTTTGATTTCAATAACAACAAAATCGATTTCCCCAAATAATTTAAATTCAACTAAGGTTTTCACAATTGTCACTCAAGAATTTTCACAAGCAAAGGCTGTAAATTTATTTAATTCTTTTCTTCTAATATCAAATTTATTTTCTAAAACAGATTTAACAAACAAATCTTTAATCACTACTATTTTAAAGAAAAGCAATCGAGAACAATAAAACACAAAGAGGAAAACGTGGTACAAGAAGCTACAGGAAGAGATGAATTTCTATTGCAAGCCTCCTCCAAAGATTAACTAAATTTTTCTTCAATCTTCCAATGAATCCAATCCAAAATCCAACAAATGCAAACAATCTTTCCTTCAATCAATTCTACAATCAAACTTTCTTCAAACCCTTGTGCAAATTTTCCAAAATTTCTTCTCTGCTGTAAAAATGTATTTTTCTAAAAACTTTCTGCCCTAAAATTAAAACATGTATTCTTTATAAATCAAAAAATACCTAATACAACCCTAATTCACATTACATGCAAATTAGATATTTCAATTTCAATTTCAATTCAATTTTTACAACCCTAATTCACATTTCATGCAAATTAGATATTTCAATTTCAATTTCAATTTCACTTTTTGAAAACCCACTTTCAATTTAAAATGCAATTTCAAATAATAAATTAATTTCCAAAGTTGCAATCAATTTCCCAAATAAACATTTAATTACAATTTCTAATTTAATTCCCACATGTTGGAATTAAATTTCAAAATTAATTCTAATTCTTTTATTTCCTTTCATTCTCTTGCATCACGTTTAATTAATTAATTTAATTATTTAATAACTAAATTCAACCCCTATGGATTAAATTTAATTAATTAAATAAACTAAATATAATTAATTAATTTAAATATAAACTTTTATCCTCATTGCATTATTTAAATTAAATAACCATCAACATGATTTAAATGCAATTATTCTAAGTATCTATTTCCAAATCCATAATCCTTCAGAATTAAATAACATTAAAACAAGATAGACAATGGCTCGACACACACGACTGACGACACACTAAGGCTAGGCTGTAAACTTGACACATGTTACCTAGCTACTATCTCTCGTTCAACTTAACCGTTGGATCGACACGCTCAAACCTGTGAAACCAGGTGGAGTCGATGTCATGTACCTGCAATCTTGCAACCAAGTAAACAACATCATACAATATATCCAACATATAATACACACCATGAAGAAGAAATTACGGATTCATAGGGCGCTCGCAAGTGAGTGATACGAACTCGTCCTCTTCACCCATACACTCATCAAAACTGACACTTCCATCATAATTCCAATAATCTCATAATAATATCTCATGCTAACTCTACAACATCATTAATCCATAATGCATGTGAAACAATAATCAGATAACTACATCCCACAATAATAGTTGTCGCTCAATAGTAGCGATCAAAACATCATAACAAAATGTATCCAGTCTCAAAGTAACTGGAACCAAACATAACATAAAGCAACTTGAACAAGAATCAAAATGGAGGGGTATTACATTATTCATGTAAGAGTTGGAAAATGATTCATTAAACTCTCACTTGAAAAGATAGAGGCTACAATAACTCAAAAGATCCAAGAAATAAAAATCTATAAGAATGCATGTTGAAGGCATTGGAGGGGTCTAGATTTTTAAATCTAATTACACTATGATGTAAAGAAGACTAAAGAAGGATCATTTTGGGACTCATTTATTCTAGAGTTATTCTTTGTTTGTGAGCAATGAATTTATAATTTCATGTTGATTTTTTAAATTTAAGTCTTTGAACTTGAATGGACATTTGGATTTTCTTTCCTTTATGAATTGATAACTTCTCCATATTATATTCTTTTTCTTTGGAATTGGGTGATTCGCTACTTGAAGGATTGTTTTATCTATTACTAAAACCTTAATATTTGTGTTGGGATATTAGACATATTCTAATTTTAATCACAATGGTGTCATAGCTATGAATAAGTGGTAATCTACCTTTCCTACTTTTTGGTTAAAAGAATACCATAAAAGGTTAGTCAATAGACTTAAGGGATTTGTACCTTACCAAAATTTAGAGGAAGATCACCAATGAAATGGTGATCTCTCCAACTGTTAGTAGCTTTTTCCTCATGTAATGGACAAATGGAGTCAGTAGTTGATCTATTTTTATAAAGACAATTTTTTTCACTAATAAACCTCAAACATTTTTACTTGGGAAAATGGTGGAAAGAAGAGGCTAAATAAGTAGAAACTTGAGAGAAATATAAATGACATGCAAGTAGGAAGACAAACAAAATCTTGAGACTCTAAAACTTAGAGACATCCCTTTTTAAGATTTTTTAACAAATGATTTTGACTATAGTCAAGCAAGGGGGAAATACAACTATGAGAGGGACTTGAGCATGATACACCATTAATATTTCTCAGATCAATTATAATTGATGGGGATCACAAGGGGGTGGCACAAAATTACAACACAAAGCACTATAAATTCATCAAATTTATGGATGCCAATAGACATGTCACAAGATAACACAAGTTATACCTTTTGGAAAACCCTTAAGAGGGAAAAAATCATCCTCCAAAAGTATTCACACTCAATGAACTATTCAGAAATGAGAAAATTACAATACACTTATAGAGACTCCATGAATACTCCTAAAACATCAAGCTTCTCCAATGCATCCTCCATGTGTCCAAGCATGCATCCACACATCTCATTCTATGCTTCACATATGCACTCCTTAGAAGAAGACTCAATACAATGATAGACAATCCAAAACCACCAACAACCAACCTCAACCACTAAACCTGTGCTTTCTTTTATATAATCAGGCTAACACAAATACAACCAAGTGGTAAGGTAAAACCATGTGCCTCAAAACAATGAATACACAAAACCACTGAACCCACATTTACTTTTTGCTACTAAGTTTCCCAACATAAAATATCTAACCCAATGTTACATAAATATTTACAAGTGGACAAAATAAATATTTAATGTGGCAAAACACATCTCCTAATGATGCACAAAAATAAATATTTATTTTATTTAATTATTTAATAATCCATGTTATGCAAGGTGTAAAATAGGGTAATTTCATAATACTGAGTTCCACTTTTGGGACAATGAAATTTTTGGAGGGAGGAAAAATGATTTAATACAACACCTTCGTTTGAAGGTATTTCTTTAAATAAAGGTCCTTCACTCAAAGGTTTACATATAGAGACCTTTTATTGAAGGTTAACTTTTGAGTGAAAATATTATACATACGAAGATCCTTTTTACATAGAGACCTTTGAATGAAGGTATCTTCAATCAAAGGTAAAAAAACCTTCGATCCTTCAATCGAAGGACATTAAAACGAAGGTGCTTAGAAAGATAGTTTTGGTCAAACCTTAGGTTGGACCTTCAAATGTAGTTAACTTGACAAGATAATTTGCAAGTTCGTAGCCCTCAAAACAAGCTTTCCAACAAGTACAGTTTTGATATGTTTTCATTTTATCATGTATTCATTTTTTAATTTTTATTGAACATATATTTTGTGCCGAGCATCAAGTTCTTCATTCTACAAAGGTGGAAAAATAGTAAACCACTTTAAAATAAAATTAAAAATTCCTTTGCACTAGGTATTGATGTCCTTTCACCAAAAAAATGAATTTTGATATATACACAAGTTATGCTTGACGATAGACACCTATGTCCAAATTATAGTTATAGTGACTTCAAAAATTAATTAAAAAAAAAAAAAATCGCATGTGAAACTCACACATAAAATATCTAACCCAATGTTACATAATAATTTATAGACCAAAATCAATATTTAATGTGGATAAATGTATCTCCTAATAATGCACCAAAAATAAATATTTATTTTATATAATTATTTAATTATCCATGTTATGCAAGGTGTACAATAGGGTAATCTCACAATACTGAGTCCCACTTTTGAGACAATGAATTTTTTGGAGCAAGGAAGAATGATTTAATATAACACCTTTGTTTGAAGGTATTTCTTTGAATGAAGGTCCTTCACTCGAATATTTACATGTAGAGACCTTTGATCGAAGGTTAACCTTTGATCGAAGGTTAACCTTCGAGCGAAGATATTCTTCACACAAAGATCCTTTTTACACAGAGACCTTAAAATGAAGGTACCTTCAACCAAAGGTAAAACCTTCGATCGAAGGTGCATTTGATCGAATGATGTTCAAACAAAGGTTCTTAGAAAGACAATTTTGGTTTCTTCTTTGAAATTTCCTCAAAAAATTAATTTTCAAACCTTAGGTTGGACCTTCAAATTTAGTTAACTTGACAAGATGATTTCCAATATTGTAGCCCTCAAGACAAGCTTTCCAACAAGTATAGTTTTGATATGTTTTCATTTTATCATGTATTCAATTTTCAATTTTTATTGAACATAGGTTTTTCACTAAGCACCAATTTCTTCATTCTACAAAGGTAGAAAAATAGTAAACAGATTTAAAAATAATAAAAAATGCCTTTTCACTACGTATTGATGTCCTTTCATCAAAAAAATTGAATTTAAGTATATACACAACAAGTTATGCTTGATAACATACACCTATGTCAAAATTATAGTTATAGTGACTTCAAAAAATAATTAAAAAAATATGTAACAAAAATTTATGAAAAAATATCCACGCACTAGATATTGATGTTAAAAATCTATGTTTTAAAAATTAGAATTTTATCCTTTCTAGAAAAAAGTTATGTTGAATGACATAAATGTTACTTTCTAGAAATGTTTTTTACTATTAAAAACTAGTTATTAAAGGAGATGTTGAAAGATTCATGATTTATTTCAATATATATATTATATATATATTTAGAATCTACACATAAATCACCACAAATCACTAGTTCTCATCATCTTCAAATTCTTAACGGTTTAGTTGTTATAAGTCTCAGAAAGTGGCAAGTGCAGAAAGATGGGGGGTAAAAAGTAGCCACCCTACTTTCAAATTGGGAAAAATATATAACGCAAGCACATTATAATATGCTCCCTTTATGGCTTGGAGTGACCAAGCCTCAAGCTTGATCACTACAAGCCAATAACATGAGAATGTTATAACGTGCTCACATTATTGTTTGAATGAACAATAACACAAGAACATTATAATACACTCACATTATTGCTTGAAAGAGAAATAACATGAGAACATTATAACACACTCAAATTATTTCTTATTTAAGAAAAAAAAAGTAAAACCTCATTTCATTCATTCTTATCAATTGCTCAAAACCTCCTCCATCGCCTACAAACCCTGCATAATGCACTCACATTATAGGAAGCTCAAAACCACTCCATTTATTCATTGAATCTTTTTGAAAATTTCACCACGATGTTGGGGAGGTTGAAGGATTAAGTTATTTCTATTTTTTGTGTGAATTTGGTATTAAATTGGTATTTTTAATATATATTTTGATATAAATTTATTTAATTTTAAGGAAATGTTAATGCACCCCCAAATCCTTCTCAAATTCCTCCTCAAAATTATAATTCACCTCATGCTAAAATCCCTCCTAAATAATAACCTCAACAAACACCTCCAAAAATTCCTTATCATGCTCCAAGAACTCAAGAAAATTTAATGGGGCAAATTAAAAATAACAAAAAACAAATTGAGTTAATTGCAAGGTTGAGAGATCCTTTAGGCACAACCTTGCATAGAACCATGCTTTTTCAATCACTTTAATACATAATATTGTGGTAGTAAATGGTGACTCCCCAACACCCCTAAGAATGGTTTCTAGACCAAAATATCTTCCACAAGAGATAAAATGGCAAGAAAGCTTTCTTCAACAATGCAAGATTGAATAATGGTTGAATATGCTTGAATGCAAATGTACATGAGATGGCTTTCTTATAAGGAAAGGTAGAGAGATAGGATTAGACAATATCATGACAAGTGTCTTAATCTTATAACATGAGACAACTAGCAAACTAACTACCTAGGAATCAAGCAATACTAGCTAGATAAGATAAGTTCTTGTAAAGCCAACTAAGACTTATAGAAATAATCTTATATCCTAAGTAAACTTAACATGTGAATATTTTCCCTAATTACCTAGTGAATGAATTAGCTAGGTACAAGACAACAATTCACACCAACACCCCCCCTTAAGTGCAACTTAGGGAGAAGATTATTATGCAAACTATGCCAAGATTAAGATGAATATGGGTCTCGGCTACTAGGCCATGTTAGGTACCCATTTACAATTCAAATTCAATCAATCTCTCAAAAGTGGAGAAAAGGAGAAAACCCAATGGGACATAACTCCTCTTCGAAAGAGAGAAAAACAAAACAAAAATAACATGATGTATGCAGGACTCAATGATACCCCCCAAAGGACAACATCCATCATGTATATACAATCAATGAAACCCCCATAAGAGGGAAATAGAGAGACAAGATATCCCCCTCACAATGAATGATCTCCTACAAGCATGGTTAATGTCTGAAGACAAAACATAATCCAAAGTCGAAAAACAATGTTTCTTCCCTTGGGAAGAAGAAACACCAAGTACAATTGCATGAATTCTTCCCATGTTGGATAGGAACTGGTAGGAAGAGGAATCCAAATGTATGAAGATTGTGTCTCTAAAAGATTGTCTCTGAAGAGAATAGCTTATGGCAGGTTTTTTTAAAATTTAAACCCACAAATATTTATATAGCCACTGAAATAATAGAAATATTTTCCCCAAAAATATAAAAATGTTTTTCCCGATAATACAAATAAATCCTCTAGAATTATTTTTGCAATTTTTTCTACAAAAATAATAATGTCGACCTGGAGGTCATATGACCTACCCAAACAAAAACAATTGTGAGATTTATTGTATTATCAAGCAAAATATTTTTATTTTTTCGGGGCAGGGTACATTTATATTCAAGCATATTCAATAATACAATATTGAATATTGGTTTAATATGCTTGAATATAAATTTACATGAGATGCCTTTCTTATAAAGGCAAGGTAGAGAGATAGGATTAGACAAGATCATGAAATGTTTCTTAATCCTATGGCACTAGACAACTAACAAACTAACTACCTAGGAACACACTCCAAAATATCTCATGTGGATTCAATTAGCTATAAAATAAGTAGTTGGTCCAATAAGAGATGAGAGTTTAAACAAGTTTATGTAGACAAATTATCATATAAACAAGTTAAAGATGAAAAAATTACAAAATCTGACTTCCATGCACTATTCACAAACCCTAAAATGAATCAATCTTTACCTTCTACAAGCAAGGGGTTCCCTATCCATTGGTACAACCACCAAGGGATAAAGGAACGTTTTTCAAAAAGGTGGTGGATGATTTTTGGCCATCCTCCATGCAACAACAATGAGGTACCACAATATTTTTTGAGGAAACTCTACTGTGATTTTTTCCTCAATAAAATCCCAAACTATTTTGGTATGCGACAATTCGATGGTAGAGGTGGGGGCTCGATGCATAGTGGAAAACAAGACCACTCGCTAGACCAACGTATGAGCATATGAGTATCCCTTCCATTGTGAAGGAGAGTAATAAGGTGGATACATTGTATTCAATTAGTTGCCTCACTCAAAGCCTCATATATCATACTAGGCCTCTAGCACAAGGTGAGATAGATGAGTCTTCAAGGAGTTGAGTTCCACCTCATTTATGTTAGGCTTGTGGGTCACTTTGTGTTTATGTACTTGAGGATAGTCAAGATGCATGTTCCCATAGTACATCTACAACTGATGAGATGGTGATGAAAGATGCCCTCCTAAATGACACATTCAACTTTGATAGTCACGTAAATGTCACCAAGTTCATTTAATTTAATTTTTGAAATGCAAGATTAACTAAACTAGTTGTATGATTATAATGAAATTTTAAGGTGATAGTGTTCACCTTGTTTGTAGCAGTCCTCCACCTACATATTACATGATGATGTCTACTATAGAGGTATGTAAATAGTGAATAATTATAAATATTACATGTGAATAGTTGAATGTTATATGAATGATATTATTATATCTCATTTTTTATGTTGAATAGGTTAAACTTGTACCTTTGATATCAACACCTAGTAGTGGAGGTGGTCATCAAAGTTTCACTTAGGTAAAACAAAGTATTAACTTTAAAATAAAAATATATATTTTATAATTGAATAATGTTTAATGACTTGAAGGTTGTAGATAGTTTGTAATTATTCTTTGTATACTTTAATTAATTTGATTTCAAGTTGTTATGCACTTCATAATCTATGAATTTCAATTGTTCATGTTGTTGACCTTCAAAAATATAGGCTAGTGGTGTCAATTATCCACCTTCTATAGACCTCTTTATTGCATTACTTCTTGGGACCTTCTATAAAATATGGATACCAACTTAGCTAATGTAATTTATTATGTTGATTCATCCATCCTCCAACTTCCAAGATGGTGTAGAATACAAAATAAAAATCACTTTGAGTTTTCCTACACCACATGTAAAGATTTTGTAGCAAGAGTCAAAGAAGCGATGTTGACAACATATTATTTAACCCATGAGAGTAACAACAACAATATTGATGAATGCACAATGAATAATCCTCAACGAGAGGTTGGTGATACACCTCCTAAATAACCAAGAGCACACACACCTAAACTTAGTGAAGTTAAAGTTGAATTTGAGTCATAATTAAGTGACACAGTCCATATTGAGATAATAGATATAGAGGAAATTAGTTCACTTTTAGAAGTATCAAAAATAAAATAATCTTGCAAGATGTTGGAAGCATACAAAAAAATCTCTTTTTCTAAACATTGAAATTTTCAATCTTCTCAAATATAAATAATCCTCCTCTCATATTGATTTGAGTGACTTACTGTTAGTAGCCACTCATCCACCCCCTAAATCTAATGTTAAGGTCATCAATACAATTTGTGGGAGTATGACCCATAACATTTTTTTCATGTAGACAAAATCCATTTATCCTGATGATCTTATGGTTATCTTAGCCAAAAAAATCATAGAGAGCAATAAAGTTAATTATGCTTACATAAATTTTGTACAATTATATGGTCTCCTAGAAAGGAATAGATTCAAAGTTTTGATAGTTCTTGGTTTGATATTGAAGAATATTTTGCATAATACAAACAAAATAACAAATGTCCCATAGCTCTAAAATAATATAGATCCTATCACTCCTCAATTAAGCCCATCTAGGAAAAATTGACATCCTATCCATTGGAACCAACCACCTTTGTCTATTTTCGTTCCTAGAAAATGAGTAATTTGAAAATCCCCACAATTCCTAGCTACCTTACAATATATTTGTGTGTTTATTCTTAAGTAATAACTATATCATAAAAAATGGTATGTGGAATATCATGAAATATCAAGTTAGAATATTTACCCTTCACAAATAATTATTCCTCAAACATATTTGTATTTATTAAAACCAAGGATTCCAAGGCATCAGATATAACCTTATTGATAAGGATAATAAGGATGCTACACCTTTTAACGCTAGGTTAAACTCTCTTAACATCAAATAATTGCATATCATTATTCCACCAAGGAACTTTCTACTACAAATCCTTTCATTGAGCCTATCACCCCCATAAAAAATATTTATAACATCCCCATCACCAATCCTTTCATCACACCCATGATAAATCCCTTTCTTATTCCCATCACCCATATCACCTAATCCTTTCATTGACCCCATGAATAACCTTAATCATCTATCTCTTAAATTCATCACCTTAGATCAACAAAATCACACACCATTTCACATCCTTCATAATGATGATTCTATCATCACCTTCATGGGAGCTCAAGATAATTTCTCCCTCAAGGATCATAAAACAAGATTTGAAATAGAATTTGATGCATTAACATATCCCAAGGAACACATGTCCTATATTTCTCATAAATTTTAAGTTGTGATACTAAGATGGTATTCATATGAAAATCTATTAGGTTCAAAATGGTATTTATTTTTCTCTAGTAAACATCATCCTATATAATACCAAATCACATTTTCAAGTAAGTATTCACTATGCAATGGTAAAATACAAACTCTAATCTAGCCATGATACAATAAATCCTAATAAATCACCTTGGTATGTCATATTCACTATAGTTTTGGGATTCATAACTAGACTAAAACTAACACAATATTCCAATAACCACCTATTAAACTATGAAACAATATATAGTTCAATAAGTAATCAAAATTTTGCTGACTATGGCATACATTGTAAGCCATGACCTGCATCACTCTTCTACTTTTGGTAATTGAATAATTTTTTATTTTTAGATGATGTAAGTAGACACTCATCCTGATATTGATAGGATAGTGGAGCATAGTGTCATTGTAGCAGTAGCAAGCTTGATGCCTTTGACCAAGATATGAAGTAGATTAGTAAATTTCAAATTACATTTGTTGTTTTAGCAATCTATTATTGAAAAATAAAATGATTATTCATTTCTAGTTTAACTTCTATCTGGATGGTTGCTTCATGGCTTCACAATTCCATAACATGAGTACCATTTGTGTGAATGAGAAGAGAGATCATTTGGTTGTGGTAAGTGATTTTTTAAAAAATATTTCATTATATATAATGTAATTTCTATATATTAATATTAATATTTTTTATTGTAATAGGTGCGGCTCCACGAAGAATTAAACAGGAGGTCTAGTGAATGAATTCAAAGTAGACCCAAGTCATATGCATCTCCGTCCCCTTTACAATCAAAGGTCGCTCATGATTTGTTTCCATCACCTCGAGTGAAATTACTATTTATTAGGGTCCTTTGTTGTATGTCTATATGGCATTTTTTAATATATTTTATATTCTATATACATGACATTGTATGCCCATATGGCATTCTTGTAGGCCTATATGGATTTGTTGTATATATTTTATACTTAAATCGACATATATTGATGGATGCCTATATGGCTATCTGGTTAATACATATCATTTTTATTGATGGTGTCCATATTTGCATTATAAATGATTATTTAAATAAATGAATAATTATTGGCACAACTATAAATGATTAAAATGTTATTCCAATCCTTCTTACAAAAATGTTCCTATATTATTTCCTTACAATAAATGAAATGCTTCAAAACTTGCTAAGATGTTTATCTCTCAAGAATGTAATTAAAACACAAGGAAAATGAGCTAATTAAGGATTATATTTTTTATATTTCAAGTTTTTGATAATAATATGTTGCATCCATTATACAATTACAAGATTCAATGGATATTTATAGATGGTTCACTTCAAATAATTAAAATCCAAGTGTATTCCAAGCTTCATAACTTATTTATAGATTTATGTATTCTTTTTGTAAGCATTATCACACTTTATTAAATAATATTTATTTTTTATCCATTCATTCCTAATATTTTTTTGTATTGATAAAATGGAGACAATGAGGATGTGAAGATTTTTATCATGATGTAACTTTACCTTCTTTAGTTTCCCACTGATATTTTATTACCTTTTTGTGGTGATCTTCACACTCATTTCACCTATATTTTTGGTTAATTATTATCTTTCCTAATCGATATGTGTTTATGGTCTTGGATGCCATATTTTTGGCATACATTTATGGAATCAAGTTTTATTCAAGACAAAATAAATACAATTCACACTATGTTTCCAATAATTTTATTGAACTATATTCAAGTACCCATCCTCTAGTTAATCGATCACTACTTCAAATTTATATAGGTATCCTTCATGCCCACACTTTCCTTCATCTCAAAAATATATATTCCTATATTGACCAAAATATTTATGACTGCATTGAGTTCAATCAATGGAGGAGACTAGTTCTTTGGTGTATATCATTCATTCATAAGAGTATAAAGACACCTATGTTGACCAAAAATCATAGTGGACTTATTTTGTAGCCATCTCAATCCGTTCATATTTTCGGTTTACCCCCATGAGATGAAGAATGTAAATAATGTCTCTTGACAACTTTTAGTAAATGCAGCTAACACTTTTTGGAACATTTAAAACATCATTCCCATGATGGAATGGATTGGATATATGAAAAATTGAGAGAAGTTATTATAGATAGACCATACCTAACCTTATACTTTTAGACAAAACGTTTATAAGTACCATGTTTTTTGAGTAACAACTCATCATATTTCACCATATTTTAGAACTTGGGGCTCTTAAGAGGAAGAATTGGTACAATGTCACCTGGAATGATCTAGTGTGCTTGGGTGTGAAATAGGGCCTTTCCTACTGTCAATCTGGCCACATGACAAATAGAACAAAAATTAGGCTATCTTGCAACTTTATTTTGAATGCAACTGATGCTTTTTCTATCAACTAAAAACTTGTCACCATAGTAAAATGGATTAGAGATATAAAAAACTGAAAGATATTATTGTAGAGGGATCTTATGTGATCATGTACCTTTAGATGAAATATTTGTAAGTGCCACAGTTTTTGAGAAAGATCTTGTCAAATTTTGCTACACTTTTGTCTCTTAAGAGAAATTATTGGTGCAATGTACATTGGAACGTTCTGGCATGTTGGGGTGTGAAACAAGAAATTTCCAAGCATAAAATACCCATTTAGATGCATTGGAATTGTCCATTTGGTTGCACAATGAAAAAATGAAAGTTACGCCACCTTGCAACTTTACACCGTATTCATCTGACAATTTTTTCATCAACTAAAAACTTGTCACCATGGGAAAATGGATTGGAGATATGAAAAAATGAAATAATTTATTGTAGAGGTACCCTACATGATCATGTACCTTCGAACAATTTTTTTTTAAGTGTCATGGTTTCTAAGAAGGAGGTCGTCAAAGTTTGTTGATTTTTTGCACTTTGGTCTCTTAAGAGAAATTGTCACCGCAATGTAGCCTATAATGTTCCAAAATGTTGGGGTGTTAAAAAATACCTTGCATAGCATAAACCTACCCATTTATACATGATGGAACTATCTTTTTGGTGACACGATGAACAAAACAAAAATTATGTCACCTTGCAACTTTCTCTTCAATGCATTTGACGCTTTTTCCATCAACTAAAAACTTGTCACCATGAGAAAATGGATTGAAGATATGAAAAATTGAAACAGGTTATTATATAGGGCCCCTACATAACCTTATACCTTTAAAAATAGTGGTTGTAAGTGCCATGATTTCTGAGAAAGAGGTCATCAAAGTTCACTACTTTTTCCGTACTTTGATCTATTAAGAGAAATCATCAGTGTAATGTAGCCTCAAACATTTCAAAATGTTGAGGTGTGAAATAGGACCTTTCCTAGCATAAACCTATCCATACAGACATGTTCAAACTTTTGGTTTGGTTGCATGACAAATAGAACAAAAATTACGCCACCTTGCAACTTTCTTTTCAATGCATTTGACATTTTTTCCATCAACTGAAAACTTGTCAGCATGGGAAAATAGATTGGAGATAAGAAAAATTGAAAGAGGTTATTGTAGAGGGACCCTAAATGACCCTATAACTTTAGAAATAATGGTTTTAAGTGCCATGGTTTCTAATAAAGAGCTCATCAAATTTTTCTAATTTTTTGCACTTTGGTCTCTATGGAGCAATTTTTGCTCCAAGTATGTTTTTTTTCTTCTTTGTGCTTTCGGTCCCAAGGTTGTTATCTTTTCCATTTTTTTTATTCACTCCACCATGTGTCTCATGGGAACATCATTCTACAGGTTGTGGGTTACTTTTGGCTAAAAGGTGCACAATGGTGCCACATAGTGGTTGCATGACCTTTTTAAATATTGCACTCCTTTCAGGCCCGAGGTAGGACACGTGGTCTCCCAAGCTGCTCTCACAAATTTCGAAGAAGGCCCACTAGTGTGCCACATCACCAATCTTTCATTGGGTGAGTCTCTTCACTATCAGGAACAATATCTTCATAGATGTTGTTGAGTGGAAAGGTGTTTTTTCTCCTTCACAATCTCAAGGGCCAATTTCCATTTGACAACACCATCGCTGCCTATTGTCAATTAGATCAGATTTTATCAATCATTTACAACCTTGTATCTTCCTGTGATAGGGAAATCTTTAGGAAGATCTCGTGGAATCAAATTCATCGAGTTTTTGCACCCATCACTATTGTTGAAGTAACTTAGTTTTTATTATCAAAGATTGTCATGATCGAATCTAATCCTTGATCAGATTTTGAGGTTTCCTTGTGATGACACCTATTAGGGTTTTGTGCTTTGGTAGTGGAGAGTGCTATGTGCTTGTATACTTCACTTGTCCTATAAAATGGAATTTCCATTATCCTCTCTAGAGAAAGATAGAGAGATAAGAAGTAGTAGAGATAGGTGTAGAGTATTTCATACATGGCTCTCATTGCTCTGTAACATTTTGTAATCAATTTCAAGATAAATGTGAAAATCTATTATCCGACCTTTTCATTTTTGTATTATTCTTCAAGATCAAGCAATAGAAGAATGAAAATTGTATTGGATTGTGCACATGTGGCCTCTTTTCTACATTTTATTCTTTATTCATATATGTCAAATGCTTTACGCCACTTTATTTTTGAATATAGTCTTGATAATTGATTCTCAATTACTATATTTTATGTTTCTCTAACTTAGACTAACAAGAATTGAACCATTTTATGATACTCTTTCATTTCCTATTAAAATTATGTTAGATTTCATACTATGTTGTTAGAACAAAGTAGTCCTATAAGAGTTTGAAATATCTTGATCAATCTTTGGTTCCCTATATTCTATCAAACCTTAATGGGTGCTTCCCATGGGAGGATTTCATTGACTTCTCTATGATTATATTATCCTCAATTTCTCATTCTCCTTCCAACAATGAAGGGTCTATGTCATTCTGTGTTCATTTTATTAAGATTAGAAACCTGCTAGGGTTTTGAACTATTGTAAAACCTTTCAACGAATCGCCTTCATTAAGTTTTATTCCTATATTTTCTTCTCCCTTTCCACAAACACAAAAGGAAGACCCAACTTCTTTAAAAATCTTGGAGGTTAAATTTAGTGAAGTGCAAAAAGGTCCCCCATTTTGGTTATTTTGTAATGAACCAAATTTTATCTCATCAGTTATCTATGAATTTTCCAAATTCAATTATCAATACTCTACAAATCAAGATAACTATCCAAATCTATTATTTGAACTTTGCATTTCCATATTGTTCTTCAAGATCAAGAAATAGAAGAAGGAAAATTGTATTGCACTATGCACATGTGGCCTCTTTTCTATATTTTATTCTCTATTCATGTATGTCAAATGCTTTGTGTCACTTTATTTTTGGATATAGTCTTGATAATTGATTCTCGGTTACTAGATTTTATTTTCCTCTAACTTAGACTCACAAGAATTGAACCATGTTATGATACTCTTTCATTTCTTGTTAAAATTATGTTATATTTCATACTATGTTGTTAGAACAATGTAATCTTGTAAGAGTCTGAAATATCTTGATCAATCTTGGGTTCCCTATATTCTGTCAAACCTTAATGGGTGCTTGCCATGGCAGGATTTCAATGAATTATATTTGCTTATATCAGTCCTAGTTTCTCATTCTCCTTCCAACAATGAAGGGTCTATTGAATTATGTGCTTGTTTTATCAGAATTAGAAACCTATTAGGGTTTTGAAATATTCTAAAACATTTCAATGCATTGCCTTAGTTAAGTTTTATTCTTGCATTTTCTTCTCCCTTTCCCCAAACACAAAAGGAAGAGTCAACTTTGTTGGTTATTTTTACAGTAACCAAGTCTATCTTCTAATCTACCTATGGAATTTCCAATCCCAATCAAGGGTAGCTCTAAGGACTTGGACCAATTGACAAGGGTTTTAATAAACCTTCTACACTTTGGGCTTTGCAAAACTCGGGAGGGTGATCCCCTTAATGTGTTTATAATATGTACACAAAACTTATAAACAACATCAACAATAACAGATCATCTCATTTAATAGCTCAACATAATAGGATAAGATTGAAATGAATTGGATATTCATCAATAATATCAACTACTTGGAGCATGAGATACTACAACAATATTACACAACTTAAGATAGTTATTAATTTAAAATTTGTAGCAAGCTCTAAGAAAAGACAAATGAATACAGAACCTCACAAATGATTACAACTTAGACCAGTGCCATATACCATTGGAGGAGTCAAATTCATAAGAATTTAAAGATCCGTGACAAATTCAGACACATAGCATATAAAATCTCAGATAATATTTCCTTACAATATTATCAATCTTTATTCTAACCCAATACTACTTATCAAATCCTTACATGAACATATCCATCTATAACCTCACTTAAGCATTTTAATTAATTCCTTGAATTAAAACTAAAATGAGAATCATACACACCACAATAGTAAGATGAACAAAATAACCCTTGATCATCTTATTCAAGATAATGATATATTCATACAATTGAGAGACATGAGCTTTAAATGAGTAATTTTCATTCAGATGCTAGTACTGTCTTGAAACATCAAGCACTCATGAAACTAAAACCTACAACAGAATAACACAAACCTAAGAGTAGCATTTCCACTATAACATCAGGCTCTTTACAATCCGCTCCGCAACTTTACTTAGACTCAACCTAAAGATATCTAACTTGCTAACCCATATTTCTAGCCTTGAAATCCTTCTTATAGAGAATGAAGGAGCAAACAAGCATCGGGCCAGAAATACACATGTCACTGGTCATTTGGAACACCCTATGACATTTCAAAAATTTGTTACAACAACTGAGTCCTTGGAGAATCATCTTGTTTATCCCGTCCACTGGAGAATAGCTGCTGCATTGGCCAAACTTCAAAACCCTGTGCCAAAACCATCATCGAGACATACCCAAAATCTGTTATAACCATAATCGCTGAGTTGTTAACTACCGGTAGTAGGATTTGTCCTATTCTTATTCAGTTAAATATTTTTCCACCCACCTTTGATATTCTTCATCTGTTGGCCAATCAAAATTTACCCACCTCATTCACCTTAGCACTATAAGGTGTATACTTTACTGCTACCTGATTCGCCTCGTTTTCAAAAGACTCCAAAAATGTGCTCGTATTAATGATTATATCCATACTAGTCACCCACATGTCATAATTTGAGTCATCACAAATTAATTTGATTTGTGCATTGATGAATTCATCTACCCTATCCTGCCACTACTATAGTGATCTAACATTTCCTTGGGCATCTACTATATCTAGTAAAGATGTGTCACTCTAGTCATCAAAATTGTTTACCAACTCCTTAATCCTCCTACTCAAATCATTAGGTAAGGCCTGGAAACCTTGCAGTGACTACAAAAATTTGAGTAGGCCTTAATGATTAAGGCCTGTTAGCTGCATCAAATCTAGAGGCCTTATACATAACATCTAGGTCATTGGCCCTAAGGATCCATTTCTCAACTAAAGGAAAAACTAATTGTTGATCCCTAGTAATTTTTTTATTGAATTCAAGAATAAAGAATATAAATAATAAAATGATGGCAATCTACCATCAACTCTCTCATTCAGATGCCTCAAAACTGTGTCCACAACTTCATTTTTCTTGGCAACTGCTCCCTCCTCACTTGCTTTTAGAGCTTTCTGTAGCTCTGTAATCTTATTTAGCATATGCGTTTTGATGGGATCCAAAAAATACGCAACCTCCTCTTCAACTAGCTCTAATGAAGGATTGGGAGCAAGAGTCTGGATGGGGGATCCTGGAGTTGAAACAATTGGAGAAGTTGGAGGTATTGACCTTCATGTAGAAGGTAAGGTCAAGGTACCAAGAGAACTAGAAGACTCGCCCACTTGTCTGTACTTCAACCAATTTGCCTCAGTTTGTAGCTCAACATTCCTTTGTTGCATTCTACTATACTCTCCAATAATGGTGTTATACTTCTCCATCAAACTTTTCTTCTCAGCTTCTTCTCTTTCAGCTGACTTTTGGGCCAATTTGGCCACATTTATAGTCAATTTTGTAGCTTTTATAGTTGAGGTCTCATAAGCTCTCTTGATGATTAACCCTCCCCTTAGGTTTGGGCTAATATCACTAACATTTGGCTTTCTACCCTGGGGTGCCAATATCCAAATAGCTAAATCAAAACACCAGCCTGGGTCACCAACTTCCTTCCCTCCTCAGGAGTGATTCTTTTGAATTCATTCATGAGTTTAGCCTTCACCTCATCATCATTCTCCTAATCAGACCTATCAGGCCTTGATTCTCTTCTCTCCTTTGATTTGGCTTGGTATTCTTCTAACTTCATCCTCCACAGCAGCTGCAAGAAAACTAGAGTCTTCACAAATGCATCATCCAAGAATGCCTTGCATGCTTCCATTCTAGAATATTGTACACATTGGCATTTTACATCCATATCAAATAGTACTAATTGAGTTGATCTAGGAGGGGATGGAATACCAACCTACATATCTTGATCAGTAACAATTGTTTCATCCATCAGAGCTTCTTGTGTTTCCTCAACTCTTTGCCTCTTAGGGCTTGGCTCTAATGGTGGAAATGCGGGATTAGCTTGTGGTGGAGAATCTAAATCAATTATTTTTATTCCTCCAGGTGCTTTGATCTTCAGCCCTGGGTGACCTGAGGTCTTCATTATCTGCTTTCCCTTCTTATCCTCTTCCTCCTCATTACTACTATCATTCCTCTTTCTCTTGTAAAGAGGCCAGGTCATTGTGGGTTGATAAGTCAACCTTGTTTCTTCAGGCCTCACCTCTGGTCTCTGTACACCAAAATACAAATCCAAATTGACCTTCTTGGTCATCAAAGTGCCCATGATCTCTCTGAAATTATCCATCAAGAAATCAATCTTCTTGTAGAATGGAGTGAATTCCATCAATGGATCATACTTGGGATCCATTTTATGCATTGTAGTCAACAATTTTTCATATTCAATCCACTTCTCTTTGTTCGATTCCTGTCTGTTCAAATAAAAATCATTCCTGATTAAATCTTCAGGAAAATTATACTCATGGGTAAACTTGCCACCCTTAATCCGTTGCCTAAAGAAGGAAAAGAAACCCTCTGGATCATGCTACCACCTGGAACCATTCCTTAAATGAAAGTCATCAAAATATCTCCCGAAATGGACCCATCCTCCCTTGGAGAAAACAAAATTTGATACAACATTGTAATCAGGGAAGAGAGTCCCTTTTCCCTTGCCTGTCAGGTTGTCCTCATGAATACAACCTATTTTCCACATGACCTCAGCAAACCCCATTCCGGATGGCACATTAAAAGGGAGGATATGTGGGGCTCCGTGGAAACCATACACTCTAAGAATAGTACTAACTAGGTACAAAATGATGTCACCCCAGTTGTGACAAACCTTTAAATCAAGCTTTCTCCCCTTAGGTCTGAGAAAGTCGTGAAGATCCTCAAGAATCTTGGGCACATTAACAATTAACCGAGCCTTGAGTCCGGAAGCAAAGCAATTGTCAAATTGCACATAACTAGCGCTTCCTCTATTGTACGATAGGTCTACAGTCCAGACCTGCACGAGTAACCTTACTCCATTTATGTCCTGCCTTAACTCCATCTTCTATGAGAAGAAGTCAACATTCTTATACAAAACCATGTACATTAACAGTGAGTACCAGAAGAAAGGATTGCTAGTATCTCCTACTTGCAATTTCAGCAATCCATCATGTATCTTTTCCGCCAGAAAATATGCAAAGTCATATACCACAAAGAAACTAGGGTGTTGTATCTGGCCCCCCATGAACATGTATGCAATTGGCATAATAGTATTTGGGCTAAAACCCATAATTTGGCAAAGTGAGTAGAAAGTGGCCAAAACACGATTGGAAAAGAAGCTTAGCATGAAAGGCTCCTGGTCACTAGGACTGATGTAAACTGTAGAACTGCTTGCCTTAACCAAATGACAAGGAAGTAGCTTCAACCTGAACAGTGGCTTTGATCTTGCATATTCTTGCTTCATCTCCTCAAGATCAATTTGAACCAGAAATGAACTGGGTTCACTCAAATCAAATACTTGTTGAATTTCCTCTTTGGTTATACTCAACAAAACCCCTCCATCATTATCCCTAATCACTCTAGTGAAAGGGTCATATCATGCTACCACAGCCCTGAATAGGTCCACATCGGGGAACACATTTGGTACAACTAGTTTCCCCATATCATATCTCCAGGCATTAGAGAAAGGGTGAGGTAGATTGCGTTTTCCATACCAAAGCTTGAACATTTCTAAACCTATCATAGGAACCCTAGCATCTACAATGTTATAATTTTTGCACACTAATCCTTCAGCTAGGGTTCTCCCATTCATCAGAACTAAACCCCTCCTCTTATCATTTTTTGACAACGGTAATTGGTCGAGGAAATCGTCATACAAATTCCTCTTTAAATAATCCACATGGCCAAAATTTTTCTTTGGTGGTGCCATCTCAAATAAACTAGGGCCTCTTTAAAACATAAAATTTGAACAGACTAGGGCTACTCAGACAATGAAACTACAATAAAACCCTACAATTCCCCACAATTCAATCAAACCAGTAACTCTACGACAATAATCAACAAACCCTTTTGACCAGCACACTACAATTCTTCACAAAACCACAATCAGAGTAACTAAAGCAATACATAGAACAACTCATGGGATTATGCTTTGTAGAAGACCAAACTCTCACTGTGATTGCTCAAAAACTCATTGTTGGATCTATAACTGCTTTATGAAGGTGCTTGATTGCTTTGTGGTGAAATAAGACAAAGGAAAAATTGCTTTATGTTGCTTGAATTCAACCAGTAAACATCTCATCCACCATTAAAGCTCACTTACATGTCATGCCAATGACTCCAATTACATTTGATGCGAATTTAAATTATAACCGTCGATCTTCTTACCTTCATCAGATCATCAAATAACCACCTTCAAAAAGGTTGATGTAATCTCCATCTCAGCATTGAGGGTCCACCATAGTATGCAGCACCAAAGGAGTACATGTGGCGCTTGCCCATGATATTGTAATCACTAAACACTCTACATCTTTGGATCACAAGATGGCGGGAAACCGTTGATTGCCACCATCAACAATCGTGTTCATTCATAATAGTCACCAGTATTGAACATAACCGTCGAGAAACTTTTTCATCGCGATTATGACACCACCATCGATCTTGAGCACGTGCATCTCACAGCTATTTTAGTAACCCACTATATAACATATTAAAACCCGACATACAAATTAAAGCACTTTGTTGATCCTTTTCGGCATCGGCGGCTGAGACACATGGTGCTCGCCCATGATATCTCAATTAGTTGAAACTCAACGGTAAGGCCATCACAGGATCGCGGGGAATGGTCACGATCAACTATTTGATGATCGATGGTCACCAAAACCTTCCCTGTAAAATATAAAACAATTATTAAAGGGAAAAGGGGACATTGCCTAGGCCAACGACAAATGATGGCTTAATGTTGTTCTTAAAAATGGGGCACAGGCCAACCTAAACTTAGGAGATAATAAAGTTAGGAAAAAAATTTAACATTGTTTATTAAAAGGGGACCAGCCTAGACGAATCAATGGGACATAATCCATTTTAAAACCCCCTTCAAAAAGGTAACGGCTGAAAAGATCCTACCCAAGGTATTAGATAAAACTTTAGGATTTTCATTAAGACAAAAAATAAAAACCCCAACCTTAGGTCTCTTCCAAATAATGAGATAAACCAGTACAGAGGCAGGATAATAATGGAATTCAAAGAAAAAAATTTGAAGCTCTATCAAGCTTCTTTAAAATTATTGAAGGTTATTCAGTGAAGCGCAAAAAGGTCCCCCATTCACTAAAGTTTCCATAAGGATGTTCGAAGAAGCATAAGCTTTCATGATCAACAATTATTTTTTTGGCACGCTCGATGGGACAAAGATCTTTCACAGCATCTAATACCTAGCATTAAAGAGGCATTTGAATCAGATTAGAAGGAGAGGCTGGTAAACTCATGCCTAGGGTCCAAACAAGGGAATCTTCTAGAGGTAACTTCCAATACTCTCAATTTCCTTTTTTTGTTCCTCAGAGGAGACAAATCATAATTTTTGTTTCACCTATTAAAAGAAATAGAGTCAAGAGTGCTAGTCTAGAGTCTAGAACCCTATCTACCCCTCCAAGCGACTGAGCTTTTCAAATTAGAATACCTATTTTTTGTATTGGGTATGTCCATGATCATGATGGGCCAAAAAGTGGTGATATCTAAGTGATATGATGTCCCATGTGGCTGACGACTTTTTTTTTACCCAAAATTGATGAAATGAAAAGGTTTTTTAAAGGATATTCTTAGCTTTCCACCAATATAAATTATGCGTTACTTTGAATTTAATAAATTATTATTATTCATTTTCTATTTGAATTACGACTAAAGTCCTGATTGATAGGCTAATTGAAAAAAATCTATAGCTTTCAAAGGGTATCACATTTTTTGAATTTGAAACATGCATCACATTATATGCTTCATATACTATAGGATTAAAAAATAAATAATTGAATTTCATGAAGTTTTGACCAAGTTAAGGTGGTCAAACGTACAATTTTTTATATTTTTTAAAATTTGTAATAAAAAAATTATACTTAATTATTTACTTGGAAAAAAATTACAAAAAAATATGCATCACATCGGGACATGAGTCTTCTACTTATATCTAAAATCTTATAAAAAAATATTTTCATTTTATTGTGGTTAGGGTGGTCAGACAAAAACCTACTTCTTCTTTTTTCCCTGAAATTCAAGTACTACTACATTGAAATTTCAAATTTTCACCAAATATATATTTTTTTTAATAAAAATAAACCTAATGGTTTAGAAACTACACTCAATTTGTAATAGATTCTATTCTGAAATATTTTTTAAATAATAAAGTTTACTTATTCAATTTTTTACGTCAAGTTGCCTAACTCTGATTTTTTTTAATTTTATTGCCACTTAAGGGCCTGTTTTTTCCATGATGATCCTGCACATGCCCTATTCACAAAGGTTTTTTCCCTATAGATCTCTAAGTATCTTCAAGAAATTTTGTGAGTTGGGATAGTGGTAGTCCGCTAGTTCCTCCTACCCCTCTAGATGTATTGCTTTCTATTCCCACCAATGCTCCAAAAGTAGTCTCGGAGTTCATTGGGGGGGACTTCAAAATGCCATCTAAGCATCTTCAAGATGTAACAAATGTTTGTAGAATCCAAAATATCATGAAGCAACATGTAGCCCTTAGATTATTGGCTACATCCTTCAAGGGAAAGGCTCAAGGCTAGTACAGATCCCTAGCTTCCAGTTTTATTTGTTCATGGGATGAACTCAAAGAAAAACGCTTTGAATAATATTCAAAGAAAGGAAGTTGCTCATCCTTGTTGCAACAATTGATAATGATCAAAATATCTCTATAGGAGGTTATAAAAAATTTCAATACTAGTTTTTATAAATCCAAGCAAAGGATCCCCATGATAGCTAGACCTCTAGTAGAAATGGCGTCATGTTCTACTTGAAATATTTCAATTTGGACATTGGAATTATGGTACAGTCACTTGGAGGTGATACTCTTCTTGATGCATATGATCTAGCCATGAAAGTGGAGAATATTTTGATCAACACTAATAAGCTCCCACCACATCTTCTCATACTGATGTTCATTGAAATATTTCATAGGACATAGGAAGAAGGAGCCCCCAATCCATTTGCTATACTTCCTAGCACATCAGTTGCAATACCAAATGCAATGTATGTGTATCCAAATACACATCTAAGAACACCAGGATCTTCTTCATTAGTTATGGACATGAATGATATGAAAAATATCTTCAAAATTTTTGCAAATGAGATTGCCATTATAATGTACCAGCAGGTGGCACCTCTGAAGCCCCCTACAAAACTATCAAGGGGGAAGGCCACCCTTCCAACATAATACATACCAAAGAGATATGAGAGGAGACAACTAGTTACAGGCATTAGGCCATAGTCCGAATAACCACTCCACTTTAGATGGTTATGTCCTGCATGAGCAAGGACTTAGTCCCAGGCCAAAAAAATCTTGTAGAAGACATAAACATGCGATGCTTCTCGTGCAATGATACCTTCATGCCCTAAAACTATCTAAGAGGAAATATTTAATGGAGGGTGGTAGAACAAAGGATTCAAGGCATCCCTCTAGGTGTAGAAAGTTATCAGTACCCCAAGATTGAAAATTCCAAATTTAGTGCTCAAATGCAAGAAATGCCTATGGAAAAGGAAACACTTATCTCCCCTAACCAAGTGCTCTTTTTTTGGATGGAGGGAGAAGACTCAATATTTAAAAATGAGGTTTCAATAGTAGCAGCACTACTAGTACAATCAGATTATAATACCCAATCAAAAAGAAGGCTCCCTAGAGAATATGTGTCATACATGCCATAGGTGCCACTAGTGTGACAACCACAATGGCTTCAACCACAAATTCCCCAATTACAACCAAAATTCATTGATAAGGCTTCTGGTCCACCTATGATAGATAATCCTTTTGCTAAAGAAAGGGAGACACCTCCATTCATGCTACTAATTGGAGCACTCAACTCTATGGATAAATTGAAGAAGGCTCCCACCAACATATTTTTACGGGACATTTGATCCATTCCAGAGTACAATAATTTACTATAGGATGTGTTGAATAAAGAGGAGTAGGCTCCATGATGTGATCTAGTCCCACCACACAACCAAGATAAAGGAAAAAGGCCTAGGTCAGACCCTCAAAATTCAGGAGCCACAACATATATGAATATGGGAGACAAAACAAACGAGAAAGAGGTATGTAGGCCAAAACCCACCCCCTTTTTCTTAACTCTTATTGTAGGGGATAAACTATTACATAAAAATATGATAGATTTAGGGGCTAGTACCATGGTGATTCCCAAGCTAGTATCTGATTCCTTGAACTTAAAATCTAAACCCCTAGAAAAGGGAATTATGCAGTTGGAAAAAAAGGTCCTGACCAAAGGCCAAATTAAAAATCTCCCCTCGACCTTGTACTCTTGCCCAAGCCAGATGGTCACCCAAAAGGTGGTCATAATTGACATTGCCCCTATTTTTTAAATGTGTCCAATGAGAGATTTTATAGCAAAGATCAATGGATACTTGGATCTCGACTAGTCTCACCTAATATTGAGGACTAAACATGGAGAAAAAATGAAAATTTAATCCAAATCTTTGCATCCAAAATACATCGCATAGGATTTGGTAATGAGTTTTGAAGTTGCACACACATCCATTTCCAAAAAAGAGATGTACGATGTTGGAGGATGAAGAGGTAGCAAGTGATCAAAGCCTGGAAGAAGAAGTCTTATTGAACTAGTTTATTGATTTTGACCCTTTTGGTAATTTTCACACCACTGGTTTGGGTACATACATAATCTTTGATGAAGACCAGGCCCTACCAAAGTTGGTCAAGGAATAAGAAAATCTAGGCAATTCAGTTAATGATGGCTTATGGAATTTTCAGTTTGATGGTGCCAAATGTAGGACCATATTTGGAGCTAGGATCCATGCAAAAACAATGATGTGAAGTATGAATATTTGGTTCATGGCCTAATTCTAGCAAAGCAAATGGGAATTAAAGGGATATAATTTTTTAGAGAAACTGAGCTAGTGGTGAAGCAAGTCTGAGGATGGGTGGTCATGAAGAAGAGAAGAATACAATCCTACCACTATAGGGTGTGGTATTTGATCGAAGGGTTTAAGGCCTTCAAAATCTAGGTCATTTCAAGATCTGAGAACACTACTGTAGATAAAATAGCTTCAATCGGCTCACAGTTTGAACTAGCCTCCAATCTAGTTGTAAGCCAACATGAGGTGCGAGTCATTGTTTGATTGTTTATCCCCGACAATGATCAAAACTAGAAGGTCTTAGAAGATGATTTCTAGATTGTTATGTTCCTATGACAATTGAGAGACTTTAACAAACAAACGTAATCGAGATTCAAAAAATCAGGCAAGGAGAAAATAATGTAGCTCAAAATTAATAAGCTCCCATGTAGACTAATCACTCTAGAGAACCTCTTCGACTAAAAATATGCAAGAAAAAGTAAATGGAGGTTCATCTCTGATAAGGAAGATTACATGGGCCTCGATGTCAGAAATGGTAGAAAGCTCAAAGTCAAGAGGATTGTTCCACAAGGGGATAAGGTAAGGTTGAGGTCCCTATGCATCAAATATGATGGGGTCATAGCTTGGGCCTATGATGATCTGAAATACTATGATTTGAACATAATCCAACACACCATCGATCTAGTCGAGGGGCCCAAGTCACTCTAATGAAATAAAAGGCTAGTTAACCTAAAGGTACAGGCCTTAATGGCACAATATCTCACAAGGTTAATTGAGTAAAGGATCATATAGCCAATTAAACACTCCACTTGGGTATCTAATCTGGTCATTATCTGAAATAATAATGGTGATATCTAATTTTGCATGAATTTTTGAGACTTAAAAAAGGCCTCTTTGAAAGATCATTACCCTCTACCTTCAATGGAATAGATCTTGCGAACTATGGGAGGGTCAAAAATGTTCTCACTACTCGATGACTTTTCGAGTTATAATCCGGTATATGTGAAAGTCAAAGACCAACACAAAATGACTTTTACAACAAAATGGGGATTGTTCACATATGTAAAGATACCTTTTAGCCTATGGAATGCAAGGGACTCTAGTGAGTGATGGATGTCACATTCAAGGATTTGATCAACAAGATAATTCTTATCTATTTGGATGACTTGACTATATTTTCGAAGTCTAAGGGTGACCATTTTGATCACCTAGAAAAATTATTTCAAATATGTCAACAGTTTAGTATTTCCTTAAATCCCAAAAAATGTGTATTCAGGATGCCACAAGGCAAGTTTCTTGGCTTCGTGGTCTCCAAGGAAGGGATAGCTATCAACCCCAAGAGGGTGAAAGGTATAAGATAACTACTGCTACCAATCAACCAAAAGGGAGTACAATCTTTCTTAGGAAAGATCAATTTTTTAGTAGGTTTATTTCATATTTTTTAGGAATTATGAGACCTATTATGTGAATGTTGTAAAAATTACTAGCTTTCAAATGGACTCTAGAAGGAGAACTTGATTTTGAGAAAATTAAGGTAGCTACTTTCACAACTTTGGTGTTAGCAAACCTACATTTTTCAAAGGATTTTTTGTTATATGTCTACAATAGTGAGCATAGTATAGCCTTTCTACTTATGCAAAAGGAAAAAGAAGGAATCAGAGAGAACCCCATTGCTTTCAATTCAAGGACATTAAAAGGGTTTGAGACCAAGTATAATTTTGTGGAGATACAAATCTTCACGATAGTGAAGAGTCAAAAAAAATTTTGACACTTGGTTTTGACTAGTAAGATTACAATCCTTGTCGCTCACCCCAACATAAGGGAATATATCACAGAGGGGAGATCACCAAGAAAAGGGCCAATTGGATCACAAAGATCATAGAATATTACGTAGATATCTAACCCACAAAGCTAGTTAGAGGAAGAAGCTTGTGTGAATATCTTGCCCAAGAAATCATCCTCAAAGCATAAATAGAAGAGACCAATGGGGTTTTTGTGAACCAATAGTATGAGCCTTGGGTGGTCGATTGAATTAGATTCATGTAGACTAGTAGATATTTGTCTAACATCCCAATGCAAAAAATGAGGTATTGTAGACTCCAAGGCATCAGGTATGTGTTAATTGAAGGATTTTTGTTTAAAAGGAATTTTGAGGGAATCCTCCTCCACTATGTAGACAAGATGCAAGATGAAAGAATTTTGGGTAATTCTACAGTAGCTCGAAAGGTAGAAAATTATCTGTAAAAACCACCTCTTTAAAAATCATGTGGACAAGGTATTATTGGCCAACCCTATTTTATAAATCCCATGATCTAGTGATAAAATGTTCTCAGTGTCAGTTCTACATCGGCAAGAAAAACACTTCCACTATGCCTTTAAGCTCAATTGTTGTTGAAGAGCCTTTCACACAATGGAGACTAGACTTTATTGGGATGATCAACCCCATCTCCAATCAGGACATAAATGGATCATAATACGTACAAACTATTTTATGAGATGGACAAAGATAACTCCCTTAAAAATGCTACAGAATAAAAAATCGTCAAATTTCTTGAAGAACTAGTAACAAGGTTCACTTTCCCCAAATCCATCATCTCAAAAAATGTGTGAATATTTGTAAGAACTGGGATGTCAAATTTTTCCCTCATGCATGGATTCTATCTAAAGAATTCATTGAATTACTACCCATGAACAAAGATTTGATCTGGCTAAAAATATGCATTAGTTTGGAACACCAAAGAGAATGGAAAAAAGCACCTACGATAGCTTTATGGGTGGACCACATAACCTTGAATAAAATTCTAAATTATTCTCCTTAGGAATTAGTATATGGGAAGGAGGTGGTCCTACCTATCTTAATGGAGATTTCAGCACTAGAACTACTAAAGTCTTTAGAAGTTGAGGAAAGCGGGGAATTGAAGTAAGGCTAGCTGAGCTGCTAAGCCTTTAGGAAAAAAGAGAAAAAGCATTCAACACCATGATCAAGCACCAATAGGTGGTCAAATGGTGGTTTGATAAAAAGGATTCCAACTCGGGTTTCAAGGAAGGGAGCCTAGTTTTAAAATACGATGAGTGTGTCTCTAATTTAAGACAACATGCCAAATTTGACTCTTTGTGGAAGGGTCCTTTCCGCATTTTGAATGTAAAGCGAGTAATTCCTACAAACTCGAGGATATGAATGGAAACATCATAGGGATACCAATAGATGGTATTTATTTAAATATTTTTAATTATAAAATGAAGTTCATAACTTTTATACTTTATGTACCCTATGTATAAAATTTTGTAAATATGTTATTTTTGCAAATAAGACAAGATGTAGAAATGATGAAAGGTTATATCATATTTATAAGATAAACATTTATGTATAGCTAGGGCGCTTAGGCCTATTTTTGAGGGGGCTCACAAAAATCTAAGAAAAAAGTACAAGAAATCTTCTTTTCAAAACAACCAAACCATGTTCATCTTTAAAAACTAAAATGTTGGAGGTAAAAACTTAGGAAAGCATGAAATTTCACCTCTAGGTCACAATGGGCAAAAAATGTGAAAACATCTTCAAAAAATTAGAAACTTATGGCAGAAAGGTCTTCATCACCCAACTCTAGAGAAACTAACCTATATTCAATCATCTACGTCCACCACCACCCCACTAGGATGGTACACCAAATGTGAAAAGGGTATGTTCCACTCTACACTAAAAATCTGTTCAACATTCTTTAGATGGAGGAGGAAGGAGCTAGTGATCCTCACCCGTTGGTGATGCCACTCTAGAGTTATCGTTTGAAAGCCGAACATAAAAGGAATCCAGGGAAACAATTTAGCATTATCCATGTGTCGACAAAGGTCTATGTTGAAAGGTATACCAAGGCCTAGGACCGCCACAGCAATGACCTATTCAAGTCCTATCAGGTAATCCTTGGAGAACATGGCCTTCCAGAGCTACACTATCCATAGCTTCAAGACATTTAGGTGTAGCAAGTAGGTGACAAACCAAGAGATAATGTCTGTGTTGGCATGGTAGTGGTTCAAATCCATGATGAAGTCCCTCCCCAACACCCACTTGGACGTAGTAATGTTCAAGGGGCACATTTTTCTCAAGAGCCACTTAATTCTTTCATCAATGACCTCTCCCACAAATGCCACCTAGTTCTTCCAAATGAAGAGTCTGGTTGAATTTCCCATACCTCTTGAAATGAAAAACAAATAACTCACAAACATGATAAGTTTTTTCAAAATAAAAGAATTCTATTTATAGAAAAATCAAATCAGAAAGTATGTGAACAAAAAATATTTTTCCTGTTGGAACGACAATGGGAAATACAAGTTGGCGATGAGAACTAAAAGGAAATTGTATATAGGGGATTTTGCAAAGGTGCTAGACAATTAATGGATGTGATAGAATTGATGATCATATATATGGCTTATTTCCACGTGTTTCATCACCTTCGTAATCACTAGCCAGCTTCGTCATGTGAAAAGACTATTTTAAAAGCCATTTCTTGCTTATTTAATGCAAACGTCTTTTCCAATTACGTTTCATGTTTCTCAAGGCTATCCTTCTTTGAAAATGGTGTAAGGAATGTATTCAATTCCCTTCTATAGTAATAGAAAAATTATCCCTTTTTCCTTAGTCTGGGAATGAATAATTAATATCAAAATGAACCTAATGTTTCCTTGATTTAATGTTGTAATGTGTTTTACACATTCACATTAATTTTTGGGACATTTTTAACTAAATGGACTTAATTGTGCCTTATTTTTGGTGTTGTAAAGTGTATCTTTACACTTTCACACTAATTTAGGGATTTATTAATTAATTAAGGTTAATTTACTTTAATTGGCCCCTTTCATTCAAATCCAGGCCTAATTAAATACAAAATCTGAGGGATAAAGCTCGACATCCATAAATGCCATAACACAAAACTTAATTTTACAAGGTTTGTTTCCTAGGTTAGTGACCTAGGACTCATTTTCCACCTGGTGAATGGGTCCTCATTAGGTCCTAGGACCCTATTTTCACATGATCTTTCACATTGTACAAAGTGTGTCCTAGCTAAGTGAGCTAGGACCCATTTGCCACATGGCGAATGGGTCCTCACTTAGACCTAGAACCCCTCTTTGAAATATGTTTTTGGAAGTATTTTAATGATTTCAAATCCTAGATTTCATGTCAGCTTGCAATATTTGAATTTTGGGATTTAATGTTAAGATATGTATAAATACAAGGTTATTTCACAATGTTTTCAACTAGAACTTTATGAGCAATCAAGAGTACTTTCAAAAGAGCATTATAGAGAATTCAAGAGAAATTTCTAAGGCATTCAAGGGCAGATTGTCGAGGGAATATTCCAAAAATAAATATTCATTCATCATGTTAAAGGCATAGTGCATCATGCATGTTGTTGAGTTATTGTGTTGATGTAGCATTCAAGAATATTCAAGGCATTGTTTCAAATCAAGTTCATGATCAAGATCTGCATTCATTGGGGCCACTTCATGCAATATTTCTGATTTCTACTCTAAGGTTTCAATTGAGGTTTGGTGAGTTTTGTGACATTGTTTGTTCTCATCATTCCTTCATGCATTTATATTTCATTTCAAGGTTTAATTACCAAAATGGGGTTTGACCACGAAAAACCCCTATTCGCTAAGAAAGAACATTTTTCTCTTCTTTGATGTGTGATTAAAGGTTTTAGATTGAAGATCATTTGGAGAGAAAAATTGAAAAAGCTGTCAAAGTTATCAAAGTTCCTAAGAAAGTTACAAAATCATGAAAAATGAGCTACAAGATTTATTTTTGGCTTTCTGCAAAGCCCTGAATAGGATTTGGGAGTGTAGACACTGAAGAACAGAACCCATAAACCATTTTTCCAAAGCCCTAGCCATGACTCATTCACCATAGGGCGAATGAGTCCTCAGTGAGGCCTGAGAAAGCACTTTTTGCAAAAGGTACAGAGCATTTGACCCTCTTAAAGCTTTCCTTTTGATTGCTATATTGGTTAGGCTTAATTTTTTATTCTCATTTATACATTATAACCCTCATAATTGAATGAAACATACAGGGATAAGAGATTCATCATTTTATTAATTTATTTTGGTGAACCCCCCATTTGTTTGATGGTTCATTATGGCAAAACCAAATTCTTTGCGAGAATTATAATTTTCTAATTTTGGAGTCCTTTTCATCCTAGATGTAGGTCTTGCATTCATTTGCATTGAATTAGATCTCATTTAGGGTGTCTAGTTTGCATTCAAAATTGCATCTCATTAAGGGTTTTAGGATTGCATTGTTTGTATTCTTTAAATATAAAAAAATATAAAATAATCAACCATTTTTCATATCATTTACATCATATAAAGTTTCATTTGAAAATTCAAACAAAATTGCATATCAAAATAGGTGTTTTAGGTCATCATTTTTTCACATTTTCAATTTTCATTTCACATTGCTTTCTACAAAAATTCAAAGTAAAACTTACTATAGCAAACTTGAATCTGAAAACCACTAATTTTTTTTTGAGAATATATAAAAATCAGTTTCAAAAAATAAATAGGACCCATTCACCATAGGGCGAATGAGTCCCTAATTAGGTCCTAATTTGAATTTTTAGAAATTGAAATCTTCATTTTTGTTCTTCTATTTGTTTTTGAAAAGTTAAGCAACATTTTTAGGGTGTCATACCCTTCACAAAAGAGCCACAAGGGCCAGAAAAGAATAGTCTAAAAAACAAACGTTAACAATAAAAAGAAGTAACCAGAAACAACACATTGGTAGCACATGTTAGAGTAAAGGTCTTAACTTAATTATGTTGATTAATTTACCTTTATTCCCTTCTTAATATTTCACGTTAGTTTGCATAATGTGACATTTAATAATTATATTAATTATTAAATATTATCCTATTAGGGCTTCTATTAGGGTTTTCCTTATTAGGGTTTTATTAGGGTTTGCATAATCTCCTTTTTATAAGGATTGATTAATTATGTTGATTAATTTACCTTTATTCCCTTCTTAAGATTTCACATTAGTTTGCATAATGTGACATTTAATAATTATATTAATTATTAAATGTTATCCTATTAGGGATTCTATTAGGGTTTTTCTTATTAGGGTTTTATTAGGGTTTGCATGATCTCCTTTTTATAAAGATTGATCCCATTGTATTTCATATCAATTTATTCTCTCATTCTCTCTAATATATACATTTTCAGTTTTCAGAGAGCCCTTGCTTGTTTGTCTCCATCTCTTCTTTTGTGATAGGTTATTTGCATGCAAGTGATCTTTGGGGTTTGTGGTGTTGTATTTTCTCAACTCCTACATGGTATCAGAGCTCCACACCTGCAACTTCTTGTTCTTGTTTTGAAGATTTTTGGAGATTCAAGGGTTTGGGGCTTGTTTTCTTGATCTAGGGCATACCTACAATTTTGAAGCATTTTCAACTCAAACGAACTTCACCATTGTGTCCGTATCAGTCCAAAACCCCTAAATCGGCTGTTCATTCATCCATTTTGGACAAAGTCGAAATTTGAGGCAAAATTTTTTTGCAATACGACCGTACGGCCGTCACTTGCCTGGTAAATTTATTTTTTTCGAAAAAAAATTCCGCCTGTTTTTCAGAAAAAATTTCATCAAATTTTTTTATCTGCAAAAAAAAAACATGTTAATGAAGTTTTTGTTTTGATTTTTTTTATTAAAAATTATCAGAAAAAAAAAATCAAATTCATAAGCCTTTTTACGGCTTGCTTAGGCCGGGGGTTTGGTACCCTACGCAGGCCGCAAGTACCTGCGCAGTGTACCATACACAGTGTACCCTGCGTAGTGATGCACAATGTACTCTGCACTGCGTAGGGTACGGTGGGGGTGGGCCCACGTGCTTCCCCCACCCACTTTTTTTTAAAATAAATTTTTTTTTTCTTATGATTTTTTTTTAAATAAAAACATCAATCCTTTTTTTTATTGTTTTTTTAATATAAAAAACAATTATTTTCTAAAATAGTCCAATCGCACTTTTATGGTGATGGTCGTTTGGCCGTCAAATTTAACCTAGTGATTTTGTTGTGATGGTCGTATGACCATCAAAATTAACCCAGCACTGGTTTTTTCCCTCTTTTGGAGCTGATTTATTCCGGAGACCATAACTTGGGCATACAATATCGTTTTTTGGCAAACGAGATATCATCGAAAAGCTGGTTTTCTCATCTTTTCAGTGGTGTGGGTCTCATCACATCTGTTTTTAAATTGGTGCATTCTACAGCCAGTTGAGGACAAAGGGTCTATTTTTAGTCCCAAGCTCATAACTTTTGATCAGTTTCTCCATTTTTTGCAATCTCAGCGACGTTGGAACCATATTTCAGAGCTCTTCAGTTTCATCTATGCTATTTTTCTAGATTTCACTCCAGGTATATTTTATTCAATTATTTGTATTTTCACACTTTGGTGGATTACTTGGACATATTTGCTCTTGAAAACTTTTTGTTCACATGTGATGCTTTGTTCTTGGCTGTTCTTCATGTATTTCCAGCATTTTGTCATTTGAGGGCATTTTGAGTATCATTTGTAAGCTATATTTTATGTAAACACACTAAGATAAAGTGCCACACTATTGTACATGCATCTTTTAGGGATTTTGCACTTAAGATTGTGCCATATTTTGTACTCGCACTGATATTATAAAGTGCCATGAGGGGTTGTGTAGTTTGCCTTTGTTTTTCCATCACATCTTTGTCCGTTGAGTGTCCCTCCACAACGACAGTGAATCCATATTATTCTAGCCTCATGCATGTGTGCTTTGTTTTGCACACCACTTTTTCAGTTGCAGGTGCTATCTTGCGCACTTTCAGTTATTTCTTCTTCTTCATGCACTTCAGGGTGTTGCACACCATTTCAGTTGATCTATCAGGCTCCCAGTTCAGCATTATGGGGAGGTATTATATTGTTCGTGCTAATTCTTCCTTGGTTTTTCCTTGGAAGGAATCTTCCATTCTCAATTGATCAATGTTTCAAACTATTGGTTCTTGTACTATTTGTATCTTCATTCTAGGTGTTTGCCTTTGTTTGCCATCTGATTCGAGTAGTGTCATTTGGGGAACTCATGCAAATTGTTGTCTTCTTGATAGACTATTGGTAGTTATTCCATTTGTATCCTCATTCCAGGTGTTTGCCTTTGTTTTCCATCTGATTCAAGTAGTGTCGTTTGGGGCACTCATGCAGATTCTGTATCTTCGTTCTAGGTGTTTTCCTTTGTTTGCCATCTGATTCGAGTAGTGTCATATGGGGCACTCATACAAATTGTTGTCTTTTTGATCCTGATCATCTTATCTTCAGCGGAGGTTCTTCAGCACCATAGCAGTCATCTTTCGACAGTTGTTTGCAGCTTCTTCTGCTTCAGTGATGTTCTTCTTCTTGGCCTTCTGAATCTCTTTTTGGAGTAGAGCTTTTTCCCATGAGGTTTTCTCTATTTCTCCATTTTACAGATATTTGGTTGTATTTGGGTACCTAATCTGGCCTAATTGCTGAGACCCATGTTTGCCTTCTTGCATTATAGTTATCTTTATTTTTCTGCATTTGTTTGTAGCTGCACTATTGCTCATCTTAAGGGGGGGTGTTAGAGTAAAGGTCTTAACTTAATTATGTTGATTAATTTACCTTTATTCCCTTCTTAAGATTTCACGTTAGTCTGCATAATGTGACATTTAATAATTATATTAATTATTAAATGTTATCCTATTAGGGCTTCTATTAGGGTTTTTCTTATTAGGGTTTTATTAGGGTTTGCATGATCTCCTTTTTATAAGGATTGATCCCATTGTATTTCATATCAATTGATTCTCTCATTCTCTCTGATATATACATTTTTAGTTTTCAAAGAACCCTTGTTTGTTTGTCTCCATCTCTTCTTTTGTGATAGGTTATTTGCATGCAGGTGATCTTCGGGGTTTGTGGTGTTGTATTTTCTCAACTCCTATAGCACAAAGACCATGGGGAGACAACTGAAAGATAGTACACCAGCACAAGCAGTAGCTAACTAGCATTGTCCCAGTTTTTGAGCAAGAGGTCCACAGCCTCATCACCCACCCAATCTTTGTTCTCTTGACTATTGTTCCCCTCCAGTTCCTCCTTGATAGCATTAGACAGGGTGCTGGTGACAAAGTGACCCAACTTCATGGTGAAGCAGGTCAACCCATGAAACCTTTCGTCAAGTTTTTCCATTATTTTTTCCAACTCACAGGGCTCCACTCCAATGTCCATGGTCCCCGGGACCTCACCAGGCTCTTTGACTAGAGGATGCGGAGAGTGTGAGGCAAAGCCAACATTAGGATCCATGCTATCCTCAAGAGAAAACTCGGCCTCTTCCACAAAATCATCCTCATCCTCTTATGTTTCCTCTTCCTTGTATCCTTTGCTATCAGATCACTCCTCCTCTGAGTCCTCAATAATCAACCTCTTTTTGTTGTTCTTTACAAGCCTCTCGGATCTTCTGTTGGTATTTTCTCCTCCAATCATCTAAGTAGTCCCCACAATAGTGTCCCCTTTAGAGTCTTTCCTTATTATGTTCTTGCCCTTACCATCCTTAACAATTGGGTCCAGCGTGCCTTTCTCCTTTCCTCTTTATTAGTGGTGGCCTTGTGGGCTGAATCCGCCAGAGTAGATTTTAATTCACAGAGACCCTCCGCCACACTAGCATGAGCCTTACCCAAACCACCCTTAAGTTTCTTAGTGGTTTTCTTAGATTTTGGATTTCTCGCAGTGCCCGTACTTGATTTTCAGGGAGGGCTTTTCGACTCGGTTGGGGAAATATTCACAGCCGACAGGCATTCAAGATCCTCAATGCAAATGATCCTAATAGCTTTAGGAGGACAGAGGGCCAGGTGGAAGTGATAAATTCTTAGGATGAGCCCCTGATAGAGTGGAAGCAGTGGGAGGTCATTGGGGTTAAGGCTGGCAGACTCTTTGCACTTTTCAATCGAGTTTTCCAAATCCATTAAAAGAAAAAAGGAAAATTGAGCAACATCTTGTGTCTAAAATGGTTTAACAAGGGAAAGTGATAAAATAAATAGGTTTTAAACCTACCTTCAAAGGTGACATACTTCATCAATGCCAGGCACAGCTGATCCCAGGGCTTCGGGAGGCCTTCTCTCTCAAACCTCGACTGGTTCCGCACTGGGGCCTCATCACCTCTGAAAAAAGATTTCAAGCTTTTTTTATCTGGCTTCTTGGTGTGCTTGGGGTAAATTTTCACCATACACTATAAACCCATGGCCTGGGCAATGACTTCCTCACTGATTTCAAATGATATTCCTCCGATGGAGATCTTCCGATCCTTCCATGAGTTGGAAAATTGGCCTGACAGGATAGGGTCATGACCGACCAGAAATTCCAAAAGTGGTGCAATAGCACCTTCCACACAGATGTGCCAAACAAGAGGATTATTCCTAAACTTTTCATAGTTATCCACCTCAGTCCTCACCCTCTCACCACCCATTTTACCAACCTACACAAGAAGCCCAAGAGTTTGCAAGAAAAACCAAATGCAAACACCACCGGTAACCACATTGAATTCAACTTGGCAAGGTAAACCGCAAAGGATAATAATGGCAGCGTACCGATCGCACGCACGGAAGGGAAAATCACCACAGGGTGACTTGAAAAATAAATTAATTAGGATCTTGGGGTGATTGTGACCAACAATGCAGAAAATGGTGAGCGTGTAGGGTACCTTCCTCTCGGATAAAATATGCATAAAATGAAGCCGAATAGCCTTATAACTAAAAATAGAAATGATCCATAACGTGCCAATGGAGACACATGCTAAACTAGCTAGCCCGAAGACACTAGAAGGAGGACAACTTCCATAACGAGGAGTCAGATCATTATAACAACTCTCACACAAATTGATGCGAGGGTGAGGAAAAATGAGATATCTCATGATCCCCAAGATAAGAGGTTGCATGATATGGCTCCTCTAAAATAAAGAAGTCATGTCCTTCCATCTTTTCTTCATCAAGCTACCAAACTTATTCATATTACCATCCTTCAAATTTAAACCTCACCACCTTTCCATCACCTTAGTACACAAAGTCATCCACTAGGTCCAAAGGATAGACACGTGGAACCTCCAAACCATGCCCCACACACGAAAAATCTCTAAACCTGTCATGAGTCAAAAAAATAGAGTCCCTCCACCTGCACGCCACCTCAGTGTTAACACTCATCCACCAAACCCCTAATAAAATTAGGTGGACTCCCCAAGCTGCTTCCATCATCCAAAGATTTAAAATCATTGCAAAACATAGTTGCTTTGTTCCCTCGCTATGATAGCTTGGATTTTAGGCAGAAACCTTTCTAATTTCCTCCAACATTTAGCAGAGTCCTAGCAAGAGCCAAGATTGGCCAAGGCATCCGCCACTTGATTTCCTTCTCTAAAAATATGTCTCACCTTAGTATCACTAAATTTGGATAAGAGGAACCTAGCATCCAAAAAAATATCCTTAGTAGTCCAGCCAATTAGTCTATCTTTATTAATAGCATCCGTAATAGAATTGGAGTCTCCTTCAATGTGGAGATTAGCAATCCCTAGAGACAACAATTTTGAGGCCCATTAGCAGCACATGAGCTTCCGCCACTATTGAAGACTGGAACCCAATACCTCCAATAAAACCCACCACTAGTGTCCCCTCATGATCTCTTATCATTCCACCAATACTTGCCTTGCCTGGGTTGCCCTTAGCAGCCCCATCAAAGTTGAATTTGAGCCAGCCTCTATCTGGAGGTTCCCATTTAGTATCTTTCCTGGCTAAGAGTTTCGAATTGTCAAAAAATTTAGCCTCTAAACCCTGATGCCATGCCTTGGTGATTCTTATTTCAAAATCCAATGGCCCCATCTTCGGGAGTTTCCCTTTAAAGAGATAGATATTCTTCACAATGAGCTGAGCACCAATACCAAAAACATCCTTAGGGATCCTCTCAACATTCTTAAAGACCCTGTTATTTCTCTCTTTTCACAAACACCATCCCAAAATAGGAGGGACTTGATTCCAAATTTCACCAAGTAGAGGGTGGGAGTAGGGACCATACCAACCCAAAATGAATGATAAGAGATCCTTGCTCATAACCCAAAAGACATCAAATTTCTTGGCAGCTAGCCCCCAAACTTTAGCAGCAAACGGGTAGTGTAACAATAGGTGACTGACAGTTTCCTCCCCATTCTTACAAAGAAAACATCTATTGGGAAAACAAAAACCCCATTTCCTCAAATTGTCCTGGTTAAGAATCCTATTATGATAGGTCGTCCACCAAAAGAAATCAATTTTAGGGATCATATGGCGATTCTAAATCTTCTTCCAGGTTCGCTCAGCAGTAACTTGGTTTGTCAGCAGTCTATAAGCCGACCGACCATAGAGATCCCCCTATTTGTCAAAGGACCAAAAAAACTCATCCTCTCTGAGATAAGAAGGAAACCTGGTGCTAAAGAGAATCACTTGAAGGGACCAAGCCAGACAACAAAGGTCATGAGACTGGGGGTAGCAGAGGGTAAGGTCTCTCCAAATCTTGGCTCCAGGGGGTCCAACAACATAATCACTGATATGGAAGCCAAAGAATCTCTGGGCCAGACCCGACAAAGCTCTAAAGTCAGAGCAAGCCAGAGGGGTGTCAATTAGCCAAGTATTCTCCCAGAAACTAATTCTGTTCCCATTACCCATTTTCCATTTAATCCCTTTCCTTAACAGACCTTGATTGCTGCAAATACTCCTTTAGAAAACTGAGCCCTAGGGGTGAGACTCTTAAAGATAATTGATCAAAGGCCTATCCTAAAGTTATTTGGAATTTAGAATTTTACACCAGTCCTTAGTATTCCTTAGCTGATCCCAACCAACCTTAACCATCAGAGCCTTGTTAGAGTCGACAATAGTCCTAACTCCAAGACCTCCACAATTTTTGGCCTAACAAAACTTTTCCCATTTCACCAAGGCAGGTTTCTTCTTTTCCTTAGTCCCAGACTAAAGGAAATTCTTCTAAATTTTTTCAAACTTATCTACAATGTACTTAGGCATCTTAAAAATAGAGAGGAAGTAAGTTGGGATACCTTGGAGGGCCTCCGTGACCAGTTGGAGTTTTCCAGCATGGCTTAGGATAGAGCCCTTCCACCCAGCCAATTTCCTTTGGATCCTTTTCATAATCGAGTTCCAGAAATCAGTGGGAACCTCCTTAACCATGAGGAGGAGCCCAAGGTAAACCGATGAGAGAGATCCACTAACACATCCTAGGACCGCAGTCACTCTGGTTTACAAATTAGGTCTACAGTTAAAGAAATAAATCATACTTTTTTTGTAATTGATGCGTTGACCAGAACAAGAGACATAGTTGTTAAGACAGCTTTCCATTTCTTGGCTTCCACCATAGAGGCCTTCCCAAAGAGAAATGTATCATCCATAAATTTCTGCACAACAACTGGATCCAGGGATGAAGCTGCTCTAATTCCCATAACAGAGCCCTTTGACATCAGACCAGTGAAGTTCCTACTGAGCACATCAGCAGTCATTATGAAAAGATAAGGGGACAGGGGGTCTCCTTTTCTGATCCCTCTTCCAGCAGAAAGAACCCAAAGGGGGATCCATTAACAATAACAAAGTACTTAATAGTATTAACACATTCCATAATAATTTTGATGACTGAATTGTTGAAACAAAACATAGCTAAGACCTTTGGGATGAAGTCCCATAGAACTTTGTCATAGGCTTTGGAGATGTCAAGCTTGAGAGCCATCCCTGCATAATTGCATCTATCCATTGAGTGGAGTAGTTCATGGGTGGTCAAAGTAGCATCAAGAATATGGTGCCTAGGAACAAAACCCTTTTGAGTAGGACTAATGATTTTTTCTAGAAGAGGTTTGATACAGTTTACAAGAATCTTAGAAATGATCTTATAGAAGGTGTTACAAAGACTAATAGGATGGAAATCAGTCATGGATTGAGGCTCACTAATTTTGGGGATTAGAGCGATGAAAGTGTGGTTCAATTGTTTGAGGATCTTACTAGATTTAAAGAAGTCCCTAGCCGCAAGCACAAGATCCCCACCCACAGTGTCCCAGAAGATCTGGAAAAAAGTAGGAGGAAACCCATTAGGGCCCGAGGATTTAAAATCCCCCATGCTAAAAGTAGCCAGATGAACTTCTTCCATAGACATAGTATGAAGAATCCCCACATTATCTTCCAGAGAAATCGTGGTAGGAAGATGGTTGAGAATCGCACTATCCAAGGCCAAGTTAGGCCCCTTAGCTGGGGCTGAATAAGCTGACTGGAAATAGTTAACAGCACATAGGCCAATCTAAGCTTGGATTGAAATCACCTCCCCAATATCATTAGCCAGCTTAGAAATTTGATTCCTTTTCCTATGCTTGATGGCAGAAACATGAAAGAAGGAGGTATTCCTATCTCCTTCCTTCAACAATTGGACTCTAGATTTTTGCTTCTAGAAAAATTCCTCATTCTTGAGAACCCGTTCTCATTCCATCCCGGTTTCCCATTCCTACTTGTGAGTCTGCTAACTGTCATCTCCCTCCTCCATTTTCATTTGTAAAGTCCTCAATTTTCCTTCTAATAACCTTTTTTTGAAAACACATTCTTGCTCCAACCTTTTACCATGTATTTAATATGTTTAAGTTTGAAAAAAATCCTATACATGGGGGAGCCTTGGACTGGAATATTCCACAATTCATCAATTTAATTTTTGAAATCAGGATGAGACATTATCTCAAAGCGGAAGGGAAAAGGCCCAACAGCAGGGCGAATATTGGTGGTTAGCAAAAGGGGGTTATGGTCAAAGATCGTTCTGGGAAAGGTTAATAGATTAGCATCTAAAACATCAGTCCAATGAGGAGAGCAAAGGAAGCTGTCAAGCCGGACTTGGATCAAGTTGCCACCAGCCCATCTATTAGACCAAGTAAATTTTTGGCCCAAGAGCAACTAAACTCGAAGAATTCAAAAAATTAAGCAAGTCAAACATACTATCAGAGTAATCCAAAAGTCCACCACTTTTTTCCAATGGAAAGAGAGGAGAGTTAAAATCACCAGAAACAAGCCAATGGCCTCCCCTATTCAGATTAATTTTAACCATCATGTTATGCCACAAAACACTCCTCGCATTCCTCTGATTAGGAGCATAAATATTGATAATAGACCAAGATTCACCAAGGTAAGTGAACGAGGCCCCCACACTATTTTTACAATGAAATAATTCAGAGCCTTGAAAAAATGATGGGTTCCAGAGCACAACCAAATCCCCTGAAGTGCCCTTAGTATCACTATAGACATACACAACATTAGGCCAATTTTTTTTGCAATTTAGTCAAAATTAACCTTCAACATTTTAGTTTCTTGAAGTAGGTAGACATCAATCCTATGATCCACTATATAGTCCTTCAGAGCACATTGCTTGTGGGAGCTATTGAGCCCATGAACATTCCAAGACATGAATTTCATTTTTGCCTTTTTTTTAGGACACATCCAATGTCCTCTGCTTTCCCAGGGCAATATCATTTTTCGTTTCTCTCATCCTTATGTACCTCTGAGAAGGTCTTCCTGGCTTGGAGTAATCTCCTACATCTGCCTTCTTCTTCCTTCCTTTTTTCTTAAGCGTTGTCCATATCCCTTCTTCCTCAGTTTTCTCAAGTTTCAAACTCCCCATATTTTTTGTGTATTCCTCAATCATACTAGAGCTCTCTTCCTCCCATATTTCACCATCCTCAATCAAATCCTCACAATTCCCCACTAAGACCGCACCAAAAATAGGATCAACAGTCAAAGAGCTAGGCTCCTGAGTCCCCAAAGAGACCTTTGTAAGATCAACAACCGAAGAGCTTGAGTCCAGATTCATATGGATAGACAAGGGTTTAATAGCAAACTCCACAAAAGCATTAAGGTCAGGAGGTCCAGAAGGTGGTCCCACAAAGGTGGGTGGGGGTAGGGGATCCTTAAGTGGAAGGGCAGCACTTGAGGGAACAGGCCCGGAGTCATCCGATGGATAGGGAACATTTCCAGAAAGAGTAGTGGTATTTTTCAAAACAAAATTAGCCTTGACCTCCTGATTGATAGCAGATTTATAGTCAGAAATCAGATGCCCAGCTTTGGCACAACTTTGATAATATACCACAACATTTTCATAACACACTGGTTGTGTCTAGCTACCAAACTTAGAGCACAACTTGACAGAATTTGAGAGGACTTTATCAACACAAATATTCACATAGAAATGCACAAAGACTAACCTATATTTTGACTTAGTAATAGAATCTGTGGTGAAGAACTGACCCAATGAATCCTCGATACCTTTGAAGATGGCTTCATCCAAATACTCCAAAGGTAAGCCCGATAGCCGCACCCAAATTGGGGCCGACTTATTTAGATTAGAAGTAGGGTCGAAACCAGGTTTCCAATGATGCATAGTCAGGTTGTGCTTCCCATAAACCCATAGACCCGAAGACAGAGTCACCACCAGGTCCTCCACCGCTGTGAATCTAAATAAGAAAAGATCCCTAGCCATCGTGCAGATCTCCACAGTACCCTTAAGGCACCACTTTTCCGCAACCCATTTTTGAACCATGTCCGCCATAGGATGGTAAGAAAGAAATCTACCCACAACATCATTCTCCATGGAGGAGAGAATTCGGTCACAAATTGAATTAGGGATGTCAAACTCCATTCTAGAAGCCGAGACCAACTCAGGTAAAGAGGGAAATAGGGAGGAGACATGTTTTCCCTTGGATATCACATCTTTCCAACCAATAGCTGGAGAGATCTCCACCATCGGTACAAAAGATTCGCCCGGAACTGCCTAAGACTTTGAGAAGCCCGTAGGAGAAAGCACTGACCCCACAGGGGTGGTACCCGACAGACATAGACCCAAAAGAGAACATGGGTCAGGAGGGGTAGAGGGGGACCATTGGGTTCCCCCAAGACAGCATCCACCATGCACACAGGAAGTTCAAACGTAGAGGAGCTGAGAGTTTTTCTACTTTTGTTGCTTTCATATTTTTGTTTCAATTTTCTGATTTTTTGTTGCATTAATTTCATTATATTTAGCTTAACTTGGAAAAATTAGTGCATTTTCTAATTTCAAAATTGCAGTTACAAGATTTCATTTTTAGATTGTTACATAGTGTAATCAGTAAATTACCTTGTTTAGAGTCTAAAAATTGCATTTACACCTTGCATTTTAGATCATTTCATTGCATTTTAAGCCTCTTTCCATTTTGGGTTTCCACACTAAGTTTTTCAATCTTGTATGAGCTTTAAAACTTGGTGTCCTATTAGAAATACTATTGTGAGACATAGTTTAAGACTCATGTCATCATATGATACACCATTCATTGTGGATC
>CM021103.1:238667526-238965131 GCA_007115665.2 Sequoiadendron giganteum | reverse complement strand
ATGATAATGATGTTTTGGAATACCAAATGGGTCTAGACCAGATGCTTCAGAAATCATTATCATGCTCCATGCCTTATATGAATGTCATCATTGAAAAGATGTCCTACAAATCTGAATTGAACTCACTGAAAGGCAAAGGAAAAATGAGCCTATCATTAATGTCCTCATGTTTGTCTCAATTCTAAAAAAGGAAAAAGAAAAATATCAATTTGATTTTGTTGAGGCAATTACGAACCGGATGCTTCGAAAATTCGAAGAGTATAACCATTCATATAAGTTCAGGTATTCCTCTTTTCTAGTACATTTTATATTGCATCAAAACCCTATGTTTTTTGGGAGGCATTTGCCACTTAGTATTTGCAATGCATTAGGGTTATTCAAACTAGTCTCAGTGTGGACCCATGTACTTTCAAGCACATGTGATTATTATACATTTGGCGATTATTTACTAAATCTTGTTCTTCAAGATTTATCCCAATAGCCTATGCAAAGGTTCCCTCATGAAGATTTGGAATGGATGAGGAAACATCAGCCCCCACTCAACTATTTCTTGTGCCTGGATTTTAATTTCATTAGATTCCATGGGTTTACGAGAGAACCCTTTCAGCTACCAAGATTTGTAACAAGCAAAACATGTTGCAAGTATCAAGGTGTTTTTATTCATATAAAAAATATGGACCAATAGGATGTTGTCATTGATGTTAACTATTTGTTAAGGAATTTTTTTGCATGATGAAGATGTTGAGGATATTGAGAAAATTGTGAAAAAAAGAGGAAAATAGATTGTTGCAAGTTGTGCATGTATTGTTTAGATATTGAGGAAGTGGTGTGAGTACAGGAGCTATCTTTATGTTACAATGTTTGGAGATGTGTTGGAATGAATTAATGTGCTAAGATGATGTCTCTGGTACTTGGTTTCCAAGTGCTTTTGAGAAAGTTTGATAAATAGATAAAATAGTGTTGTGAAAGTGTTCAGAATGTGCTCTAAGATGTGCTCTACATTTCTTCTTTGTTGATGCTATGCCTATGAGAATCTGATATGTTGCTCAAGGTTGTCAATAGTTTCTATATTTAAAATTTGGGTTTCTAGAAAAGAAGTTACTATGTGGGTGATCCCACAATAGTGGTTTACAATTTTTGGCCAAACTGGACACTAAAATTATTATTTTTAACTAAATCTTCATATTCAGGCACCTATAGTGGCTAAACCATGAGGAATTTGAAGATGATGCAAACTAGAGTCTCATCACATTTTTTCTATAGATTCTAAAAATATTTTTTTCAAATTTTTTGGAATCAAATTACACTTTTTTTCCATCTCCCATGAAAACTGGTTTTTTTCATAAACAACATTTTCAAAAAGTGACGCTCACCGTATACAACATAGATCTTTTTGTATGAAGGATAAAATTATAATTTTTTAGAATTTATATTTGTAACTATGATATCTAGCACTTTCATTTGGTCTCATAGTTTTTTCTTGAATATTTTTTCCTTAATCAAGTTTCAAAGTCAAACCAATTGCAATTTAGACATAGGCGGATTGTGTACAACATAAATTTTTATGTATGTATCCAAATTCAAATTTTATTTTTTTAATGGATCAAGGACATCAATACCCAACCTAAACATATTTTTTAAAATTTTATTTTGATAATCTGCTATTTTTCCACATGTGCAGAACAAAGAGCTTGATTTTATGTGAAAAACCTATGTTTAATAAAACTAAAAAAACACATACATAATAAAACCAAAACATATTAAAATTATATTCGTTGGATAGCTTGTTTTGAGGAATACCTAATTCTAGTTGGGTTTGTGAAGATTTTTCCATTTTCATCCTCAACCCGAGCTTGAAAGTGCCAAATTTTTATTTATTTTTGTGCCTGAGATGGGGAATGAGGGATAAGGGGGTTTGTTCGAACCCCATAGGGGTTCGAGCGAACCTCTTTGAAGGGGTTCGCTCAAACCCCTTTCCTATGCGTTGTATTGGTTTTTTACGCGGTTAAGATTCAAAGGGGTTTGGTCGAACCCTAGTTCGAGTGAACCCCTTTTTGGTTCGGTCGAACCCTAGTTTGAGCGAACCCCTTTTTGGTTCGGTCGAACCAGTAGGTTCGTATGAACCCCTAAAATCACTTTTTTTTCCTTGGGGTCATTTTTTGTGAGTTTTCCTTCCTCACTTGAATTGTAAACCACTATTGTGGCTTCACCCATGTCAAAGAAGATGCTGGTATTTCTAATGATGAATTTAATTATGGAGATGTTGATGAAAATGAATTATTATTCTTAGCTTTAAAATATGAGTCTACTTCTGCTAACTTTGAAAGTTGTGTGAAGGAAAGTGTTCTGGAGAAGGTTGAAGGTACTTTGGTTTCAACTTTTTATGTTAAATAGTATCATAACTACTGGGTTGCTAACAGTGGCTGCTCTAATCACATGACCAGAGACAAAAGTAATTTTGTTAAACTTAAAGAATATAATGGAGGCTTAGTTAAATTTGGACATGATTCAGGAGCTAATATTTATGGAATAGGTTAAATCATTTTTTATGAAAAGCATAGTATTGAAGATGTTTACTATGTTAAAGGCTTGATGAATAATCTTTTGAGTGTTGGACAACTATGTTGCAAAGGATATAATCTTCTTTTTAAGTATGATTGGTGGACTACTATATCTAACTACTACTGGACCAGATATAATGCATGTAGTTTTTCTTGTGGCTATATTTTAAGAATATCCTAAAGAAACAAAAGTTGTAATAGTGAAAATGATATTTATATATTTAAGAGGCACTCTAGATTATGGCTTATGGTATATTAAGGATATTGATTTCACATTAAGTGCTTATACAGATGTAGATTGGGCTAGTGATGTCGATGACAATAAAATTACAAGTGGTGGTGCATTCTTTCTTGGATGTAGATTGGTGTCATGGATGAGTAAGAAGAAAGATTCAATTTATTTATCCACTACAGAGGCTAAGTATATTGTAGCAACATCTTTCTGCACACAGGTATTGTGGATGAGATAAACATTGAAGGATATCAAAGTAGTGTATAATGAGCATATATCTATCATTTTTGATAATACAAGTGTAATTAAAATTTCAAAGAATCCAGTGATTCATTCAAGGATAAAGCATATATCAATGAGGTATCACTTTCTGAGAGAGAAGGTTATGGATAATGAAGTAAAGCTTGAATATGTACCTAAAAAAGGATTAGATTTTTGACATATTTACTAAGGCTCTTCCTAATAATAATTTTGATGTCAACTATGTGTTAAGGAAGTTTGTTTCATTTTGAAGATGTTGAGGATATTGAGAAAATTGTGAAAAAAGAGAAAAAAAAATTGTTGCATGTTGTGCATGTATAGTTGAGATATTGAGGAAGTGGTTTGAGTACATGGAGCTATCTTTATGTTTCAATGTCTAAAGATATGCTAGAATGAAGTCATGTGCTGAGATGATGTCTATGGTACTTGGTTTCCAAGTGCTTTTGAGAAAATTTGATAAACAGAGAAAAGTGTTGTGTAAGTGTTCAGAATGTTCTATAGGATGTGCTCTATGTTTCTTCTATGATGATGCTATGCGTATGCAGATCTGATATTTTGTTCACGGTTGTTAGTAGTTGCTATAAATTCATAATTTGGTTTTTTGGATCATTGTGTAGAGTGAGATATTTCACCAATGTGTGAACTAGTTTTATAGTGGTATTTTTAGTGGTCTGGGAGAAATTTATTTTCTCCACATTTTTCTACAGTTTTGATTTAGGTTGTGAAGATTTAGGAAGTTCCTTATAATGTTTGTATCTTTTTGAATTCAAGGTTTCACTTGATTTTGTATAGTACAGTGTGTGTTTCATGTGTCAGTGTGTGAATAAGGTTAACCAAATGTTCTAGGTTGAATTTTTTTTATGATGTGAGTTTGTATGAAGTCTTTGTTTGATCTCAAGGGGTTCCTAGATTATTCTAGATCCTATTCAAATGAATTTTGTTTTCCAAAAGTTTTAGATTCATTTAAGGAAGAGTGTACTTAATTTTTTATGGTTTCTAGCATGAGTATTGGTTGAACTTGAGTTAGCACTGCATGCAAAGTTTATGAAATCATGTTGAGGTTTTTTAGGATTTATTTGGGTCCTAATTAAGGATTTATATGGGTCACCTACATTCCTATACACAGTGGGAATTTTTAGGTACCGATCTAATTTGAAATTTTAAATGTAAGGAATAATTGTCAATGTTGGAGAAGGTTTTCAAGGTTGAGGATGATATTAATAAGAGTGGTGTTGTTACAAGATGTGAGAGAGAAGGAAGATAAATGAAAGACATATGCGAGTGATGAATGTGATGTGAATCACATAATTATATATGTGAATTTGAGCAGAGTAGTGCGAATTTCAAAGTGTTGGGTTCTTGAATGTAGTGAGATGAAGGTGTCTGCAATCTTTAATGCAAGGCTACGAAGGTGTTTGAGCATTTGTGTTGGATTCATTGTTGTATTGAGAAGTTATTCTCGATGTAAAATTTCTCTTCTATCTTCTTTTTTTCTTTTTGTGGCAGTGAGCCCTAGCTATGAGCCTTTTTCGATAGTGTGTTCTACTCTGGCAATGAGCCCTTGTACTAGTTTTTCAATTACTTATATTATAAGCTAATCCTCACCATGATTTTTTTGTCATTAGTTTTTCCATGTAAATATAGTGTCTCTTGTGTATGGTATTGTTATTTTATTCTATGTTATCTACATTTCATGATTAATCACTTTAACAAAATAAGGGTTTAATAAATGTTGGTGAATCTGATTAATGTTGAGGGTTTTAATGTTTTAATTGTCTACAAATGATTCACCCCCCCTCTCAACTATATTTTTCATTCAACAAGACACTTGCCCTGTAAATATACCAACAAGTAACAATTGGAGATAATGCCTAGGGAACCTAGAAGAAAAAGATGAAGTTGCATGTAGTCCCTCTCACCATTGGCAAGAACAACGTGACCCTCATGAAGAGGGAAATCTAAATTATATATTAAACAATAAATTGGTCTATCTTGGCCTAAGTATTGTCTATGACAGCTAGAAATATAATTTGGAGAGGCATCTTCCATTTAGGCATGAGCCACGACCATATTGGGATGAAAGAAAAAATCCAACCAAAGACTGGGAAGATACCTATGTCGACTTGGCCTTCATATCATTTGTATGGCCCCCATGGCTCATATTCTATCAAGTCTTGGAAAACTTGAAGCCAAGCATCTCGATGGAAAAATCCATCAAGCAACAATTGAAGAAGAAGTGGTAGTCCAACTAAAAAGTGACTGATTTTTGGAGGTATTCATAAGAGATCAAGCAAGTGGGATCCTTGCACATAATGGTCCCCATAGATGAAAATTTTGAATAAATTTATAATGAAGAGGCTAGGTTTGATTAAAAATGGGGATTTGATCAAAATATTGAACCAGAGTATGACCAAGGTTTTGACTCGCCACCCCCGGTGGCCAAAACAAGAAAGGAAAATAAGAAGGAGATATCACAACAAAGGGAGCAGCAAGTCTCCTCATCTACCAAATTTTTTAAAAAGGAAAAAAGGACTCAATGACCTATAGAAAAGTCTTCAATAGGTTGGGGAACTCAAGGTTCATCAAGATCAACAATGGAAGGATCTGGAGAGAAAAGTGTACCTTTTGTGAAGAGAAGAAGAATCCAAGAATTAGGTGGGAGGGACTTTTAGACAAGGAAGATGAAGAAGTAAATTATACCTCGCAAGTAACTTTGGCTCTCGTGGTTCAGGTAAGTTTTGCACCTATTGTTCTCTCTTCCACTACTTCATTAGAATCTTTAGGCCTTCCATCCGAGGAATGGAATCCTCCACTAATTGAATCTGACCTACTTATCCTTGATACCCACCACCATGTTTGCTAATGAGCCTTCTTTTGAAGCCTTGCATGTAGAACATGTGTCTTCTGCTACAATTGTAGTTGAAATATTAATTGATTTATTTGAGGCTCAGGTTTCAACCTCAGACTTACCAATACTACAAGTCTCATCACCATTTCCTGCTTCTAGGAATTTTACTCTCTTTTCAACCATTGCTCCCCTTACCCAAATGATCACTCCACACTCTTCTCCATATTTATGAGGAATCTTTCCCTTAGTGTCTCCCCAAGCCCAGATAGCCTGAAGCATGCCTCACGCTACCATTCATGACCTCCTTGTTGGTGTCCCTATTATTGCATAGAGTATCGAGTCTTCACAAAATCTTTAGACCCAGATAGAGTTGTCCAATAATGCTCACAGGGAAATAAAATAGAAGCAATTAGCAAAGTACACAATAGCTCTAGCCACCCCAAAGCTAGAGATGTGTTTCGATGAAGAGCGAAGGTCTTTGATGATTTTGGCTATGCAGTCACTAGTCTCTAACCCGAAAGGAGAGATACAGTATTATGAAGGTGAGATCCAAACCATGAGCCTAAACCTGAGTGAAGCACTTCCCCACAATAAGATAGGCTGCACCAAGGCCACACAAAAGGTGGTATACACTAACTACATGAAGCTAGAGAGGAAATTTAAAAAGTGGGAAGTGGATTTGGCGAACGTGAAGGCTACAACTGATATGCATCAGGCGGAGATCAAGGCAAAGGATATGGAAATTTCCCACCTAAGCTGGACATAGGATCAACAAGGTGAAGTGGCTATGTTTTTTGAGGCTATTCAATTGAGAAGGTTCAAATCTTGGTCAAGGTAGAAAAGATGATGTGTGAGGTTGAGGCTGAGTGTAGAACACCAAAAGATTTGAAGGTCCAAATGCAAGAGGCTGTAGAAGAATGGAAACAAAAGAAAAAAGAGTTCTCTGACATATCGGGTCAATAGGATAGTAAATGTGAAGGATTAGAAAATGAGATAGAGGAAATGCAAGGTAAATGGTCCAAAGAAGTAGACCAAATTAAGCAACTATGTGAGCAATTCATTAAGGAGAAAAAGGAATTACAAGGAGAATTGGTTAAGGCCCGATCTTAAGTTATGGAAGAGATCATAAGGGTTCAAGAAGAAACTAACAAGGAGAAGAAGGAAAAACAAGATATCAATTCCACTTTGTAGACCTTCAACAAAGAGGCATAATGATTGTGTTCTGATCTTTTGGGCACCCTTCAAATAATTGATCAATTAAAGGAGGATATAAGGGCTAAAGAGTCTCAGTTTTAGCTGGAACTAGCCATGGCACAAATTTCTGAATCCCTCCCACTACTGCAAGGATTGTTTTCCTCTCATGGGAAAGAATCAAAGTTTCAACAACAACTCTAAAGATAGCTCTAAGATTCATAGCAGATGTGCAGGAGACGAACATGAAGGTTGGCCCAATAGTCGACCAAATCCTACATATAGTCACCCCTCATTTTGTGGAGTTAGGTAATTGGATAATCAAGTTGTATAAGACAACTAAAGAGACTATGGTAAGTACTAAGATTTCATACTAAAGAGTGAATTCTAGGAAGGAAAATCAATTCATCATGTGTAGCCAATGCGCCCATAGAAGCAGGAAATATTAGTTAGTATTAACTGAGAAGGTCAAAAAAATGAAAATATTTTGATGTTTTAATCTAATTGGGTTTACCCTCTTAATTATTTTTTGATGGAGTGGTATTTATTGAGGATCATATCAAGGAAGCATTAGAGGTCAAGCAACAGGATCAATGGGCACTCCAAAATTTGAGTTCATTCCTTAGTGTCGAAGAAATTGAAAAGGTACTTGTCCCCTTGGCTCAACTCTACTTCCACATCAAAGTGGTAAAAGCGAAATGGTGAGGAGTCTCCTTCAAGGAGATACTATAGGTCTAGATCAAGCTTACGAGTTGTTGCATGCATTGGCTGCACCTTCTAATGAAGACTCAGAATATTCGCATTATGCCTTCCTCAAACTTTGAGGGATCACATATTTCTTTTCTCCTTTTATGCTATTTATTTATCTTTGGGTTCATGTCTCTACAAGAGAAGCCCCCCTGTGAGTCCTAAAAATTATGGAGAAATTTTTTCTCTAAGTGTGTTTTTTCCCTCTTTTTGCTTTCTACCCTAAGGTTCTTATCTTTTTCATTTTTGTCCTTCACTCTAACACATGTCGCATGGGTGCATCATTTTGGAGGTTGCAGGTTACTTTTGACTAAAAGGTGTGCAATGGTGCCACGTAGTGGCTACAAGACCTTTTCAAATATCACACTCCTTTCGGGCCTGAGGTAAGACACATGGTTGCCCTACGGGAATTTTCCACAAGCCACTCTCACAAATTTTGAGGAGGGCCCCACCAGCATGCCACATCTCTCTTCTTTCATCAAGCATGTCTCTTCACTATCGAGAACAATATCTTCATGGACACTGTCAGGTCGGAAGGTGTTTTTGTGCCTTCACAATCTTAAGGACAAAATTCCATTTAATGATGCCAACACTACCTGCAACCGATCAGATCAGATTTTATTAAGCATTTACAACCTAATATCTTCCTCTGACAAGGATATCTTCATGAAGCTCTTGTGGAATCTAGTTCATCAATTTTTTTCACCTGTCACTATTATTGAAAAAACTTAATTTTTATTATACAATATTTTCATGATTGGATTTGATCATTGATCAGATTTTGAGGTTACCTTGTGATGACACCTAAATTAGGTTTTTTCCCTTTGGTGATGAAGATTGCTCTATGCTTGTATGCTTCCCTTGTCCTATAAAAAGGAATTTCCATTAGCCTCTCTAGAGACGGATCGAGAGATAAGCAATAGTAGAGATGGGTGTAGAAGATTTATCACAGAGCTCTCATTGCTCTATAACATTTTGTAATCAATTTCAAGATAACTGTGAAAATCTATTATCCAACCTTTTCATTTTTGTATTATTCTTCAAGATCAAGCAATAGAAAAAGGAAAATTGTATTGGACTATGCACATGTGGCCTCTTTTCTACATTTTATTCTTTATTCATATATGTCAGATGCTTTATGCCACTTTATTTTTTAATATAGTCTTGATAATTGATTGTCAATTACTATCTTTTATGCTTCTCTAACTTAGACTAACAAGAATTGAACCATGTTATGATACTCTTTCATTTCCTATTAAAATTATGTTAGATTTCATACTATGTTGTTAGAACAAAGTAGTCCTATAAGAGTTTGAAATATCTTGATCAATCTTTGGTTCCCTATATTCTATCAAACCTTAATGGGTGCTTCCCATGGGAGGATTTGAATGACTTCTCTATGCTTATATTATCCTTAGTTGCTTATTCTCCTTCCAACAATGAAGGGTCTATGGCATTTTGTGTTCATTTTATTAAAATTAGAAACCTGTTAGGTTTTTGAACTATTGCAAAACCTTTCAATGAATTGCCTTCATTACGTTTTATTCCTATATTTTCTCCTCCCTTTCCACAAACACAAAAGGAAGAGCCAACTTCTTTAAAAATATTGGAGGTTAAATTTAGTGAAGTGCAAAAATTTCCCACATTTTGGTTATTTTTTAATGAACCAAACTTTATCTCATCAGTTATCTATGAATTTTCCAAATTCAATTATCGATAAATTAGAGGATTGGCCAATGAACAAGTGAATTCTTGCTAGGCTTTCCCTCTGCACTTTGGGCTCTGCAAAACCTACTAGGGTGATCCCTACAATGTATCTTTAGATACTCTTGTGCCAATTATTATATACATTGTACATAAATAGATAAATTTTCCTTTAACTACTTAACAGATGAAATACCTTAAAGATATGGCTAATCTTCATGGTAACATCATAATTAAGAATGAGAAAATATTATAATTCAGCTCGACATACATTCACAAAAAATATGGAGTTTAAAATTGAATTTGAAAGTAGTTTCTATGAAAGATCTAGGAAATTGTAACATTAAATAAGCAGTGGCTTATCCTAGGGTGGAGAATTCTAAATCACATAACTGAAAACATGTAACAACATTATTCCTATCATAAAAAAGCTTATCAATGATTCCTTACACTATTAATACCAAAAAATACTTAATTATCCATGCATACATTCACATAAACCTTCATTCATGTTAATATAGATTTAACTCCTTCTTTGAACAAGCATAATAACCATGAATAAAAATTCAAGGGAAGAAAAAAAGATGAATAGAAGTAATCTTTGAATTATTTGTATTCATAATCTATGGAAAGTATAAAATGGAGAACACTAGCCTTGAATATTTTTCCATTTATATTCCAAAATATAATAATTTTTTTATCATATTCACCATTAAAAGACTCAAAAGACTCTTAGAACCTAAAATAGACTCATATTCTATTATCAAGACCTGGTTACAAAACTTATTTGAGATCAATCATTAACAACCTCGTATAATTGGCCACAAATTCTCTTTTATAAGAAAAAGAGAGAAAAATAAGCTTCAGGCCAAATTGTACATATGTCATGTTTTCATTTGACAATCACATTTACATTCAAAGGAAATTATATTTTCCAAAATATGAGGAAAAAGTTCACATAAGACAAAAACCATTTCTCATTTGTTGATGAAGATTCTCCCACCTTCCAAAAGGCATTTTAGTCAATGCAGATTATTCCTTCCACAAGAAACACACCTCTTTTTGTTGGTATATGGCTTCCAGTGTTTTCATTGATGGAAACCTAAGTCATTAATTCGGTCCACAGTTCAATATTTGTCCATACCAGAAGATAGAGTAAAGAGCAGTGTATTACCAGAAGTAAGAGTGAAGAACAAGGTATCCGACTAAAGATTAAGTTTGTCTATCTATATACTTCACAAAATTATCATTTTGTGTTGTGGATCTCGAGGAAGGTTGTTAAGCATCTAGAGTATCTTATTATAAAGTTTTGTGTCATTACATCAATTGGTGTATAGGCCAAAAGGTCTGGTAGGATGACTTTCTAATTATCAACTCACAAAGGCCGACTAAGTGAATGCAACACATTGCGGATATTCGAGGTATTTTATGTTTGGATATTTTTTTTTGGGTCCTCACTATGTTATGGCCGACTTTGATCGGTGCACATTAAGTGTTACTCATGGATTGAGCCGACTATTGGGAAATATCTTATAATTTCATAAAGTCGACCTGAAGCATTTAAATCCTTGGTAGCGAATATATATAAGAGATCAGTTAATTTATTTTGATGTGTGTTCGAAGTGAGTTGAAATATATTGCAAATATCAGAAGGGTTGCAGAGCAATTATGCACAATTTCACTTGTGTAGAAGAGGATTTTTGTGAAGCAAATTAAGGAAAAGTAGAGCAAAGTGAAAAATCAAATAGAAGGTCCAAAATTTGATATATGAGCCTAATCAGAACTGTAACCAGGAATTTGTAGATTCTACTTTCTTAGTTCAACCTTTTGATTTAATCCAAATCTTTTGTAAGGAAGTGAGCTCTAGGCAGTGTTCCTGAATGCATGTGCATTCCCATTTTCTCTATACTTTTAACAGAGTATAAAATTGTGGATTAACCTCCACCATGGTTTTTCCCTAATAGGGTTTCCACGTAAAAATTCCCATGTTATGGTGTTATGGTTATTTGTTTCATGTGTTTGCATCTCTACTTTTGGTTAACTATCATAAATTGTTTTAAGATATTCTTTGCAAAGGTTAAATCTGCAGAACATTGATTCACCCCCTCTCTTAGTGTTCCTTGAGTCCAAAAATTAGTATCAGATTTGAGTTCCTTAGAAGAAGCTTAAAATCTTGAGGTTGATCTTGGAAAGCAATGGACTCTCGTGATCTTCAATAAAATCTTTTGGTGGCACTTGATGATCTTGATTAGTCTAAAGCCGAAGTCGTGGAGTTGAAAGCAAGTATTAAGGATGTTGAGAAATTCATTCAATCAATGAAAGATAAAATCAATGAGTCAAGAGAGAAAAGAAAGGAACTCTTTGATCAGCTCAAGCAGAAAGAAAGTAAAAGCATGGAATATGTTCACCTAAATCAGACCCTGAAGAAAATAACTAAAGAATGTGAAAAGCTTGCTAGATATAATGCTAACCTAAAAATTGAGATGGAATCTATGGTGATGAAGCTGACTAAGGAGATTGAAGGAAGAAAGAAGAATGAGGAGAACCTTGCTCAGTCCTTAAGAGAAAAATCTGATGAATGCAACCAAATTAATGGAGGATTCATTTAGTTGGAAATTGAACTGCAACAATCCAAAAATAATGAAGAATAGCTTGAGAAAAATATTTTTATTCTCAGGAATGAACTTACTACTGACAATGAATACAAGAAGTTTAAGATCAATTCTGCTAAGCTTGATGAGCTGACTGAGGGATAGAAGAATGCTAATGACAAGTGAGGTCTTGAATATGAAAGAGGAGAAAGCTTTGGATCTGAACAAAAGAATTCAATGCAAAGAAATCAGATGAACAAAGGTGGAAGGTATCCGGTAAGACAACCTAATGCTCAAAATTTTAATGGATACTACTTTGCATGCAACAAATTTATTCATATGGCTACGCAATGTAGAAGTAAAATGAATTTAATTAATCCATCATTCTCCAGTCGATGTTTTAGTTCCAATAATTTTTGTCATAAGTCAATTGAATGTAGAAGTATATTAAACAACTTTGTTAGTAGAAGGAATGTTAAATGTTATACCTATGGAATATTTGGGCATATTTCTAACCAATGTAGATCTAGAGAAAATCAATGGAATGACTAGTCCAGACTAAAAAATTCTTTGTGTTACAATTGCAACAAATATGGTCACACTGCAAGATTTTGCAGAAACACAAACATGAATGGAAGAGGTCCGGTATACAAAGGAAGAAACTCATAGAAAGATGCTAAATGAAAAGGGAAAGTGACTATGGATGAAATAAGAGATCAGATGAAGAATTCATGGGTAAGGAAGAGCGATTCTAATGTAGGAGATGGTTCTGTACTAGAATATGCTTTTGGTAATTCCTCTGAGAATTGATCTATGACCATTAGGCCTAGGGGGAGTTTTTCAATAAATTACTTTGCCCCCCTATCAGTAGTTAGCACTGGAATGTAGGATATTTTCAATGGTTGTGCTAATAGTTTGCAGATACATTGGAGATCACTTATACAAAAATTTGAAAAGTTGAAGGTCCGCAGAAGAATCCTTCTCTCGTTGTCTGTGAAAGTAGGGTATCCAGAACACCTAGGGTAGAAACATTAAAAGGGTTATGTAAGTGAGTTATAAAGTGCAGTTGGAACCCTCATTTGTCACTTTGCATTGAAGAAGAAAAGAAGGAGAGCACTCTGTAGTAGAATTTCAAAGGAGTGAAGATAATTTGGTGATGAATATCTAAATCCATCAGGTACTTTAGTTGTTTGTGGTATTTCCATTTAATTTGGTGCTCTGTAGAAGAACTTGTTCGGTATGAAAAATGGAACAAATCAAAGGAATTTTGAATTTAGATGAGTTTAGCAGTGAGAAGATTAGAGCTGTAAGAAATTTGTTGTCATTCGATCAGTTAAAATGGTTGGAAGATGCAAAACACAAAAGTCTAGACATTTGGAGCAAATTCCCCTATTTCAAAAACACAAAAAATGTTAGGTTTATTCTGGACAGATTGAATAATGGCATTCGAACTCTAGATAAACACTATCATATTTTGAAAGAGGTAATTGGAGTCCTAACTAGATTATGAAAACTTGGGGATATACCAAGAAAGAAGTCAATCTGAAACAAAGAAGTTGAAACCCTAACTGGAGTAACTAGAGACCAAAGGGCATTGATAATTTCAACAATCAAAGATTTTGTAACAAGGTACATTGTGCATGGAGTATCATATAAAATCTTTTTCAGAAATAGAGAAGGTGCAACCTTAGCTAGTGCAACCTACTTTTCTCACAAAATGATAATGGAAGATCGAGACTTTCACCTGTGCGGACTGCTAAAGGATCAACTAATGGAGAACGTGCAATTAACAAAGGAGACATGTTATCCTTTCAAGTTTTCTAATTTGATTACATGTCTTTGGATGTACTTTCTAAATTATTTGCCACTGAAGAACAATGTTGTATGGAAAGAGAATGAACTAGTTTGCAAGCAGATTTATGAACACTTTAATAATTTGACAAACTATGATCAAGAATATGCAATTTTCTTTAGAGGTTTGCTAGAAAAGTTTGGATCAGTTTGCATTCCCCTTTCGGTAAGTTGGCTCCTCTTTCGATGAGATGGAGAGAAAGAGGAAAGGAACAAGAGAGTTTTTTTTTTACACTCATCTAACATATGCCAAACTCCAACAATTGAAGGGAAAGGAAAAGAATAGGTAATTGTGGACATACCTGATGTGGAATCGAATAAGGAAACTGAGGACACCCTAAGGGAAGAATTGGAATCAACTGAACCAGATCAAGAAAATGCATAGGGAAGTGAAGAAGAAGGTGATTTATCCAAAGAAAAGATACCGCAGCTTATTCATGAGAAATATTGGATGCAAAAAATTGCAAGCGTATGGTCTCTCAGACCCTCATATGAGTAGGATATGATTTTGAACACACTAAGTGCTTATTTTGTACTCAATAATATCAAATTGGAGAGTTTGCAAAATTTTTTACCTGAAGAGATGATAAATTGCATTCAAGAAATCATGGACTTTGAGTCTCAAATCAGGAAAGAAGAAGAAATAATTCTACCCTTGAAGGAGCAGTTTAGGCTATCACTTACCAATTTGAAAAGGAAAATGAATAAGTTGAGGCAATGCATAAGTACAACAAACAACATCTATAACTATTACATCCGTTGGCCTCATGCAGTTAGGAAATACAAAGAAAAGTTGGAGCAAATTGAAACAGAGTCAAATAGGATTGGACAAAGTTTTGATATGTTTTAGGATTAGGATGGTTCAATCAAGAAAAGGATTCAAGAGTTACAGTATGAGCATACAAAAGTTTAATTCACCAGAAACAAGCTTGTGGACACTTTTTGGAAAGTAAAGGACTTAACCGAATGAAGATTGGAGTACTTAATTGAGATTCTGAAGAAAGGAGAGAAATTAGAGGATGCAATCACAATTCTAAAATCCCTCATCAATATTATCAACCGAACATCTGAAAATAATAGCATGATCATAATCATTGGGATTGTAGTAGAAGCTTGGAAGAATTTTCTTCAAAAGATGAAAGAAAAACACAAGATAATCTTCTAACTCAAGTAGCAGTTGTTCTTTTTTCAAAATTTTGAATCAGTTTTGAATCAACAAGTTTTTGGTCATATCTAAAAGGGGGAGATTGAATTAGTGTTTTTCATTGATATCAAAGAGGGAGAGAGAGCATTGAAAAATTCCTTATCAATTTTAGGGGAGCTATGTTTTGAAGTTTTGATGTTTGGCAGCATACTTATATTGGTTTTGACACATAGTCATTTTTCACTAAGTGTTGCCATCAATGCCAAAGGGGAAGATTGTTGGCATATGGCTTGGGATATTATTAGCATATGGCTTCTAGTGTTGTCATTGATGGCAAACTAAGTCATTAATCAAGTCTATAGTTCAGTATTTGTCTATACCAGCAAATAGAGTAAAGAGTGGGGTATTACCGGAAGTAAGAGTGAAGCATAGGGTATTCAATTAAAGATTAAGTCTTTCAATCTGTATACTTCACAAGATTATAATTTTGTGTTGTGGATGTTGAGGAAGGTTTTTAAGCATCTAGAGTATCTTATTATCAAGTTTTGTGTCATTGCATCAATCAATGTATGGATCAAAAGGTTTCGTACAATGATTTTTTGCTTATCAGCTCACGAAGGCCGACTCAGTGGATGAAGAGCGTCACAAATATTCGAGGTATAATTATTCAAGGTATTTTATGTTTGGAGATTTTTTTTTGGGTCCTCACTATGTTGTGGCCGACTTTGATGGGTGCGCATTAAGTGTTACTCATGGATTGAGCCGACTATTGGGAAATATCTTATATTTTGATAAAGCCGACCTAAAGCATTTAAATCCTTGGTAGCAGATATATATAAGAGATTAGTTAATTCATTTTGATGTGTGTTCAAAGTGAGTTGAAATATATTATGAATATCAGAAGGGTTACAAAGCGATTATGCACAGTTTCACTTGTGTAGAAGAGGATTTTTGTGAAGCGAATTAAGGCAGAGCAGAGCGAAGTGCAGAATCAAATAGAAGGTCCAAAATCTGACCTATGAGCCTAACCGAAGCTATAACTAGGAATTTGTAGATGCTACTTTCTCAATTAAACCTTTTTATGTAATCCAAATATTTTGTAAGGTAGTGAGCCATCCTGATTTTGAGCAATGAGCTCTTGGCAGTGTGCTTGAATGCATGTGCATTCCCTTTTTCTCTATACTTTTCACAAAGTATAAAATTGTGGATTAACCTCCATCGTGGCTTTTCCCCTAATAGGTTTTCCATGTAAAAATTCATGTGTTATTGTGTTATGGTTATTTGTTTCATGTGTTTTCATCTCTACTTTTGGTTAACTATTTTAAATGGTTTTAAGATCTGCTTTGCAAAGATTAAATCTATAGAACATTGATTCACCCCCCCTCTCAGTGTTCCTTGAGTCCAACACTTTTCACGTGCACCAAAAAATGTAGATGAAAAGCATAAAATAGAGAAAGCATAAAACACCAAAGCACTTCCACATTTGCAATCCATGTCATCACATTTGAATTGGAGAGAGTGCAATATCTGAACATTGATATATCTAAGGCCTAATCTATGCTATTTATAGGCCATTTATTTTACTTCTCTTGTTGTAACGTTCATTCTTGTAGACATAACATCCAAGTTTCAGTCACGATTCACAACTACAACAGCCTAAATATCCAAGATGTCAACATATTTGGACTTCTAAAGCTCAAATTCTTCCTTAGTGGGCTAATAAAATCCCATAATGTCATTTGCTTTCCTATATTGGCTATATTTGACCACCACCTAATTTTCCTCTTTGTCAAACTCTTCGAGGAATATTATTGTGTGGGTTAAGTTATCCATACTACTTTTTAACATTTCCACATATATTGCATCACAAGATAACTTGGCCTAAATGGCTATCACCTTATTTTCTTGGTCCTTCCATTCCTACAAAGATTTAACTTCACCATTTTCATCTAGAATATCTAGAAGTAGACTGAAGCTCCACTCATCAAACTTCTGCACCAACTCCCTAATCTTCATTTCTAGAGGCTCAATCAACCATTGAGATTCCTTTATTGCATTCACAAACTTAATGGTTGGTACAATGTTTGAAGGCTTATTAGCATAATGTGTTGACCCAATGGCCCTATCTCTTAGTATTTGTGCTCTTGGGATCCATTTATCCATTAAGGGGATAGTAACCTCCTTATCCATATCAAATCTTCTTATTGCATTGAACATGGAAGAATAATTGGAATGAATTCTAATCAATCTCTTATCAATCCCCTTATTTAGATGCTTTAGCACTATTGTCACAATCTTCAAATTGCTTACATGAATCAGATCATCAGATTGTTGACATCTCTTCTCCAAAGTCTTAAGTTTCTCCATTAAATCCTCCTTGGTGATCTCCTCAGTTTGAGGTACATCTGATGTATTTTGGAGAGCTGGTGGTTCAATTGGCACATCCTTAGAATTAGGAGTCATTTCTTCAGCTGGGATTGGAGGTAGTGAAAGAATGGGAGAAGGGGGAGAAAAAATTGTTTCTTTTGATAATCTTACCTATAGTGAGTGGAACTTTTCCTTCCACGAGGCCATATGTAATTGAATTTCTTCATTTTTTTGTTTTCTCACATTATATTTAGTGACTATGTCAATGTATTGTGTTCTAAAATTGAACCTTTCTTCAGTTAAGGACTCCACTATGGCCTTAATGAATTGAGCTACATAACATTCATTGTATCTACATCAATAGCTAAGATGTCTGATACTCTATTGATAATCAACCCTCCTCTTATTCCTAGAGTTAGTTCTACAACTTTTGGCTTCTTGGTGCTTGGAGCTAAGGCCCAAATGGATAGTGTGTCCCACTAGGAGCTGAAAGATGATCCATGCAATGCCAAATTAAATTCCTCTTATGTGTTAAATATGGGAGCATCATTTCTTTTGGTAGTGTCAAATGCAATGGCTTATGTCAAATCCTATTCTAGTAATACCAATACTCCACTCTTCTTGACTAGTTCTATGCATTTAGCTATAGTGATGTTTAGATACTCGGTCCTCATTTTATTGTGAACCTCAGCTTCAATAACTATCTATGGAATTTTAGGGCTCTTGCTTGCCTTAATTTATACATTCATCACATACTCATCCTTCATCACCAATGATAACTTTAAGAAACCCCCCTCAAAAAGAATATTAAATCCTAGCGAATCTTTCTTTTTTGAGGAAAAAAAATTAATTTCTATTGGCAAAACTTTCCTTTTTTTCAAAAAAAATATTAGTTTTATTAGCGATTTTTTTACATCACTAAAATTTTGTGGAAAATTTTGGCGAATCTTGAAAAATAATAGGAAAATGCATTAATTATGATGGAAAATCTATCCAATCTAAAAAAATTCTCATTGAAAAGTACGGGCCCGAGGGTGGAAATTATCGATGAGTTGAAGGGGTAGACTATAATATTTACTTTCTACCATTGTTTTATAATATAATATAATGGCCCTCATTATATTCTACAAGGTAAAATGCAACCATGATATATAATACTCATGGGGGATTAAAACTACTTTTAGATCATTGGTCTAACAACCCTTGTTGTACACTATATGGTGAAATTTACCCACAATCTATAATGCTCGCGATACCCAAAATTGTGGACCCCATGAGCATTACAAATTATGTGTACATTTTACCTCATGGAATACAACAAGGGCCATTTGATTATATTTAAATCAATGGTGGACACTAAAGATTAGAAATATGATCCTAAAGCTGCAACTAATAGTTATGATATACTATTGGTGAATTAATATAGATTTCTCCAATAATTTATAAAATTAAGGAAAATCTGATCTAATCATATATCGAATATTGTGGCAAAATTTTTGAGTTAAATTTTTTAATAAAATAAATTATTTGGCGATTTAAATAAGACTATAATAAAATTTTGTAAAAATGTGGTGATTCAAGTCACATTGTAGCTCGAACTATTAGCCAATTTTGGATTCCCAAATTTCAACTATTAGCCAATTGGCGAATATTAGCCACTAAAAAAATCACTATTCATCACCCTCCACACATATTCTTTGAATGCTTGTGTTTTGACAAAGGTATCATCATCCATGAATCTCTCAAAACCTTTAGCCCTCACATCTTTTGAGCTATTTATCCCACTCAAATCTACCTTTCTCAATCTGAGACTCAAATTTTTTGGCTCTATATCTCTTTGAGGGGATGGAATTCCTTCAATTATCTCATCCTTTGTTTCAAAAACCTCTTCATCTGAATTATCTGTAGGATACTCAACAAGGCCGGTTGTCTCAACCCTTTTCCTTTTTATTGGTGGCTCCTTTGGAGGATATGATTCCCTAGGTGGTGAATCCAACTAAATTATTACAAGGGTGGAAGAATTTTGTGGTGACAATGGTGGAATTCTTGTTGTGGAGAGGGTTCTTTAGACTTCTCTAATTGTGTTTGAGTAGTAATTGTCAACTATTTATGTATAGTGCATTTCTTCCTTGCATAAATGTGCACCTTCTTGGGAGGCTGATAAGTTGGTCCATCTTCTATAATGGGGGCTTTCCCCTTAACTTTCTCTTCAATGACATCTTTACCCTTATCTTGCACTACTCTTGCTTCTTTTAAATTTGCAACAATTTTATCAAAATTTTGTATAACAATTTCCAATTTCAAAATCACTTTATCTATATCAAACAAATCTTTAAATTGAGGACCTTTTATTTTTCTTTCTTTCTCCAACTTCTTGAATACAATCCACTTTCTCATCCTATCCTCCTGAACCTTAAGGTCAAAAATATTTCTAATAAAATCATCCGGGAATGAAAAGGTATGAAAAACTTTTGACCTTTTATTCTATTCAAGAACCAAACCATGAAACCCTCTAGATCATAACTCCTCTATGCTTGATACTTCATTCCCTATGGCCTAAGATGATTATAATATATTTTCTTCCACCCATTGGTTATCATGGAAAAAATATAGAATACTGTGCATATAGGGAAAAACATTCATTTTCTCTTCTCAAACAAGAAGTTATCCTCTACATCACCCAACTGCCACATAACCTCATAAAAAACAATTCTCAATGGTACATCCCTAGGGAGTACATGAGGTTTTTACATTCTACCATATACCCTAATAATTGTGCAGTACTGATAAGGGATTACATCTCCCCAATTATGACTAATATTCAAATCAAACCTCCTTCTTGTTGGCCTCAAGAAAAAAAGGAATTCAGGTGGAATCCTAGGCACATCCACAATCAAATCTCTTCTCAATTTGGAGGCAAAAATATTTGTGGTAGTCGCAAAACTAGTTTTTTGTTCATGCCTACCTAATAATGGATTCCATGATTGAACTAGCATCTCAATACTGTCCACTTTTCTTTTCTACTCCATATCTTTACCAAAGTAATCTACACCTTTGTATATAAGAATATACATAAATAAAGAATACCACCAAAACCTGACTACAGATTGTCTATTCTTTAATGCTACTAGATCCTTATGCATTTCTTTTGAGAAGTATGTAGAAAAATCATAAAAGGTATTGATGTTAGGGTGTTGAATATTTGCAGCCATATACATTTGTGCAATCTAGATGCTTAAAGATGGGTCAAACTCTAGAATCTTGCATAAAGAATAGAATGTTTTTTGAAAGTAAATGACAAATTACTTGGTAGGGAAGGGCTCCTTATCACATGGTCCCAATAAAATTCTACCCTGTCCCTTTCCTGATGATGCCAGAAAGTGAGCTAGCATTGAGACTTTGAATGTATGTCTCACTTTCTCATATTATTCCCTCAAATTCTTTTCATCAATCTCTACCATGTCTCTACTCCATTTGTTCAATTTAAAAACTTTTGTAATTTCCTCTCTTCTAACATAAACCATCTCCTACCCAAATTGGGTTCTAACTAAAATAACAAGAGGGTCATAATTAGCGACAACAACCTTGAGAAGGTCAGTTTCCAAGTACATGTTTGGGACAATCAACTTGTCCATATACAACCTCTAGGGGTTGTATATTGGAATGTGGGCATTCCTATTACCAAACTAGCCTTGGAAAAGAGTCCACCTAGTGTGTAAAAGTGTAGTATCTTTGATTGTACATTATTTGTTGGCAATTCCCTCTTTAACCCTAGGACCATGAAACATAGGTTGCTCTAACCACTTATGAGTTGTTGAGGGTGGAAATTGGTCAAGTAATTCTCGAACAAATGGTCTTAATTTTGGTTTAGAACTAGAGGCTTGGACCTTAGGTGCCATTGTACCAATAGAAATATGACCTAGGCTTGATTGGTTAAAACTAGGGCTTCTAGGTTTTAGGTGAAGACTTGACATAAAGAGTGACTAAAATCACAAGTTTACAAAAATCTATATGAATGTCAAACCTTAAAATAATCCCTACTTGGAATTCAGATAACGAAAACTTCAATTGAAAAAAAACTATGGTAAATTCTAGATCAAGGCATGCAGTTTGAATTACTGGTGTGAATCAAAGAAAATCCTAATTTGAAGAAGCCAAGAACTCAAAATGTGCAGCAAAACTTCTAAATGGCTTAGAAATGTTTTAGTAATCAACAACAAACTTTAAAGCAAGCTTTTATGGCAAATAAAGCCATCAATTAGGCAAAAAAAATCAACTCTGCCATTACTACTCCCTCGCATGAACTAGAACGGCTCCATGATGTCCTTTTAGAAACTTTTAATTCTTGTTGTTGATCTTATCGTGATTTGGATGGATGTGTGGCTAAGATGAAGTCAACAAAGTTTGAAAAAAATTTCTTTTCGCTAACCCAACAATTACTAAGCCTAATCTCTTCCATGTGTACATCCTTTTTGTTGGCTTCATGGCCCCACCGTACTTTACACTGTCGTGAGAGAATCCATGTGGAAACAATCTGCTAGCCCTCTAGAATCTAGAGGGTTTAGATCTATGGCCACATGCTAGTGGGAAATGACCTAGATCAACCCAACGGCCTTCAATATCTGCACCCTTTAACTTACAAGCCAATGATCAAGCTATTAATCTTCCTTTGTGATGAATGGTCCAAATTAAAACATCTGGTGGAGTAATTTTGCATGTGCACTTATATCTCTTTAGTATCATGCCTTTTAACATTACCATAGTCACCCAAAGTATTTCACCAAACATTTCAATGCCTTTAATAGTTCTATAAAAAGTGGTGATGATGCCATGTGGTGCTTGCCCTCTACCCCTCTGAGAGCTGAGATCTAATAGTGGGTCCTCCTCGGGCTAGCAGGGAACTATCATACCCACACTAAAATGGACTAATAAAACAAAATTAGATAACTAGATTTATCAAAAAACTACTAAAGATCATCTACTTATACTAAATTTAAGATCTTCGTGATGATAAGTATTTTAAAACTTACTTGCATCAATTGAACAAGATATCTTCTAATTAGTAAGCAACAATAGGAGATCGACTAATTTTTCTAACTAATGTAAATATTTATTACTACAACTGAAATGTAAGAATTATTTTCAACATTAATATTTATAAAGAATAACCTGAATCAAACAATTAAAATAGGCGATAGAGATATATATATTTTCCTCTTAATTAAGAAATTACTTTAATGACATGGAATCAAAAGAATAATATCGTATAATCGATTGAAGACTAATTTTGAGAGAGTTTTAAAGAAGTAATATATATTTAATGAGATCAACACGAAACTAGAGCCATGTACAATGAAATTCAATACACTATGATTTATATTAGCGCTAACATACATATACCATGCGATGTGGACATATGCATTTTTAAATCATATTCAAGGAATACATTAATACTCAGCAAGTTACATAAATCTATAATCAAAGTAATTTTACGTATTGCAATCTATTCTAGAAGTTGAGTTTATTAAATTACTCAAAATGACCTCTATACAAATAAGACTTTCTTAAGCATAAGAAGGAATATTACTAATAATGATATTCATTAAATAATAGTTCTCGTATGGGAATACTACAATTAGTTACTCTTAAATTTCATATTAAGTTAATAGAATCCTAAATAAATTCCTAAAAATCTTGTTTTTAAAGAAAAAAAAAACCTAAAAGAAATTCAAAGTATTTTATAATACTTGTACAAAATAATTAGATGTTTAATTTATTTATACCTATAACAATCAATTCAATTTTAAATTAATAGCACTAATGTCCAATGTTCAATGATTAATACCAATATTCAACATTCACTTCTTTTTTTCCTTATTCTCTAACTAATTCTGACTATTACTTGAAGATATTTGTTACTTGAAAATTTTATAGTAATAGTAATTACTAAATCAACAAAATTTCATTTCCTTCTTTTTTTTCCTAAAGGAATCACTAAAATAAATTTCATCCATATTCAAAAGAGGAGGAGACGATGCAACTTACTATTTATGGAGGATTATGTATACTACTGTTGAAAGATTTTTTTTTTTGTCACCACTTTCCTTGAAAAAGTTGAAACTTCCACCTATAAACATAACCTTGTAAATGCAATATGATTGCAATTTCTGCAGATTTAAACCTTGTGATTATCCTTATTCGATGTATATTATATATGTTACTGCATGGGTTGATGGTTCAAATATAGCCTTTACCAACCGCTATAACATAATGGCTTTTTGATAGTCAGAATTACAAAAAGGTAAAACCATTAATAGAAAATCAACGACACACTTATGGCTTCTAGGCTAAAAGAATATTAAAATAAAATAGTGAACAATTCAATTGTAAAAATATATTATACCAAAGGATGATTATGCTAGATTTTAAGCCGAACAATAGTGTGAGGATTTCCAAATTAATCAGGAGATTTGCTATACAAAATAGAGAGGAAACAAGAAAAGTTAGAATAGAGAAACAATAATAATGCACAAATAATGTACCGAGCAATTAAAAATATGCTTACCAATGTCTTGTAGCCATGGCCTAGGCTCGGACTGAGATCCATCTAAAACTAGAATTGATTGGGGATGCACTTAAGGAGGATAAAAATACTCATCAATGTTGGGAAACATGGAACTGAAAACAGATGATTGTCTTCAAACCCCAAGAACAATTAAGGCTGCGAAAAGTGAATCAGACGCAAAGAATTCTTATGTTGACATTTCACTTGGAAATCAGAATTACTTTGCAGATTTTTGCAATGAGAGAGGCAGTCCAAAGAACGAGGCAACACATCTTAAACAGGATAATGAACCGTATTGGAAAGGAAGTTTTGTATACATAGGCACAAGAAGCTACTGCAAGAGACATCTTTGTTTAATGCTTTATGTGTGGGTAGCGCCTGGCAAGTGACTTACCTTACAAATGGAGTCATGCTCTCAATGATGCTGAAGCGAATAAAGAGAAAAACTTGCAGGAAAAATATTATGAAACCCTACAACATAGAAATGTAAATATATTCTAAGATTCAAACTACACATATTGAAGAATATGGTTTCTGCAAAACATTTGTGTGTAAAATTATTAAATATATAGACAACAAATTGGAGGGTAAGGTTTTGATGAAACTAATTTAATGCTCAAGAGAAATTGGGAAAATTCCTTCTCAATTCTCCAAATATTTAGTCAATTGCTCCAATGTTCCAAGATTTTGGAACTGTGTAGCCTCCAAACCTCCATTCTATCAAAAACTTGAGAAACTTCAAAGCAGAGAGCTACTGCTTTGTTTCCCAATCAACTGGGAATACAAAAAAAAATGTGGAATAATAAATAGGGTAGATTTGAGACACACACGTATGGGTGTGAAAACTTTCTTCTATTAATCAGAAAATAACATTACAAAATGTTTCATAAATTGAAACTGCAAACTACAAGCTACTAGGAGCAATCTGGAGCTTCTCATACAAACTGACAACATTCAGGAGCTTTTGGGAGCTCTTTGTTCTTCCTTTACACATAACTATCAGGAGTTGTCTGCTGCTCCCTGCACACACTGCTACTTATTTGTAGCTATCAAGAGCTATTTTTTGCTCACTATATTCACACCCTGAGCTTATCAAAATTGTTGTTCATGCTCACAAAAAACATTCTTTGTTGCTGCTGCAACTTTACCTTCTATAAATTTTCTTGTTGCTGCAAAAACTTTGTAACTATCTACATTCATTCATTCCTTTTTCTCTTCAAAAATTCCCTCTCAAAATTTGAATTCACCTACCAAATTTAGTTATTCTGTAGACTAAGCTACACGTCAGGAGAAAGTAGGGAAATAAATCTCAAAAACAATCTTCTAGCTATGCTGGCAACAAATTCCCCTGACAGATAGGTGGCAACAGGAGGAGTCTCAGGGGAAATAAATTTTTCAACACTCCCCCTTTGTCCTGAGCTGATGAAACAAGATCAATCCTGATCCAAATCAACAATGCAGAAATATGTTCCTTAGGTTCTCAAAATTGTCCCTCCTCAAAGGCTTGGTGAATATGTCTGCTAGTTGTTGCTCAGACCTACAAAATTTCATTCTAATTTCACCATTTTCAACCAATTCTCTAATAAAGTGATACATGATTTCAATGTGTTTGCTTCTTCCATGAAACACAAGATTTTTTGTCAAAGCTATTGATGAAACATTGTCACAAAATATTGATGTTCTATCCTCTTGTTCTTCTCTCAAATCTGTCAAGATTCTTCTCTGCCAAATAGCTTGACATGTTGTATTTTCTGTTATATACTCATCCTGGGTTGTTCATAGGGAAACTATGGGTTGCTTCTTGGAAGCCCATGAGATAGCTCCCAAACCCAAATAAAACACATAGCCCGATGTACTATTCCTCTCATCCAAACTTCCTGCCCAATCACTATCCATGTATCCAACCAGCCCAAACTCATTTGTTGTTGTGTACAAAATTCCATAGCCTTTGGTGCCATTCACATACCTCAGGATTCTTTTACCCGCTTTCCAATGGGTTTCTTTTGGAGTCTCCATAAATATAGAAATAAGACTCACTCCATGCATTATATCAGGCCTAGTTGCAGTCAAATACATCAAAATTCCAACCAAACTTTTAAATATGGTCAGATCCACATTGTTGTTGCAAACTTCCTTGCTCAACTTTAGACCTATGATTGTTGGTGTTGGGGAAGGCTTACCTTAAAGCATCCTAAATCTCTTCAAGATTTCATTTTCATATTTTTCTTGAGAGATAAATATACCATCATGCATTTTTTTTACTTGTATGCCTGGAAAATATCTCAAGAGACCTAAATCTATCATTTCAAACTATCTTTTCACATGGCCTCTTTAAAATCAGCAATGAGGAAATCATCATCCCCAGTAAAAACTAGATCATCTACATACATGACAACAATCAAAATCTTAGTATTTATTGTCTTGATGTAAAGAGTGGGCTCACCATCGCTTTTGCTAAAGCCATTGCTCATTAAATATGAGTCAATCATGTTGTACCATGTCATGGAGCTTTCTTCAACCCATAAAGGGCCTTCTTCAACCTATACACCTTGTGTTCTTGACCCAGAACTTCATATCCAAGTGGATGCTCCACATAAACTTCCTCTTTCAGCACTCCATTTAGGAAGGCGGACTTCACGTCCATTTGACACACTTTCCATTTGTCCTAGGCTGCACTTGCCATCACTGTCCACATGGTCTCCATCCTTGCAAATGGAGCATACGTCTCATCATAATCTCTCCCAAACTATTGTTTGTATCCTTTAACCACCAATCGTGCCTTGTGCTGCTTTATCCTTCCTTCAACATTTCACTTGGTCTTATAGACTCATTTCACCCCAATAACTTGCTTGTTGGGAGGTGAATTAGTTAGCTCTCATGAATTGTTCCTCTTTATTGCATAGATCTCCTCATCCATGGCTTCACACCATTTCTCCTCTTTCACAACATTCTAAAAAAAATTGGATTACCATGAGAAAATAGTGCAAAATTCATGTTCTCATCAAAATCTTCATCATACCCTTCATTTTGGTAGATCTCCCTTAGACTCTTGGTCTTCTTTCACATTAGAGAGTGGGGTCTAAAATTTCACTACTGTTGTTGCTCTACTGAATAGACTGGGTCTGGAGCTATTGGGAGCTCTTGGGAGCAAATCCTCTGGCTATCTGTGACTGTCTACCTGTGTCAGGAGCTGTTAGAAGACGACTGGAACTCTCTCCAACTGAATTTTGGGATAGTTTATTTCACCGCCTATTTGAGTCAAGAGCTCTCAAGAGCTATCGGGAGTCGACTATCTCTGTTGTTGCAGGATCTTACTACACTTTCTGTTCTTTCTCTGCATCAACCGGGGCTGTCAAGAGCTATCAGAATCTGTCAGGCCAAGCTAGAACTCATCCTCTAAGAACTCCACATCTCTACTAATGATAATTTTCTTGGTGACTAGGTTATACAGCCTATAGGCTTTGGAATCTTCACTATAGCCCATGAAGATGCACTTCTCACCATTTTCATCCAATTTCTACCTCTTTTCTTTTGGTACAAGTGCATGTGCCACACACCCAAACACTCTTAAGTGTTCAACCGTCCACTTGCATTTTTTCCATGCCTCTTGTGGGATTTTGTCATGAACCGCCTTTGTTGGACTTCTATTTATTAGATATATAGTTGTTGCTACAACCTCTCCCCAATATTCATCTAGGAGTCCCTTTACTTTTAGCATGCTTCTTGCCATCTCCACGATGATCCTATTCTTTCTCTCAGCCACTCCATTTTGTTGCAAAGTATAATTGGTTGTTAGCTCCTTCTTGATGCCATTTTTCTTGTAAAAATTCACAAACTGATTGGAGGTATACTCTCCTCCTCAATCTGACCTTAGGACCTTGATCACGTGTCCACTCTCCTTTTTCATCCCGGGCCTTAAACAACAAAAACTTATCAAATGCTTCAAACATATGTGGCAAAAAATAGACCCATATCTTATATATGTGATCATCAATGAAGGTCATAAAATATTGGATTTTACCAATAGATATGGTTTGCATAGGGCCTACCAAATACATGTGCACCAGCTCCAATGGTTCTCTTGCCCTTTTAGATTTTCTTGATTGAAAGGGTTGCCTATGTTGCTTGCCTAAAATGCAAGCCTCACACCTCACATAAGGCTCTACTATTCTTGGAAAACCATCAATCATTTTGTTCTTAGACAAAAGACTCAAACCAACATAGCCTAAGTGTCCATACCTGAGATTTCATAGCTTGGAGGGGTCTTGAATGGTACTCCTGAGCGCTACTTGATGTACTATTGTACATTTTTAATTCATGAGAGGTGCAACTATAGACTCAGATGAGAAACATGTCTCAATATTCAAGGGAAATATCTAGTTCTTTCTCATTTGAACTACTGCAAACACTTTTCTCCTCTCATTCTTGTCATAAATAATACATTGACCCTTCTTCATCAGCACTTTATATCCATTTTGGATCAGCTATCCAACACTCATGAGGTTATGATTTAACCTAGGAGCAAAAAATACATTCTAAATCTCCTTCTTTTCACCTTGCTTGGTGCATGTCATGATAGATCCTTTTCCCACAACTGGAACTAATTCATTGTTCCCCATTCTTATCTCTGACTTTACATTCTTATCAATGAAAGAAAAAAAACTTCCATTAGCACTCATGTGCTTGCTGCAACCATTGTTCAAATACTAGACTTTGAGGCTGCCTTCTTCACCAATGTTGCACATGATGAAGGTAGTGGACTGATTGCCCTCAGCCACATTCACATCAACCACATTTGTATTTTTTTTACTGATTGTTGTGCTTTTTCCAGCACTCACTTGCATAATGACCAAATTTATGATAGTGGTAGCATTCAACATTTCTTTTTTCATACTTTCGATTCAAACTATTGTTCTTCTTGTCTTGTCGGGAGGTGGTCTAAGAGCTTCTCGCTCCCTCTTGGCTTCTATCTCATCCCAAGCTTTCTCCTCCATTATTTCCTTGTTTGGAATTTCCACAACCTCTACCTCTTGAGCTCCTTCCACCATTTTTTCTTCCCCCCCTTCCTCTTGCATTTGACTGAGGTTTAAAAGCTTTCTCTTGGGAAGAAGTAGCAGACCTATTTAGGAACTGCTCATGGGTTTTCATAGAACCCATCAACTCATCCACCATCAAAGTAGAGAGGTCCTTTGCCTCCTCAATGGCAATGATGATTGCATCATACTTGGAGGGAATTTTTTTGAGGATATTCTCCACAATCCTTCTTTCCTACATGGTTTCACTATTCGTCCTCAACTGGTTTATCAAACTAGAGACTCTTGTGTGGAATTCTGAAATGAACTCATTTTCCCTCACCAAGAGAGTCTTGAAATCTCTTCGAAGCATCTTGAGCTTCACCAATCTGACCTTATCAATCCCTTTGTAGCTGGTTTGGAGGATCTCCCAAGCTTCCTTTATATAATTAGTTGCTTCTATTTTAAGAAAAATGGCCTATGTCAAGGCTGCTTCAATCAGACTTAATTCTTTTGCATCTTTCCTGCTCAACTCCTTCAACTAGGTCTTTTGGTTATTTGTGAAGGTAAAAAATGTTGTTGGGTCAATCTCATCATTGAACCCACTAATCACAAGCTCCCACAAATCATTTGCAACCATAAGAGTCTTCATTTCCTTAGCCCAAACATCATAGTTCTTTCCATTAAAGGACAGTGGCTGCTGCCAACTCTTCTCCTCATCTCCAGCCATGTCTCCTACACAAAAAATTTAACACCCAAAAGAAAAGAAATGCCCTAACTCATGATGAAATGGGGCCTATGGCTCTGATACCATGACAGAAACTTGAAAAATTTCAAAGAACAGAGCTACTGCTATGTTTCCTAATCAACTGGGAATACAAAACCAAATGTGCAATAATAAACAGGGCAGATTTGAGACACACAAAGATGGGTGTGTAAACTTGCTTCTATTAACCAGAAAATAACATTACAAAATACTTCATAAACTAAAATTAAAAATTACAAACTACTAGGAGCAATCTGGAGCTTCTCATACAAACTGACAACATTCAGGAGCTTCTGGGAGCTCTTTGTTCTTCCTCTACACAAAACTATGAAGAGTTGTCTACCACTCCATACACACACTACTACTTATTTGTAGCTATCAGGAGCTATCTGGTGCTCACTGTATTCATACCCTGAGCTTCTCATAATTGTTGTTCATGCTCACAAAAATCATTCTATGTTTCTGCTACAACTTCACCTTCTACAAATTTTCTTACTGCTAAAAAAAATTCTTAACTGTCTACATTCATTCATTTATTTTTGTCTCTTCAAAAATTCTCTCTCAAAATATGAATTCACATACCAAATTTAATTCTTCTGCAGATTGAGTTGCAAGTCCGGAGAAAGTTGGGAAAGCAATCCCCAAAACAATATTCCAGTTGTGCTCGTAACAAATGCCCCTGACAGGTAACTGGCAGTGCGAGGAGGCTCAAGGGCAATAAAATTTTCAATACATTCAAGTCATGAGAAATAAGTGAATATTATTTGAAATCTTGGATCAACATAAAGTGAACTATAATCAAACTAATGAAGATCATTTTTGAAATATTAATAAAGTATTCATGAAATTTATAAGAAATAATCCTTATTTTTCTCAAAGAAAATAACAAAAATATTCTTCTTCCAAAATAATAGCAAATGGAATACAACTGAAAATTTAAGAAAGAATTCAGTGATAACCATTGCTATTCAACTTTGATTTCTCTTTATGAAATTATATATAACTAAAATGATAAAACCTTAGCCACTACTATTGATTTGGAAGGATTATTTTATCAGTTAGATGTTTTCAATAATATCTCAACAATTAAATTTTTAAATGAGATAAACTAAAAATAAATTTACATTATATTTTAGGGTATGTGCAAGATCATCATGGAAAGAACAGGCCCTTAAGTGGTGATTAAAATTCAAAAAATTTGAGTTACGCAACTTGACGTAAAAATTTGAATAAGTTATCTATATTATTTCAAAAATATATAAGAATGGAATCTGTAGAAAATTGAATGTAGTTTCTAAACTACTAGGGTTTTTTTTTTTTAAATATATCTTTTTGGTGAAAATTTGAAATTGATTAAATAAAATATTATTAATGTTTTAATTTGTTTAAATAAATTAAAATTATGATTTAATAAAGAAATATAAAAATAAACGGTATGTGCAGGATCATCATGGAAAAAACAAGCCCTTAAGTGGCAATAAAATTCAGAAAATCAGAGTTGGGCAACTTGATGTTAAAATTTGAATAAGTTATCTATATTATTTAAAAAATACGGAAGAATAGAATCTGTAGCAAATTGAATGTAGTTTCTAAACTACTAGGTTTTTTTTTTTTTTTTTAAATCTATTCAATGTGAAAATTTGAAATTTCAATGTAGTAGTACTTAAATTTCAAGGAAAAAATAAGAAGTAGGTGTTTGTTTGACCACCCTAACCATAATAAAATGATAATATTTTTTTATAAGATTTTAGATATAAGTAGAGGAATCATGTCCCGATGTGATGCATGTTTTTTTGTAATTTTTTTCCATGAAAAATAATTAATTATGATTTTTTTATTACAACTTTTAAAAAATATAAAAAATCATATGTCTGACCACCTTAACTTGGTCAAAACTTCATGAAATTCATTTATTTTTTTTATAATCCTATAGTATGTGAAACATAGAATGTGATGCATGTTTCATATTGAAAAAAAAGTGATACTGTTTGAAAGCTATAGATGTTTTTCAATCAGCCTATCAATCAGGACTTTAGTCATAATTCAAATAGAAAATGAATAATAATTTTTTATTAAATTCAAAGTAAAGAATAATTTATATTGGTGGAAAGCTGAGTATCTCCTTTAAAAACCCTTTTCGTTTCATCAACTTTGGGTAAAAAAAGGTCATCAGCCACATGGGCCATCATATCACTTACATATCACCACTTTTTGGTCCATCATGATCTTGCACATACCCTTTAATTTGAACTCAACTCCTTCAAACAAATATTTACACATAAATTATGTATTATTTATAAATCCCTAAATACATAACCTACCAAATAATAAATAATCATATGCACCTATGTTCTACCAAACAATACAATCTTGTGTTTACTATAATGAGACAAATTATAGACGTATTAACATTTTGGTGCAAAATATAGAACATATTTGTTTAACAAACATGTCAAAAGATTACAAGTAAAAACATGTTCCTCGAAGGTAATCTTGCAAGAATATAGTAAACAGTTAAATTTTTATATCTTATTTTTAAGACTGTTGTTCAAGAATAAAAGGGAGTTAAAACTAATGCAGAATAAATTTAATATAAAATCACTTAGACATAATTTATATATACAAAAGACTATATATCGAACTATGAATCATTTCAGACATAAATTTATACACATTTATTTATATAATTCTCAAAAAGGACATTATGAATTTCGAATGCATGGAAATAAAATGTCGATTGATATTTTGAGATTATAGATAATAGTATGTTGAAATTAACAACAACCAAAAATTACCAAAACCTAAAATGGTTCATAAAATAATGTGTAGAGAGTAAAAGGTAAATCATAGAAATAAAAGGAAACCACCAATTTACGTGGAAAACCCCAACTAGAGAAAAACCACCTAAGAAACATCCACTTATTTTTATTCATCCTCATAAAAATGCCTTCCCTCTTCTTACATCCAATAGATGGGCTTTTAAATCCATTGTTTTCCGGTGAAATAACCATTCTAACTTCCTTTGGGGAATAACTTCTCAAAACTGACTGTAAATTTTTTTATTATTAGAAACCTACTAATCTATTAAGTGTAAAGATTTTTCACTTTGGTTAACAAGCTATAATTAAAATTACCTGCAACAATTTATCTGAATCATTAGTACATTTGAAAAGGGTAATAACATTATTAAGTAATGTAGAAATATTAAAAAATGGTAATTTCTTTATGATAATAAATCAATAATCCTTTTTATCAGATATATAACGAATTAATTTTTATTTTTAAGAATATTTGATTTCCTAAATTTATTTCTTGTAGAACATAATTTTTTTATTAATCACTTTAGTCAAGTTTCTCGATAATGTAGTTTTAGTTCACTTTTCGAGAAGGGTAGTATAGGAACAGTCAAGATTGATCCATTAGAGTGCATCTAAGCCATCGATCTCATAACCCTTCATCACCAATTCCTTTAATAAAAGGTAAGACCCACCAAAAGAGTGGACAGGTGCCACTCACCCACTGCTCTACTGGTTCTTTTAGTTGATTATTTTATTCTTGCAGGCTAGTGGGTGACCAATAGAATGCACTTGGTGGGACCCGGCGATCACTACTTAAAGGTTTTTTTTAAAAATGTGTGCTAAATGATGACTTAAAGGGGTTGTTTGCCTAGGTTCAAAAGAAAATACTTTAGGTATTATTATAAACTCGGACTTAGGAAAAATGGTAAATATTTGAGATATTTTCAAACTCATATAACATTTGACATGAATTAAAATGACCGGACGGGTAGCGACTGGTAAGCTAGGAAAAAGGGATTTGTCAATAAATGAATTTGATGGCTCAAGAGGTAACTTGAAAAACTAGGAATGGGCTAGCACCAATCAATAGTAGATTAGAATGTATGCAAGGGCTTTAATACTTAGGATTTATAAAGGATTTACGAAATAAACAAAACCCTAGCCAAGAAAAACCAAAACCCTAAACAATAGGACACAACCTAAACCATAAAAGATAGCCAAATATGCATCTAATATTAGTGGAACAAAAAAAATTTAGGGGTTCCACCAGTGGCTCCAATTGGGGATGTCTATTCTTCCAAAATAGAGAGAGATCTCAAAATCTCAAGGTTGAAGCAAACAAAACCAAAGAACAAAAACCAGGGATAGCCCAGACAAGGCAGACCAGACAAACCAAGAAGGAGTTCAAACCAAACATATATACAAATATACACAATGTTACAGTGTACATGGAACAGATACATACCTCAAGAGAAGTAAGCTTTCAAGAACTTTCCATGTATTGGAAATTCAAGAAACTCTCTAGTTAAACTTTATAGATAGTAGGAATATTCACCATGTGTGTTTGATACTAGATAAGGACCTAACCACAATGCATCAAATTTTCCATGTTTTCCATTATCGTAAGCTCTAACATTCCACAACATCACCATGTTTCTTTTCTCAAACTTCCTTGGAGAATATTTCTAGTCATATAAATGTTTGACTTGAAACTACACTTTATCATTTTTATTCTAAGCTTCTCTCCTTGTTTCATCCAACTCTATTAGAGCATCAACCATGTGTTGTGTTTCATCACAAATATTTTCATCATATACTTGAACAAGTTTGTACACCTTCATAAAGTTATTTTGAGGTAGTCTTGCATCCAAACCATATATCAGATCGAATGGAGAATGTCCAGTAGCATTTTTTATTGTAACCCTATCTACCTAAAGTGAAACCTTTAGTTTTGATTCCAATACCTTCTTATTTTTCTCAATCACCCTTTTGATAATCTTCATCAAAATCTTATTACTTGATTATTCCTAACAATTTCCTTGTGGATGATAAGGAGAAGAATAAGATATATGGATTCCATGCTTATCACAAAAATCTCTAAACTCATCTAATCTGAAGCACATGACATTATCAGAAATTATGTTTTCTAGGACTCCAAACCTAATCAAAATGTTGTTAATCAAAAAATCAACCATAACTTTGCTTGTTTCTTTCTTTGTAGGATTTCTTCTACCCATTTTGTAAAATATTCAATGGCAACAAGAATCCAAGAGTGCCCCCCACTGGATTTCTTAGATATTTCACCAATGAAATCAATACCCCACTGTCAAAAAGGGGCTTGGATTGAAATGGGTCTAAGTGGAAAATTTCCTAAAAAAATCAACTTTCCTGAGAACCTTTGGAAATCATCACAAGTTTTTACAAAGTTCTGGGCATCTTCGAACACTAAGGGCCACAAAAATCATTCTCTCAAAAACTTTGTGGGTAGTTTTCGTTGCCATGTAATGGCCTTCACAAACCCCACGATGCATTTTTATTAGGATTTCCAATGCTTTCTTACCATCAACACATTTAAGTAGTACACCTTTTGGACTCTTCCACCAAATCTCATTGTCAATGATTACATATTTTATAGCTTGCAATTTCAAGTTCATTCTTTCATTATCTGTCATTCCTTTAGGACATTACATTGTCTACAGATATTGGACAATATGTCTATACCAACCACATGATTGCATGACAGATATAGGTGAAACATCTACACATTTCGTTTGATTTATCTAGTTGGCTTCCAAGTTGGTAATTTTTTTAGGAAAATAATATTAATTTCTATTGGAGAATCTTTCCTTTTTTTTGAAAAAAATAAATTTATTGGTAATTTTTTTACATCATTAATTTTTTGTAGAAAATTCTGGAATTTTTTGAAAATTAATAGGAAAATTCATTAATTATGATGGCGAATCTATCCAATCTAAACTTAATTTTAATGGAAAAGTAGGGGCCCAAGGGTGGAAATTATCGATGGGTTGAAGGGGTAGACTATAATATTTACTTTCCACCATTGTTTTAAAATATAATATAATGACTCTCATTGTATTATGCAAGCTAAAATGTACCCATGATCTATAATTCTCATGGGGCTCAAAATTTCTTTTAGATCATTGATCTAATGAGCCTCAAGACTTTGTAAGGTAAAATTTACCCACAATCTATAATGCTCATGAGATCCAAAATTGTGGGCCCCAAGAGCATTACAAATCATGTGTATATTTTACCTTGTGGAATACAACAAGGGAAAGATTATATTATAAATCAATGCTAGAAACTAAAGATTATAAATATGGTCCTAAAGCAACAAATAATTATGATATACTATTGGTGAATTAATATAAATTTCTACTATAATTTATAAAATTTAGGTGAATCTAACCTAATCATGTATTGAATATTATGGTAATTTTTTGAGTTAAATATTTTAATAAAATAAATTGTTTGGTGATTTAAATAAGACTATAATAAAATTTTGTAAAAATATGGCAATTCAAGTCTTCTTGTAGCTCAAACTATTAGAAAATTTTGGATTCCCAAATATCAACTATTAGCCAATTGGTGAATCTTAGCCACTAAAAAAATCATTGGTTACAAAACTTCTTAAAATATTGATCTATCTAAAGAATGATAGGATTCCTTTGACATTATTTGGCTATGGAATTTTATCTATTGCAACCACTCTTTCAGGATCAATTCTTATTCCTTATTTTGACACAATATGGCCAAGCAACTTTCCTTCTTTCACCCCAAACACACAATTTTTGGGATTCAAAGATATGCCATATTCAATTTCTTTCTTAAATACCTTCTCCAGGTGCATACAATGGCCCTCTTCTTTCTTGTTGTATGTTATCAATTCATCTTGATAAACTGCTAAGAAGATATCAATAAACTTAGAAAAGGCCACATTCATAGCCCTTTGAAAAGTGGCATGGTCTGCATTTGTTAGGCCAAAAGGAATCCTAGCATAAACATAAGTTACCCAAGGGGTAGTAAATGCAGTCTTATATTGCTCGGAATCCTTAACCACTACCTCATTATATCCAAAAAAACCATCCATCATAGATAGAGTCTCGTAGCCAGTCACCTTTTGTAACATAGCTTCCATGTTGGGCAATAGATAGTTATCTTTCAATGATGATATATTTAGATTTCTAAAATCCACACAAAGCCTTATATCACCATTCTTTTTCCTCACTAGCACTAAGTTTGACACCCATGTAGAATGCTTGATTGGTTTAATGATACCTCCCTCTCTTAGCTTGACCAATTCTTCTTGCATCTTAGGTGCCAATGTAAGATTGATTGGCCTTTGATTTTTTCTAAAAGTCTTAGCATCAGGTTTCAAAGGAATCTCATGTTGAAACAAGTCTTCCTTGTAGGCCTTTAAATCATCATAAGACCAAGAAAACACATGCATGTATCTTCTCAACAAATAAATCAACATTACTTTGACCTGAGGTTTCATTTTCTTTCCAATGTACACTTTCTTAGGAGCATTTTATGTGACAAGGTTGACTTCTTCTAGGTCCTCCTTGTGAGTGGATGTTTTCTTAGCATTTCTCCTGTCAGGGCCATCAAAGACCTTTTCCAAAGCAACTAACCCCTTTGGGATTTTTTTAGTTTTCAATTGAATGATCTTGTTACATAACATTGTTTCCTTACCATCCACTTGTTCCAAAAAAGCTCCAAAGTCATTTTTTTGACCTTGATACTCATCTACACACTACAAAAATCTCAAAATATCCTCATCATCATTAAAAATCTGTGAGTTTTGTATGTTATCAGGAACTAAAGGTTTGATCTGCACTTCAATTTTTGAAATGCCTACAAAGATAATGTCATCTGGTCGAAGTGCAATATTCACAAGTAAATTTTCCACCTGATTCTTACTCCTATCTAACCAGTAAATACCAAAAGCATCAAATTATTCTATTGAGTCCCAAACAAAATACTTGTACTCTCTCAACCTATTATTCTTTGATTTATACCTTGACCTAACTTGAGAAATAACAAGCGCTGAATCTCCAATAACTCTTAACTTCTTGATTCCATGTTTCACAACTAGTCTTAATCCCAGTAGCAAAGCTTCATATTCAACTACATTATTTATACATACAAATAGAAATAAAAATGAAAACTTCAAAGTTCTACCACTAGGGGAAATGAGTAGTACCTCTACACCAGCTCCTTCTTTTGAGCAAGCACCATCAAAACACATGCTCCATAATTCATCATTGTTTTCTTGTTGCAATACTTCCTTTTCCAAGGGTGTAGGTTTTTTTTCATCTTCTTCCTGTGACAATTCAAATCTAAATTTGTCAATACCAATATCCACAAAGTGAATTTTGTCCTCTTGCTGCACAAATTCAATCATGTGCGGGACCCTTGGCTCCCTCATAAGCTTAATGTCTTTTCCATCAATTGGAAATTTTGCAAAAGACATGTCACATGTAACGCCCCACCACGAAACCCCAAAGGACAACACATCTAGCTAACAATCATGACACAATTTTTTTATTTTTAAGTGAATCAACATATAGATCATAATATCGATTACATAGAATGTAAACTACATGTACATAAGCACTAACTATATCATTTAGGGTATCATGACTACATTATGAATACATCAATTATCTGATCTACATACATCATAAAAATAACTAACAAGAGTTCAATTAAATCCACTGCATTAAATAAATTAATGTATATATTTCCACAGATACAACACCATTAAAGAGCATATAATAGGAACAAAAAAGTATATAATCAATTTCTTCTACATAAGGGTACATCAATACATTGTCACAAGATTACATCATAATTTCCCTTATAACAACAAGAAGAATACATCAGATACACGATAAGATATAACTGAAAAAATTACACTACATAACACCAATGCTATCCCAAGTCTAGTACAAGATCTAGAATCTTTACATGAGGTACAACATCCATGCTAATGAGCATCAACTAGGAACCCAATGGAGTGCATGGCACATTCCACGCAACCATGTGGAACCCTAAGGTCCACCTATTATGCCTTGCATAACCACCCCATCTTTTGTCTTGGTCAAGATGGGTCCCCCTTTTTTTTTTATATTTAGTTGTTTTTGAAACAAAGTTTGGAGTCTACTTTTTCCAATACTTTGTTTTTCTTTTGTTTCTCTGTTGGAATCGAAACCGGAGCTGAATCGGGTTCTAAAAGTTCTTTTGAGGCTTGTTTTTCGTTTTATCTCGACGGTCTTTTCTTTGCCTTTGTTTTTGGTCTTCGGCGGAAGCGGAGCCAAAGTGGGAATTGGGACGGTTGTTGTCAAAATTTGCAAAATCAAATTCAATTCAAATCCCGACTCCGCTACTTTTTAATGTTTGTTTTTTCTTAGTTTTTGTGTTTTGTTTTATTAGGTTGGTCTTTTACTTAACTTTTTGTTTTGTTTTTAGTTGTCAGACACGGAGCCAGAATGGGAATAAGGTTTGGAAATTTTATGATTTTCAGATCCTGTTTCCATTTTAGTTCCGCCCCTGCAAATTTTTGTCATTGACTTTTTGACTGAAGTTGCACTATAGACCAGTGTTCGTTCTCTTATAGTTCTAACTCTGCCTTTACTACGTTTTAATGCATTAATGGTGGTTGCCAATGTAGGTAGAAATTCACATTTTTTTTCTTTATTAAGGGTTAAAGCCGATCATTATTGTTTTTATCACAAGTCTGAGAGCACAAAGAGCAATAGCAGAGTTCGTTTGAGCAAATTGATCGAGATAGACAAGGGTTATTGTGTGCGAATTGATTCAGAAAGTTGGCTTGGCTTTGTTTGTGTTTGAGGTAGATCTTTTATCTTTGTTGTGTTCATTGTGTTTTGCTTTATATCTACTCGCGTGTTCAATCATTCTGTTTTAAAGCAATTTTATGATCATCGATGTGACTGAATGAGCAGGTTCTTGTTTTGGCTTGTTTGTTTTGCTTTAAATCTTTGTTGTCTTGTTTTATCATGTCGTTTCTTTCTATTTTAGGGCACCATCACTTTCACGTCTTAATCGTGATTGAATCGTGTCGTTTTCGATTTGCAGTAGATTAGATTATATTAAAGGTTTTTTAATGGCGTGAGTTAGATTAAGAATTTACAGTGAGGTAGATTACAGATTTTATAGTGAGTTAGGGTAGATTAGATTTATTGTTTAAATTAGGGTTTCGTCATTTGGTAGAATGGCAGGGTTTTAAACCCGTGCCCTAGTTTTATTAGGTTTTTTAGAGTAGGGTTTTGTTGGTGTCTGCAATTACTTTTAAATAAGATTTAAATAAATGGCCCTAAAATGCAATTGTTCCCCACGGTCATATGAGGGTAGAGTTTTTAAGCTCCTTTGCCATTTTATAGCGACCTAGGTTTAGTCATGAAGTTATGTTGAAAATGAATAAATTTGATGATGTCATGATTAGCATAGGCGGAGGCAGGATTGGAATGGATTATGGACGTAAGAGTTTTGTTTTACAAAGGTTATCGATTCCATTTTTATCCCGTTTCCAATTCCGAGTTCTAAAAGGTTTCCTTGAAGTATAGGATAAATTGGCGGAGGCAGGATCGGAACTGATCTTGAACTTAAGAATTTTGTTTGGGAAGGTTATCAGTTCTATTTTTCATCCCGTGTCCGGCTCCGCATATAATGGGAAAGTCTTTCTTCAAAGTAACGATGATCGAATCGGAGGTAGAGGCAGAATGGAAATAGAATATGAAAAGTAAAATTCAAACAAAACCAAATCCGATTTTTGTTCCGATCCCAGTTCCGATAACCTCCCCGACTCCAACTCCGAGCCCGTTTGTTATTAGGTGAAGTTCCTATATCAGTTTTTGCTCCGAGTCTGCCAGTTTTGTAAAAGCGATTGTTTTGAGCTTTTGTTTGGTTCCGACTCCGATGTATGTGTAACAGATATGTTTTTAAAGTATGTTTTATGATGATTTATTTAAAGGTCTAATTAGAGGTTTGCTTGCAGGAGATTTGAGAGATGTCAGGAATGTTAGGAGAGGTTGCTCGAAGGAATCAACCGGCTGGAACATCAAAGACAGCACCAAAAATCAAGAAGGTGAAACCAGAATAGCTACCTTATACATTGAGGTATGATCATAGGAATCCGGTGGTGAAGGTGAGCAAGGTGGAATCAGACTAGTCAAATATCACAGATACTAATCTGGGCTAGTATAACTTTGAAGAATTACATGAAGAGACCTTTGCAGAAAGAGTAAACTTGACAAGGAGAACTCAAAGGATTGTTGACTCCGGTCTTGCACATATCACCGTGTTTCCTTTATCAGTTCAGTGTTCGGAGTTGATATTGACAGTGGCTAGTACTTATAATCCAGCTACAAGATTATGCATGGATTCACAAAATAATGTGATTATAGATCTTACTCCGCAAATGTTCCAAAGCATATTTAATGTTCCTGATCCCAAGAATTTGGAGTAGCTAACTGAGGCAGAAGCATTGGAGAAATACAGTAAGCATAAAGACTCCAATAAGTCTCATTTAAACAAAAGATGGTTAAGCACCGAGAAAAAGTCTTTAAGCAAGCTGGCAGACCAGCCAAAGAGGGCAGATTTCAAGAAGGAGATATCTGATTTGATATTGATGCTGTCCAGAGTGTTTGGATAGAGGGATGCCTTCCATTTCAAGGAATGGATGTTTCATTTTATCCAAGTAATCTTTCAGGGTGATTACTAGTTTGATTGGTCAATGATTGTTTCTGATGCTATACATGATCAACTTACAAGGGTTAGACAGACCAAATCTTTCTTCATGACTTCATATGTGGTCTATGCTGCAGCAAGATTGGGGATTTTCCCAGGATTAAACAGAGTAGGTATAATGGGAGTCTTGGATGGACAAAGGAAGGTATCGGAACACTACGATCAATTATCTCTTCAGGTTGCTGAGACTCACTTCAGAAGAGTCAATGATGCATTTTTATATGTGGTTATCAACTAGCTGAGTGGAGATGCAGTATACAGGTTAAGTCAAGAAGCTATGGAATTCATTTCTGAATGGGGAAGTTGGTACATCCAATACCCCAAATTTACATACTTTAGATTGTTTGGTTTTGAGGGTCATCCCCATTTACTTCCAAGAAGTTGCAGTAATAGAATAGTGCTTATGGAGTTTGTATATCAAGCCATTGGAGTTAATGCTAGGTTTGGGATCAAGCACAAGACAGGATGCCATAAATTTCCCATGAAGTTGGGGGAATATGGTTGTCAACACTTGAAGGGAGCAAAGGTGGTTTGTAATGAGTTGTTACAATTGAAAATTGGGATTGTATACAACTCGTAAGTATTTTGATCCAAAGAAGAAGATGTATGCTTTATTACCTTCGGTGTTTACTAGAAATTTTAATTTGTTAGAGGATTTTTGGTGTGATCGATAGGATGAGTAGGACTTGAGGAAGAAGAATTATGAGAGATTATTAGTCTCACCCATGTCAGAACTTGGTATTAAAGAAAATATTCCTGACACTTTGGTGGATGATGGAATTGTATTAGATCCCTCATATGAAGCTTTGAATATTGGCACTAAAAGCTTAGATCCAATAGACAGGAATGAGGAAGAAACAATTGATATTAAGAAAATTGGAAGAATAGTCTTGGATAGAAGTGTGCAATGGTTGATGATGAGAACTCAAGCTCCTCAGGGACCAATCCTCAAGAAAGGTAAAGGGTACAAGAGGATTAAAAGGAAGACACCTCCCAAAGAGCCATTAGAATTCTTTCCTCCTGATGTTGAAGAAATAGAACTTGAGGTGGTCGATGAAGAAGAAGAGACACCAGAGGGAGATGTTCCAATTGAATCTGATGTTTCTACGCCCACATTGGGTGAGTCATCTGCACAAGCCCCACTCACAAGAAAGAAAAGTAGAGAAGTTCAAGGAGTACTTTATGCCATGGCTGAAGCTACTAAACGAAAAGAAGTGGAGGAAGAATTGGTAAAAATTGAGACAAACTCGGATGAAACTCTGTCAGAAAAGGACTTGCAAGAAAATGTGCCTCTAGATCATACTATTGAGCAGATTCTTACATAGGAAGAAAAATGGAAACAATTTGAAGATGCTACAAGAGAGTCTGATGCAAGAGCTACTGCGAAAAAAAAAAAGGAAATGGAAGCAAAATTACAAGCTGATACTCTACTTCAACAGCAGCAATTAAAGGTAAAAGAAGTTGAAACAAGGACGACAGCAAATGAAATGGAGGAGAAAATGAGGCTATGAGAGCATGAGATCAAGGTCAAGGTAGAAAATGACAAGCTGGAACTGATACAGAAGATCCATGATCTCGAGGAGGAGAAAGCAAGAAACTGAAGGGAAAAGGAAGCCCTGGTTGCTAGACTGAAGCTTGCAGAGGAGGCTCGACAGAAAGAACAAGAAGTTGAAGTTCTAAGAAAGGAGAGAGATGCTGAAGAGTTAATAAAGAGACAGCAAGCTAAAGAAGAAAGGGAAAAGGCAGAGAAACTCATAGCCTTGGAAATGGAAAGGATAGAAAAGGAAGAATCAGAAAGGATAAGGAAAGAAAAAGAGGCTGAAGAGCTAATCAGGAAGCAAAAGGAAGAAGAGGTTGAAGCTGCAAAACTTAAAGCGTTGGAGGCAGAATGGTTGGAAAAGGAGGCCTTAGAGAAAGAGAAGTTAGAGAAGGATCATATGGAAGAGGAGAGATTGAGAAAAAAAGAAGAAGACAAGAAAGTGCAGGAACAAAGAGATAGAGAAGAGGCTGAAAATTTGGTGCAGATGCATGTGCTGCAGGAACAACAAGAGAAAGCAAAGGTTGATTCTCAACTTGAGGTAAATGTTCAGCCATCCTCTACAGTTGTTGCTTCTTCTTCCATGATGATGACTGCTCCTAGTGCTCCTACATGGTTGAAATTAGATTTACAGAAGAGAGCCAGAACACCTCCTCAACCTCTTAATTGGGAGGACATGATGAAGGAGATTGAACAGGAAAGTCCTAAGAAGAGGGCTAAAGTTTTACATTCTACCAGACTCACAGATAAAGGGGAGATAGTTGCTGAATGTGCCGTGCCTATGACTGAAAAGAAGGTAGGGGATATGCAGCTTACAGACTATTAATTAAGTATGGTTAATTTGGGAAGACCCACTAAAAATCAACAAATGAATCTGACTAATGTGGTGGCTTCAACAACTAAATAAAGAATGATCAAGGACAAACAAAAGAAAGATGAGCTTAAGGATCAATTGGATCAATTACATTCATTCTTGAAGAGTGTCTCTTCTCCAAGGTCACAACAGGTTGCAGCAATTGAGACTCCTATTTTGCTAAGCAAAAAGGAGGTTGATGATTTGGTGCAGGTTAGAGGTAAGGTGAAGATGGTTGACAAATGAATAGACAAAGTGAACCACAAGGTAGGAAAGGTTTTAACAAAAGGATTTGAAACCTACAAAGAGGCAGAAGGAGTAATAAAAGAGATGCATCAATACATTGAGGCATCCAAAAAACTAGAAGAAGAGTATAAGGAGTATAATGAAAAGTTAGAGAAGATAAATGCATTGCCTCTAACTACGCTTCTAGAAGAATCTATACTCGAAGATGATAAAAAAGATTTTGTAGAAAAGAATTCTCGCATACTTAAGTTTAGGACTGGCTTTTTGAGCAAGCATAAGGATGAGATTCAGGAAGCAGTTAATAATTTAACTGAGCAGTTGGAAGAGTTGGAAGCGGTTATGGCCATAATTGTAGATGTGAATATAATTACTAAAGATGGTATGCCATTGAGTCAGGTTAGAGAGAAATGGAATGAAAGATTCCAAGGACTCATGCAGGAGAAAGATGATGGAGGAGACTTAGTGATAGATCGGCTTGTAGAAGTCAAAGAAGAAATAAAAGCTGCAGGGAGAGAGTTGATCAAGGTAAAAAGTATGAAAGAGTTTGTTGCAGTTGAGTTGGATCGCATCAAATTTGAAGATGATTGGATTGATGGGCTAGATATGGATATGCTACAACAAGTCTTCACTAGTTATGATGAGTTCATAGTGGATCCAGCTTCACATGCATAAAATCTTGCATGCATGATGTTCTTCTTCCTTGCATGTTGCATGCATGCAGCACTGACAGTCTTAAGGGCGCATGACTTGTTTTCTTCTATTTATATCTTCTATTGTTAGATCAAACTGAATGTATAATGTAAGAACTCAAGATCAAAGTTGATCTGAGTTTCCAAGAAAGTTGATTGTTCCTAAAAAGGTGGAAAGCCTAAGATAGAAGTGAAGTTCGAACTTCTTTTGTATATCTATAAATACCAAATGGGTATCACATTGTAAGGGTCGGCTAATTGAGAATTGGATTGGCTTACCTAGTGCTAGGAGATAGAATTTTAGAGAGTTTTGCAGAGATACATTGTACTAGATCTTTTGATAGTTAATAGAATTGCAGGTTTACGAAATATGGAGATTACATTGAATTGTGTTGTTTGATAAGGTTAATGAGTTATAATCCACCTGAATGCCAGTGATTGTGTTGAAGCATGATAGTTTCTTATGTGATGAAAGTCATTAGAAGAAACCAGGTTTAAAGATTATCTTGTTAAATTGTCATTGAATTAAAGTTATTGAAGTCTATTGATCTATAGTTTTGATGATGAATGAATGTGTGTTGTTTTGAAATCTTGGAAATACTTGTGATATGTGAATAGTGGAATTGAATTAAGCACCTAAGATGTATACGATGGTATAGTTATACTGTGGGTTGTGTCATGCTATGGTTTTGTGATCGGTTGAGAAAACATTCATTGTTAGAAGTATATGTCTAGATATTAGATAAATTTAATTCATACTTGTTTATTTACCCCTTTGATCTATCTTTTTCTTTTATTTAAAACCCATTGATTTACAGGAACTATTTTGATAAAGAGAGTCATAGCTTGACTCCTTTGTTACTAGCACAGGCCCCTTGAATATTATAGTTGCATAAACCAATTGAGTGACATCAGACAGTTGAGAACCAACTACCAAGACCTTGGGAGTTAGGCCACTACATGTTGTCTTTCTCTTTCAGGAGAAATAGAGTAGAAATATTCTGTTTTAATGTTGTTTGTGTCATTTTAACCATCAACACCACCCCCCGTGCTAAGGGATAATGATAAGGTACCACCACCAAAGCAGACAAGAAGACAGTAGCATGACACAAAATGGCTAATATGACTGCAACATACAAAGTACCACAAAACTTCACATGACAGTGACACTGCTTCTAGAGGTACGCAAACAACAAAAGGGGAAAAACATGACTAGGGAATGCTAGGTTTCTATAGGGAAGAGTGTCATCACATAGCTTGATATGGGTTACCCATGCGGATCTTCCTAGGCCTCGACCTCCATCCTTGGTTACCCTGTTGACCTCTCTCAATTCCCGGCCCCCACACAAACTCATGTTAAATCAACTAACCTTTCATGATGGCAAGGCAATTGATCTTGCCATTTCAGGTCGTCCCATCTCATCTCAAGCCTAAATGAGCACTTGAGCCATGAGTGAGGCTTACCATTATCTTAATTAATGTGAAATCTACGCAACCCCTTAATTCTCTAATTAGGTTATAACTGAGTTAAGAAACTCCCAATGGGTTACCCTGGACACCACTTTGGGTTTCATCCCCCATTGAGAGCCACTCCCCTTGCTAGCAACTGGGAGACCCAAAACATCAAATAGGGTAAAGCCACCTAGCACACCGAAACGAAGCCACAAGAATCTCATATCCAGAGCATGGCATGAACCATCTTGCTCACAATTCCCAAAATAATAACAAGTAAACAATGCAAGGTTAAATACCCTCATAAACACAATCCAAGTACGAAACAATCCACTTTCAAAATGACAAAAACATGAAACCAAATCTCAAGCTATTTTCCCCGAGCCTCTGAAAGTCTAACTAACCATTTGCACAAGGACTCCCATTTGAAATAAAACTCGAAAAAAAACTACATTCCAAATTCTCACCATAAATGAACTCAAGATAACTAAACACATAAAGAATCTACATAATAAAACGAGGAAGCACTCCAAAAATAAAACTATACTATTCACCATTTCCACATTTCAGTTACTCTTAATTTGTCTGCTAGATTCACTTATCTACTAAATCAATTAACTTGCCTAAACATAAATATTATTTTACAATAACTATAATATATGTCATATAATAACAAAATATAGTTTCAATACAATATTTCAAATTATAAAATGGAAACATAAGGTTGGAAGTAAATAAGCTATCTATTTACATCAATCATTTCACTTTCATGAAATTTGGAGAAAAAAAAAGATAAATAAATATTCATAGAAACAAAATACTCATTTAAATTCTAGATAATATAAATAAATGGAACTATTCCTACTCACATATTAATTCTATTAATGATTTGATTAATCATTCTATCTACACTAAAAAGGATATTCACATATTCATAAATCCCCAACTCTTAATGTATTAAATAATCATTATCTCTACTCATTAAAGGTTTACACATATTTCAAGAAATATAGGGTTGATGAATTAATAAGACATACTTTACTTATCTAAACATAAAATTCTTGTATATAAACCAGGATATTAGAACGCTTATAAGCATCCATAGCCCCATTATATTTTTTCACTTCATATAAATAATACTTTACAAAAATAACTTTTACTATATAGTTTTATATATTAAACTATGTAATTCTATATGGTTAGGTAATAAGTCAATTCATTCTAAACGAACTAATAATAAATCTACTTCCACTTTCAATAATTTAAGTATTAGCTAATAAATAATTCACATTAATTAAATGGTATTGGAGCTTTGATATAATCCGTTGTTTCAGAAGAATGGCAATAAGAAGAGTCACGACTGATTGAAAACAACACGAGAAACACTCTACAATCAAGGAAACAATTTGTGATGTTTTTCCATATGCACTTTAAGTACAAAGACATTGAAAATCATCACACTGGAGTGATTAAATGCCCCCAAAACAGCTACGAGATCAGAAAAGATGAGCTAGAATCCTATCGAGGATATGAAAGCCAGTTTCCCCTTTCTTAAACTTGTATAATTTACGAACATGACTTGTGGAACACAACTGACTGATTAAGAATTGGAGACTATAGAAGAGGTAAAAAAATTCAATGTGCTGAACTTGGATTTGGCTCAAAAAAAAGGTGAAGAAATCATCAAGGACTTAAGGAAGGAAAAATTAATCAAATTGTAGGCAAAATTCAATCGAATAGAAGTCCACATTCCCACATCAAAATAGCATCGAAAAATCATGATACCACAATTCACAATCTGCAAATATATCTTACAGGTTATTGATTTTCTAGACCACCATTTCTCTAATTCAAAAGCTACATAAGATTGGAAAGGGAGAATGTTAGAAAGATCGATTTGCAATAAATTTGCACGATTAACACATTAGATGATAGAGATGGAAAAATTCTACTAGCTTTAAACATTTGAGTTGATATGACAGAGAGGTTGTCTGTAAGGTTCACATACAAGTTAGCACGAAATATCGGTTAAGTACATAGAGGCACCCAGATTTGGAGAAGGAAATGAGCATATACATCTATTACCTATTTAAATGAAAACTCATTGACCAACAAACAATGAATGTCATTCATGGAGTATATAGGAATTTAAAATGATACTTGAAGGTAGCTGGATTGAGGCCATAAAATAGTACATGCCTCTGGTATAGGGAATGATCAGTGTCACAAACATAAGAGATCTAAGCAAAGTTGGAGAAATCGGCTTGGGAGCTGAAAGCGACAGGGTATTCTCTGGATTCAAGATATTTACTTATTGAGGATGAGATAATTGCAATAGCCTGATTAATGAGAATACTCAGAATGTCGAAGCATAGGCAAGGCACGCAAATTGATGGACAAAATGCCACAAAGAGATGTCACCTCATGGAATGCAATAGTCACAAGACTGCCCAATCTGGATTTGTTTAATCGACTTAGAAACTTTTGATTAATTACATACTACATAATGTGGAGGCGGAAAAAGGCATCAAATCTATTTAACGTAAAGCCTCGAGTGGTATTAGAACGCATGGAATGGCAAAGTTTTCTGAAAAATAAGGAGAAAATATACACGTACATAAAGTGTGAAACCCAAACATCTACAATCCATTATAACGGATGAAAAATGAGCCATAAGAGTGGTATTGAATCATGAGAATGAGACAAGTTTTTATCTTATTCTTCCTATCGCAGATCATGGGACTTAAGGACAAAACCTCAATATTATTTTCTACATTTATAGTGGTCTGATATATAAATACAGGAAGCAGCAATTTTATGATTGTGAAGTTTGCATAGCATAAAATATACAGTGAAATACGAATTATAATTGATACAAAAGGAGTAAGGTTATCACGACCTTACCGCATGACTGAAGTTCTTGAAGCGCACCTAGTAACTAGCACAGATTGTGAAGACACACGCGATGTAATTCCTAGTTGCTCACTTCCCCAATTCAAAATCTACCCAGAAAAAATTCTCCTGAAATTTTCTTGTAGACCCAATTTTTTTTTGTTCCCCCAAACAAAAAACTCCAACCTTCAAACCCAAAAATCCCCTCCAAAAGATAATAAGGGAAGCTTTTGTTTTTCGAAAACAAAAGAAAACAAAAGACTCATAAAAATAACATATTTCCATTCAACAATTATTTCAGAGTCATGCATGTGCACGAACTCCACTTTTTCTATCTTTTAAATTTCTTTAACAACTTGTGCGAAGTCACATCCAATTAACTATTTTATTTTAAATTATATTACTTTCCTCATATTCTTAATTAAATCTCAATGATAATAATAATTATCTTTATATTTAATTATAAAAAAAATTATCACATAACAATTTAATTTAATAATTTAATTATCAAAATTTCCATATAAATATCTATTTTCAATCTTGATTTATTTAGTTATTTATTTAATTCCAAATTAATTAAACAACCTTATAACTCTATTTAATTTAATTTAATTGATTAAACAAGACAACTCATAACATTAATTTGATTTAATAATAATCTAATTCATCATTAGAATAAACAGCATAATAAAACCAGTTTAATTCAAACAATCGAAACAAAATTTATCAAACATCGTGAAAGAGCCAATCATGGAGGGGCACTATAGCACACTGCATGCTACCTCCATGGAAGCACTCCATTTCCTTAAAAATAACATAACATAATTGTGTGAGATTTCCACCACAATTATACTCATAACAAACTCCTTGTCTGGAAAAGTAGCCAGTCTATATGGGACATCCTTTATCACTCCTATGACTGAAATTTCTCTTGAATCCATGGCATATTTTCCATCAGCACAATTTATCTTCAAACCCATATCTTTCATAATCTCAATTGGCATGATGTTAGATGAGGCTCTTGAATCAATCATACAATTTTTGAGAAGCTTACCATCAACAATCAAAGTCACATAGAAAGGATCAATATTACTTAGGTGAGCTATGATAGTACTACCTAGATAAATCTGAGGGATTTCACTAAGGCTCCCTCCACTTCTTCTTCACTTACTTGATTTCCAATCACTTTAGGCTGAGTAGACACCTTTTTATCATCACAGGTTGTTGTGGCACCATTGATAAGGGCCACTTCCTTCTATTTGTGTTCTTTAATTCTCATCATCTCCATTAATGGGACTATCACTTTGACTTGTGAAAATAACTAAAATAGTTCAACGGGATTGTACTTCGATAGTTCATAAGGGACTACACTTTTTTCCTCTATCTTGTCCTTTTGTTGCTCATATGTCTTTTCAACCTCCTTTTCTTGTTTCTTTTCTTGATCTGCATTTGAATTTTGAGTCTTTTCTTTTACACTAGGAGAAACAATCTCATCATTTTTCTTAGTTGTATTATTTTTCTTAGCCCAAATCTTAGGTCCTTTATTCTCCTTAGCTTTTACCTCTCCTTCTTTACCTTCTTCCTTAGCTCTCTTCTTTTCTGCATTTTTCTCTTTGATAAACATGAAACCCGGTTTGCCTTGATCAGTTTTCACAATTCTATTCCTCAAATTGTGAGTGTTTCTAGCTTGTGCAACTAATGATATTGTCATCCTTTGATATTCCTCATATTAGGGCCTTCTTAAAGACACATTTAGTTCATCCATTTCCAAAGAACAAACATTATGCTCAAAATTATCATCTTCATCAAGAAAAATTTGTTGATGATAAGCATCAGATTTATTCCTCTGATTGCCGACATCAACCTCATGTGACTCGTCATCTGAAGAACACTCTTCCTTAGAAAAATCTGATATATGCATAAGAACATGTATCTCCTCATTGTTTTCCTGAAGTGGCTCATAATCATCAAGTTCATTTTGTTCTTCTTCAAATTTTTTTGCTACGAAGCATGTTTAAGAAGCATGTGGCAATCGCAAAACAACACACCAAGGTGTTTCATCAGCAAAATTTACATAATTCTTCTGTAATGGATCAAGGGGAACTTTTCTTTGTGTATTCTTTTGATTACTCTAAATTGGTTTCCCATTATGTCAATTGGTATTATAAGGATGATCTTGTAGCCTAGGAGGTCTTTCATTTCTTTGGAAATTAGGCTTGTCATTTGTCAGTCCCTTCTCTTTCCTGGCAAGTCTATAAATGATGTCCTTCATAGAACTCACAGCCTTATCTATCTTGTCCTCAAGTGAAGACCCTTTCTCTATAGAGTTTTTTTCTTCTTTCTTTGGGTTCTTGAAGATCTTGACATCATCTCTTCTCCCTACCTTGCCTGATGCTCTTCTATTATTTTCAATATGCTCTGCAATCTTGAAGGACTCTCTCAGGGTTTGAGGATTCTTGTCTTGCAAATGATCACTCATTTTTGAATCAAAGGTGTTGCAATATTGACCAACCATGCATTATCATTGAGGCTCAAGTCGGCACACAATCTATTCATGGACTTTTGAAATCTAGTATTGAAATCAACAACCATTTCATTCGAACCTTTAGAGATATTATTCAATTCGCTTAGAAATAACCTTGCATCAATCTTATCACCATATTTCTCTCTAAATATCCTCTTAAATTCCCCCCATGACCCAATTCTTTCTACTGGTAAGGATATATACCATTCCTGAGCATCTTCAGTGAGTGACTACATAAAGAGTTTCATCATAACTTATTAGCCTCTACCTCAAAATTATCCATCATGTTTACAAATTATTTTAAGTTATCCTCACCACTTATTTCATTATTTCCAAAGAATCTAACCAATACATTCCTTACATCATCAAGGAATGGATTTGGGTAACTAGGTATCCCAACAAAGCACAATTGTCTACACCTACCCACTTGCATAGGTCTTTTGGTGAATCAATCGCTATGATTATTGTGAGGTCCATTATTATCTTGATCACCAAACTATTTATTGTCTTTTCCATTTCCACCACCATCACCACCACTTCCATTCAAATTTCCACCACCAGATCCACCTCCATATTGTGTATTCTTATTTTAGTTGCCACCCCCACCTCCACCACCACTAGCACTAGGGATACTTCCACCTGATTGATTGTTTTATGCCTGGGGGTTAGGGATGGAATGATCAGAACTTGAAGATCCTAGGTCCAGAATGGAGGTTTTGAGAAACACGATCTTCTTTTCAATTTTAGCATTTGCAGCAAGAATTTGCATCTTATCCATCTCTTTTTGCAATTTCTTGTTTGTTAATTGCAACCTCAAAACTTTGGGATTATGAAGAGGTGCATTTGATGCAATGGACTTAGCTTTTTCACTTTTGGTAGATTTGTTAGTGGATGAAGCACTTGTGTTTGCATTTGGGATTGTCTTCTTGGGCTAACCCTTAGGTTTCTTTCCATTATCTATAGGTTGGGATTTCTTGATAGCAGTAAAGGGATCTAAAACTTCTAAAATAGAGCTGCTATATGTGCTTGTTGTAGTGGTTCCAATAGGAACAATCACCTTAGGATGATCAAAGGTTTCTCTAACAATAGGTTTAGAGGGATATTTTGGAATTGGTTCTTCCTTCACCATCTCCCTCATCTACTCAATCCTTCTCCTTAACTGATCTCTCCTTATTATGGAAGCCTTTATTTTTTCTTCTTTCTCCTTTGCTTTTTTCAATCCCAACTCCTTGAGTCTCAACTCTTCTTCTTACAAAGCTTCCATATCCTTATTTATCTCTTCTTCATCCTCTAGAGTAACCTCAAATTCACTGGGTTCTAGGGTATAATAAGTAAGGTTCATTTATTCTCTTTTAAAAGAGTGGTGTGAATTTCTACTATGAGATATTCCTCTTGGATTGAAATTATCATCATTAAAGATAGAGGTACCCCCAAGATTTTCCCTTTTGGTTCAGGATTCAAATCCCTTATCCCAAAAACTCCACAACTCAAATTCCTTTAATGCTAGAAGATTAGGATTGAGCTAATTAGTGGTAATAGGGGGTTCATTTGTAGCAAGAGTTTCCTCATCATTAGGGGGCATACCATAATAAGATGTTTCTTCATGATAATTTTCATTTAAAATTTTAGATGCATGATCAATATTTTCGCAGACTTACTTGCTTCAATGTTCTTTTCTATCCATGATGACTTCTTACTATGTGGTAGCTCAGATTCTAGCTTTTGCTCAGGATTCTTCTTCACATTGCTCATTTTTCCTCTCATGGCTTCAAATTTATCCTTAAAAATCTTCTTATCTCTTTCTTTTAATTTTTAAATTTGCACTAGCACAAGAGACTTCAGAGTCACAACCCACTATATGGGGAAATGAAAATATATCATACTTTTGAGAAGCTTTTGTAAATTCTAAGAGAAATTTGAACATACCCCAACAAAAAATAGAAGGGGATCTGCAACTTGGCTCAAAAAATATAGATGTCATATGATGAGAATTTGTATGATATGTCCTTTGAACAATAAAGAACAAGGAAATTTATTGACTCTGACTGTACATGATCTGACCTAGATACATTGGACTAGCTTTGATCCTAGTAGAGTCACCAATCTGTTCATTTGTTTTAATGAACCAAAATTTATCTCATCAAATATCTATGAATTTTCCAAATTCAATTGTCAATAACTTTGAGGATTGGCCTACATTTGAAAGATTGCTAAGATTTCCCTCTACACTTTGGGCTCTGCAAAACTAGGGTGGGTGATCCCTACAATGTATCTTTAGATACTCTTGTGCCAATTATCATATACATTGTTCATAAACAGATAAATACTCCTTTCACTGCTTAATAGATGAAATACCTTAAAGATCTAGATAATCTTCATGGTAACATCATAATTAAGCATGAGAAAATGTTATAATTCAGCTTGACATGCATTCACATAGAAAATGGAGTTTAAAATTGATTTTGAATGTAGTTACTATGAAAGATCTAGGAAATTATAACATTAAATGACCAATGCCTTATCCTAGTGTGGAGAATTCTAAATCACATAATTGAAAACATGTAATAGCATTATTCATGTCATAACAAATCTTATCAATGATGCCTTACACCATTAATACCAGAAAATTAACTAGCAATACTTAATTATCCATGCATACATTCACATAAACCTTCATTTAATATAAATTTAACTCATTCTTTGAACAAGCATAATAACCATGAATAAACATTCAAGGAAAGACAAGAAGATGAATAGAAGTAATCTATGATTACTTTGTATCCACAATCTATGTAAATTATACAATGCAGAAGAATGAACTTGAATATTTTTCCATTTATTTTCTAAAATATGACACTATTGTTATCATATTCATCATTACAAGACTCAAAAGACTCTTATAACCTAAAAAAACTCATATTATATTATCGAGACCTATTTACAAAACTTCTATGAGATCAATTAGCTAAAAAAAAACCCATACAACTGGCCTTGAATTCCCTTTTATAAGAACAAGGGAGCAAAACAAGCTTCGGGTCATATTGTACACATATCATGTTTTCATTTGACAATCACATTTACATTCAAAGGTAGTTATATTTTCCAAAATACGAGGAAGAAGTTCACATAAGACAACAACCATTTCTCATTTTTTGATGAATATCATCCTGCCTTCCAAAAGGCCTTTTAGTCAACACAGATTATTCCTTCCATAGGCAACACACCTCCTTTCACGTTCTCCAAAAATTGTAGATGAAAATAATAAATAGAGAAAGCATAAAACACCAAAGCACTTCTACATTTTTAGTCCATGTCAGCATAGTTGAATTGGAGAGAGTTCAATATCTAAACATTAATATATCTAAGGCCTAATCTATACTAGTTCCAAGCCATGTATTATACTTCTCTTGTTGTAACCTTCATTATTGTAGACATAACATCCAAATTCCAATCACCATTCACAACTGCAACATCCTAAATGTCAAAGACGTCAACATATTTGGACTTTCAGAGCTGAAATTTTTTCTTAGTGGGTCAATCAAATTCCATAATTTCATCTGCCCTTTTATTGTATGGGCTATGTTTGACCACCACCTAATTTTCCTATTTGTCAAACTCTTTGAGGAAGATACTTGTGTGGGTTAACTTATCCATATCGATTTCTAACATCTCCATATCTACTCCATCACAAATTACCTTGCCCTAAGTGGCTATCACCTTATTTCCTTGGTCCTTCCATTCCTACAAAAATTAACTTCACCATTTTCATCTAGAATATCTAGAAGTAGACTGAAGCTCCACTCAACAAACTTCTTCACCAACTCCCTAATCTTCATTTCTAGAGGCTCAATCACCCCTTGAGATTCCTTTATTGAATTCACAAACTTAAGGGTTGGTACAATGTTTGAAAGCTTATTAGCATCATGTGTTGACCCAATGGCCATATCTCTCAAGATTTTTTCTCTTTGGATCTATTCATCCATTAAGGGGATAGCAACCTCCTTATCCTTTTCAAAGATTCTTATTTCATTGAACATGGAAGAATAATTGGAATGAATGCTAATCAATCTCCTATCAATCCCCTTATTTAGATGCTCTAGCACTATTTTCACAATCTTCAAATTGCTTACATGAATTATCTCAACAAATTGTTGACATCTCTCCTCCAAAGTCTTAAGTTTCTCCATTAAAGCCTCCTTGGTGATCTCCTCAATTTGAGGTGCATCTAATGTATCTAGAGTTGATGGTGCAATTGGCACATCCTCAAAATTAGGAGGCATGTATTAAGATAGGATTGGAGGTGGTGAAACAATGGGAGAATCATGAGGAAAAATTATTGCTTGTGATGATCTTGGTTTTAGTGACTAGAAATTTTTCTTCCACAAGGCCATTTGTGCTTGCAATTTCTATGATTTTCTATTGGCTCATAGAATATTCAAAACCTATGTCATTGTATTATGTTCTAAATTTGTTCATTTATTCAATTAAGGACTCCATCATGGCCTTAGTGAACTGAGATACATTAACATTCATTGTAGTTGCTTCAATAGTTGAGGTGTCTGATACTATTTTGATAATCAGCCTTCCTTTGACACCTAGAGCCGGTTTTGCAACTTCTAGATTTTTGGTGCTTTGGAGCAAAGGCCGAAATGGCTAGTGTGTCCCACTGGGAGTTGAAATTTGATCATTGCAATGCCAAAGTAACTTCCTCTTATGTGTCAAATATGGGAACATCATGTCTTCTAATAGTGTCAAATGCAATGGCCAATGCCAAATCCCATTCTGGTAATACCAATACTCCACTCTTACTGACCAATTCTCTACCTTCTGTTCTAGTGATGTTTAGATACTTGATCCTCATTTCATTGTGTACCTCAACTTCAATAAATGTTTTTGGCTTTTCAGGGCTCTTGCTTACCTTTATTTTTACTTTCATCACATACTCATCCTTCATTTCCCTCCACACATATTCTTGCAATGCCTGTGTTTTGACAAAGGCATCATCATCCATGAATCTCTCACAAGCTTCAGCCCTCACATCTTCTAAGCTATTTATCCCACTCAAATCTTCCTTGCTCAATCTAAAACTCAAATTTTTTGGTACTATATCTCTTTGAGGGGATTTAATTCCTGTCCTTATTTCATCCTTTGTTATAAAAACCTCTTCATTTAAATAATTTGCAAGATCAATAAGGTTGATTGTCTCAACCCTTTTCATTTTTATGGGTTGCTCCTTTGGAGGAGATGATTCCCTAGGTGGTGAATCCAACTCAATTACTATAGGGGTGGAAGAATGTGATGGTGAAAATGGTGGTAGTTGTTGTTGTGGAGAGGGTGCTCTAGACTCTTCTAATTGTGTTGGAGTAGCAATTGTCAACTATTTGTTTACATTGCTTTTTTTCCTTGTATAAATGTGCACCTTCTTGGGAGGCTAATAATTTGGTCCCTCTTTTGTCATCAAGATTTTTGCCTTATATTCCTCTTAAATGACCACATCTTTACCCTTATCTTGCACTACTCTTTCTTCTTTTAAATTTGCAAAAATTTTGTCAAATTTTTGTATAATAGTTGCCACTTTCAAAATCACATTATCAATATCGAACAAAGCTTTAAATTGAGGGTCTTTTATTTTTCTTGATTTCTCCAACTTCTCAAATACAATCCACTTTCTTATCTTGTCCTCTTGAACCTTAAAAGTCAATTTTTTTTTGATAAAATCATCAAGGAATGAAAAGGTATGAACAAACTTCCCACCTTTTATCTTGTCCAAGAACCAAACCATAAAACCCTCTATATCATAACTCTTGTATGCTTCATACTTCATTCCATATGGCCTAAGATGATTATCATAGATTTTCTTCCACCCATTGGTTATCATGACTTGATGTAGGGAAAATTTTTCATTTTCTCTTCTCAAACAAGTAGTTATCCTCTATATCACCCAACTTCCACATAGCCTCAAGAAAACCAATTCTCAGTGGTAGATCCCTAGGGAGTACATGAGGTGATTTCCTTGTGTCATATACCTTGATAATTATGCAATCCTGATAATGGATTGCATCTCCCCAATTATGACTAATATTTAAATCAAGCCTCCATTTTGCTAGCCTCGGGGAATCATGTAATTCAGGTGGAATTTGAGGCACATCCACAATCAGATCTCTTCTCGATGTGGAGGCAAAAAAAAAATTGGAAATCGCAAAACTGGTTTTCTATTCATGCCTATATAACTATGTATTACATGATTGAATTGGCATCTCAATACCATCGACTTTTATTTTCAACTCCATATCTTTACGAAAAATAACCTAGAACTTTGTATAGGAACATATGCATAAATAAATAATACCACCAAAACTTTACTATAGATTGTCTATTCTTTAATGCTACTATACCCTTATGCATTTCTTCTAACAAGTATCTAGAAAAATCATACAAGGTATTGATGTTAGGATCTTGAATGTTTGCAGCCATATACATTTCTGCAATTGACATGCTTGAAGATGGGTCAAACCCTATAATATGGCATAAAGAATACAAAATTTTTTGAAAGTAGATGAAAAATTACTTGATAGGGAAGGGCTCCTTATCAAATGGTCCCAATATAATTCTACCCTTTCCCTTTCCTAATGATGCCAGAAAGTGAGCCAACACTGAGACTTTAAATGTATGTCTCATTTTCTCATATTCTTCGCTCAACTTCATTTCATTAATCTCTAACATGTATCTACTCCATTTTTTCAATTTAAAAACTTTTTCAATTTCCTCTCTTGTAACATAAACCACCTCCTATCTAGAATTATTTTTTTACTACCCTAAGAAGAGGGTCATAATTAGCTCAACAATGGCCTTCAGAAGGTCAATGTCCAATTACATGTTGGGGACAATCAACTTGGCCATATCCAACCTCTAGGGGTTGTAGATTGGAATGTGGGCATTCATGTTACCAAACCAGCCTTGGAAAAGAGTCCACCCAAAGTACAACAGTGTAACATCTTTGATTGTACATTGTTTGTCGACAATTCCCTCTTTAACCATAGGGCCATGAAACATAGGTTTCCTTAGCTACTTCTGAGTTGTTGAGGGCGGAAATTGGTTAAGCAAGTCTTTGACCAAGGATCTTACTTTTGGTTTAGAACCAGAGGCTTGGACCTTAGGTGTCATTGTAGCAATGGATAATTTGGCCTAGGCTTGATTGGTTAAGACTAGGGCTTCTAGGTTTTAGGTCAAGATTTAATGCAAAGAGTGACTAAAATCACAATTTTACAACAATCTATATGAATGTAAAACCTTAAAAGAATCCCTACTTGGAATTCTGATAAGGACAATTGCAATTGAATAAAAACTAGGGTAAATTCTAGATCAAGGAGTGTAGTTTGAACTTATTGGTATGAATTGTATAAAACCCTAATTTGAAGATGCCAAGAACTTGAAATGCAAAGAAACAACATCTAAATTCCTTAGAAATTTTTTACTAATCAACAACAATCTTTAAAGAAAGCTTTTATGGCAAGTAAATCCCTCAATCAGGCAGAAAAACATCAACTCCACCATTATTATTCACTCACACGAACCAAAATGGCTCCATAATGTCCTTTTAGAAACTTTGAATTCCTATCGTTGATCTGCTCAACATTCAGAATACTAAGAGGGGGGTGAATAAGTATTCTATAACTTTTTTATCACAATGACTTCAATGACCAAACCATATTAACTAAAATAAGAAATGAAAGCATGAATCGTCCACAAATCCACAAAACACATGAAGACCAAGATTTTTACATGGAAAACCAATAATGGAAAAAACCACAGTGAGGATTAGCTCACAATATATTATATCTAGATATAGTATATTACAGGGGCTCACTGCTAGGACACACTATCCTTATAAGGCTCATTGCTAGAGTTAAATATAATAAGAAAATGTGGCTCATTGCCAAAGTATCAGTTGATGCAAATTGCACCTTTCTTGTGGTGTATATCATTTCCTTTGAAGCTTTGAATATGAAGTACTGCTCTACTTAGCAATTGCTCAACAACTCTACTTTGATCCTAAACTTCTACCACTAAATTCACATGTTCGCATCATACAACACCACTCACATTTGATATGTCATTTATGCTCGCACATTCACCTCTATTAACCTTATTCACCTTTTTTTTCTTATTCCAAATAAAATATCTCATACATATATACCCAAATACATCCACACACATCAATCAAGTTGGCCTAATTAGATGTAAACAAAACAATCCAAAATAGCTTATATTGGCACCACACAAGATTTAAAATCATCTTCATGCCCAAGAAAAACATGCAATACTTAATTTGAGGTCGGCATGCACCAAAAATAGATCCAAACAACATCTATAATGTATATTTAATCTTCTCAACATATATCATTTATTAGGTCAGCTAGGAATAGGACCTAATCACAAAAAATTCCAATCATACACATGCTTCCCAATATACACACCTTCCAAATTTGATATTTCTTCAATTTTTCATTTCATTGACATCAATGAGACTAAATTTAGAACCACAAAATCAAAAAAAAAAATAGAAGAAAATGCAAAACTTCCCACACTAGTATATTGATCAGGAGATGAAAGTGATATACAGAGTTGAAATTTTTTATTGATATCTTCCAATAATCTTCACAAAGCTTCTTGAGATCTTGAATATAACTATATAATCTAGTCATAATGATATGGTTAAAAGCACAAAGTTATACATTTTCTTATGGTGAAGTGCAGACCCAAAAAGTGATGCACTAAACCACAACACCATCAGCAAAGAACACTTAACCAAATTCCTAATTGATCAACTTTTCGATATAGATAGTGTTTACAAAAATCACACCAAAAATACTTCCCCACAATTTTTACATCAGTGACAACATAGGGCCAAATGAATCAACCAATGTATGTACACTTCATGCTCATGTTGCCAAGTAGTATCAACAATGACAGAATTCCAAACTTCCAACAATCTCCCCCTTTATCATTGATGGCAACATGCATATCAAAAACATTTTTCAAAACAAGAAACAAAACTTATTTCTTCCTAACCTTAACTCCCCTTTTCAATATTAACCTTGAATTTCTGAAAAGGAGTTTTCCAATCATCCAAAATGTATTAATAATAATGTTTTTCTTCCCACTATCTCTCCATTATCTCTCCCCAAAAATGTATTAACAAAAAAAATTTTCTTCCCACTATCTCTCACATTATATCTCCCCCTTTGAGATTCTTCAGAGTATCCTTCCAAGTAAACTTTCCTTCTTCCCAAGAACCTTTTTCATGTACAAGAGTCTTGTATAGTAATTCAAGCTTTGTTAGAGACTCTATACCTTCTTCTAGAGTGTTGGGGCTGAGACTTATTTCTGATAGATTTTCAGCACTAGTAAGGACACTAGATGTGTGTCCCTTATTTTTACATCTCTTAGTGCCACATACTGCTTGATTATCTTTGTTCTTTGATTCCACAAGATAATGAATGTGTCCTACAGTTGCATGATGTAATACCATCTTTGATTGTTCCTATCATTTTTTAGATCATACAAATCTGCTTGAGTGCTTATCTGAAGCTCATTTCTATTCATTTCATTCATTGTATTTTGTTTCCAATTAGACCAATTCAGACAAAAATATATTAACTCCTATGCTTTTGCTTCACAATCTTGAACATCCTTCAATCCTTTCTAGACTTTGTGGTGTGCATCTACACATTTATTTTTGATGTCCTCTAAATTCTCCTCTATAGACCTTGCTTCTGACTCATTTCCTATTTGTTCTTTTACTCTAGAGATGTATTTCAATGAATCAACCATACTCCTAAGATTTTCCAAAGTCGACACTAATGTGTTATTGCTTGCACTAGGAATTACCGCTTGTAAATATTTTATTGCTTCATCCAAATCTTGTGTACTTATGCTTTCATTCTCATGTTGGGTTACATCAAATTAACTTCCTTCTTGTTTTGTGACCTCTTGCTTGATAGCAAAATTTTTTGATGAAGTCAAGCTAGGAGGATCCAGTTAAGGAATATCCTGGCTTGCAACCTAAATTACTAACTCCATGATCGCAATAGATAAGCAACGAAGATTAATAGCTAATTCATAGAAAGATAAAAGACACTCATGAACACCAAACACAAGATATATCCTAGGAAAACCCTCAAAGGGAAAAATCCAACCTCCAAATCTCATTACTCATTATATTAAATCTCAAAATACATTACACATGCCACTCGGGCCTTAGAGATGCTAGGCCATAGCCCAAGAGTTACAAATATCTCAAATAACAACAATCTTCAGAATAATCTGCCATCGACTCCATTTCCTACTCCACACTCACTCTTCTAAGAGGATCTTCTGAATTATAACACCTCATCCTCATGATTCATACTTCACACTATCAAACACCTTATTTATCCATCCCCTTTTGTGTATCATAATAATTCCTCTCTCTTCTATTTATATCATTTGTGCATCATTTAACACTTAACAAGTTAGCCCAATTACAATGGCTAATAAGATAATGTGCAAACCCAAATATGAAGGCCAAAAATAATAAACAAGTTGCAATTCGAACCAACCAACGTCGACCACAACAAAGAAAGCACCCAAATCAACATCCTTGAACATGAAACACCTTCAGAATTTAATCCTCAAAGATCCACAACACGTTACAATACCCTATCAGCCAAGAACATGGAAACTAAGAACTCACAAAATAAACTCACCAATCGCAAGCACCACAATCGATGTGGACCACCAAAACACATTCTAGAAACATCCACAATCATCACTAATCACCTCAGAAATATCCACAACAACTCAAGCCACTAGAATCACATCATCTTCTTTCAAGAACATCAATTAGAACAACTAAACAACTGTCTGAACACAGACATCCATAACTCGATTGAATCTTCATGTGCACCTCTAAAAATTTTGAAGGATAAACTCGACATACTCAACAACAAACCCATTAATTCACAACTTATAATCCTCAACGTACAGCTCTAGCCAACATACAAAACTTCATTGCATCACTGGAAACCCTACCACACCACTATCAGCTGCCTCAATTTCTGAATACTTTCAGATGCCCCTGCATCAGACTCTTGGGGTTATTATAAAAGTGAGCCTCTTCACTTTGATCTATATTGTGTCAAATCCAATGTTATCTCTTGCATTGGTTTGGTGATCGGTTCATAGGTACTTGCAACTGCCTCAAGATCGATGGTCTATTAAAGTCCACCCTACAAAACACCCTCAAGCTCTACTAAGTAATGTTGTCTCTTCAATGGGTTCATCAATCTACCTAAAATTCTTCCACTGCCTCAATGGTCAGTGATCTGATTAAGCCACCCTATAAGTTGCCTCAAGTTCTTCAATGTCTTCTTCAAGCAATTATCTTTGAATAGGTTCAATGGTCTACTTGGAGCCCTTGCACTACCTCACTAGTTGGCGGTCTGAGCAAGCCTACCCTACAAGTTTCCTTAATTTCTTCATCTTTTCATGGTTAAGGTTTGGCGATCTACTTGCAAACCTTGCACTACCTCAATGGTCGGTGATCTAAGCAAGCCTACCTTGCAATTTTCCTCAATATCAATGTCCCCCTCTATTTCTTCATTCACATTTACTTCACTCTGGTACATAAACTTTCTCCTTTCAATCAATGCTTCACCTTCTTCCGGTTCCACTATCTGATTTGATTCTTTCAAAGGTTCCCCTTCCTCTGCATAAACTAATTTAGGGTCTTCTTCATCGGCACAAACCATCTCAAAATCCTTTACTACTTCTCTTTCATTAGCTTTTATGACATTAGGTTCTTGATGACCTTTAGTGCTTGATTCTTTCTTTCTCCAAACTTGAAAATAGGTTCCTTCTCTATCAGATCCCTTTTCACTCCTCTAGTACCCTTCATTGTCATAAGAATTATGACTCTTGTCACTTCTCCCTCTATAGTTTCAATAACTATCCTTGTTTTTATCTACATAAGGTCCTCTTTCTTTGTATCTTGATCCCTCTTTTCCTCCAGCATATGAGTTCTTCCATCTGTACAATCTTCTAAGCATACAAGTAACATGTTTCCACTTTTCTCCATCAATCCATCCATAATTCATCTACTTAAAATCTATCATAGGCTTTCTCCTTCTAATTTTATTCCAACACATCTTCTCATAATGATTCCTTAATCCACATATCTTACAAGGATATATATCCCAACACAATTCCTTTTGATTTCCATGCCTATTACAATGTGAACAATACATAACTTCTCTTCCCTGATTTCATTTGCTTGAACTTGTAACAACATCCATACCTCTATCATATCCAAGGCCTTCACTCTTTGCTCTCATTACTGGTTCAATAGGTTTTGTCATTCATTGCTAATGTTTTCCCAATCATTTTCCTTCATATCTTGTTCTCTATATGATTTTGAAACCAATACCATCTCCAACAATTACAGGCTCAGTTACATTTGTTATCTTTAACTTCGCATTCTAAAGAAACTTTTGTAACATCACACAAATCATTAGTATCACAAGAAATATCACAAGATTCGAGCTTAGATCTCAATCTTTCATTTTCCTTCTCCAACTGATTAGCATGTTCCTTCAGATCAGATATTTCATTCTTCTGCAAACTATTCTCCTTGTTCAACTCCTTCATACCCTCCTCGAGATCTCTACTCCTCTTGTCCAACTTATTAAACAACTTGAATCCTTCTTCCATTTCCTTTTCAATATCTTCAAACCTATCTAGCTTTTCTTACAATTATTCATTTCTCGTTCTTTCAATTTCTAGTTCTTCTTCAAGAGAATTAAACTTGTCTTTTCCTATTTCTTTCATCTTCTCCATCAATTATAAATTACTCGTCCTGAGTTCGCACAATTCTTCCTCCAAAATATCCCTTTCACATATTAGGTTCTATTTTTCATTCTTTGTCCTTTTCCCAATCTTCCCCATTCTGCTACAGATTCAGAACTAGATCTGATAAACTCTACAACCAAATCTACAGATTCACAACCTACTTAATATTCGCAACTTGCTCTGACAAATTCGCAACCAGATCTTCAACCAGCTCTGATAAATTCTTCAATGAGCTGATAGGTTCAAAACTAGCTCTGATACCAATTGATGGTAGTCAAGGTAGAAGGATCCAAATAAGGACTGTCCAACCTTGCAATAGAGATTAATAGCTAATCCATAAAAAGATAAAAGACATTCATGAACACCAGACACAAGATATATCCTGGAAAAACCCTCAAAGGGAAAAATCGATCCTTCAAAGCTCATTACTTATTATATTAAATCTCAAAACACATTACACATGCCACTTGGGCTTTATAGATGCTAGGTCATAGCCCAAGAGTTACAAATATCTCAAATAACAACAATCTTCAAAATAATCTGCCATCAACTCCATTTCCTACTCCACACTCACTCTGGTCAGAGGATCTTCCAAATTAGAACACCTCATCCTTGTGCATCATACTTTGGACTATTGAACACCTTATTGATTCATCCCCTTCTGTGTCCATAAAAAATCCTCTCTTCTATCTATATCATCGGTGCATCATTTAACACTTAACAAGTCAGCCCAATTACAATGACTAATAAGATAACATGCAGACCCAAATAGGTCACCCACAAACAATAAACAATTTTCAATGTGAACCAACCAACATTGGCCACAAAAAATAAATGGCCCAAATCAGCATCCTCGAACATGAAACACCTTTAGAATTAAATCCTCAAAGATCCACAACACGTTGCAATACCATGTCTACCAAGAGCATGGAAACTAAGAACTCACAAAGGAAATTCACCAATCACGAGAACCACGATCAATGTGGACCATTAAAACACATTCTAGAAACATCCACAATCATCACTAATCACCTTAGAAACATCCACAGCAACTCAAGCCACCAGAATCACATCATCTTCCTTCAGGAACATCAATTAGAAGAACTGAACCACTATCTGAATACAGACATCCAAAACTCAATCAAATCTTCATGCACACCTCTTAATCTTTTGGTGGATAAACTAGACATACTTAACAACAATCCCATTAATTCACAACTTCTAATCCTCAATGTATGGCTCTAGCCAACATATGGAACTTCATTGCATCATTCACAACCCTGCCACTTCACTATCAACTGCCTCAATTTTTGAATACTTTTGGATGCCCCTGCATCAAACTCTCAGGGTTATTTGAAAATTGAGCCTCTTCACTTTGATCTATATTATTTCAAATCCAATTTTATCTCTTGCATTGGTTTGGTGATCGGTTCATATGTACTTGCAATTGCCTCACGATCGACGGTCTATTCAAGTTCACCCTGCAAAATTTCCTCAAGCTCTACTAAGAAATGTTGTCTCTTCAATGGGTCAGATGATCCACCTGAAATTCTTGCACTGCCTCAATGGTCAACAACCTGAGCAAGCCACCCTGCAAGTTTCCTCAAGTTTTTCAATGTCTGCTTCAAGCAATTATCTTTGAATAGCTTCAATGTTCTACTTCTAGGCCTTGTACTGCCTCACTGGTCGGTGGTCTGAGCAAGCCTACCTTGCAAGTTTCCTTAGGTTCTTCATCTTGTCATGGTCAAGGTTCAACAATCTACTTGTAGGCCTTGTACTACCTCAATGGTCGGCGATCTGAGCAAGCCTTCCCTACAAGTTGCCTCAATATCAATATCCTCCTCTATTTCTTCATTCACATTTAATTCACTCTAGTACATAAACTTTCTTGTTTCAATCAATCCTTCACCTTCTTTCGTTTCCACTATCCATTATGATTCTTCCAAAGGTTCCCCTTCCTTTGCATAAACTAATTTAGGCTCTTCTTCATCTGCAGAAACCATCTTAGCCTACTCTACTGCTTCTCCTTCATTAGCTATTCTGACATCAGGTTCTTGATGACCTTTAGTGCTTGATTCTTTCTTTCTCCAAACTTTAAAATAGGTTCCTTCTCTATAAAATCCGTTTTCACTCCTCTAGTACCCTTCATTGTCATAAGAATTATGACTCCTATCACTTCTCCCTCTATAGTTTCAATCATTTCCTTGTTCTGATCTACATAAGGTCATCTTTCTCTGTATCTTGATCACTCTTTTCCTCCAACATATGAGTTCTTCCATCTATAAAATTTTCTAAGCATACAAGTAACATGTTTCCACTTTTCTCCATCAATCTATCGATAATTCATTTGCTTACAATCTGTCATAGGATTTCTCCTTCTCATTTTATTCCAACACATCTTCTCAGAATGATTTCGTAATCCACATATCTTACAAGGATATAGATCCCAACACAATTCCTTTTTGTTTCCATGCATATTACAATGTGAATAATACATACCTTTTCTTCCCTGATTTGATTTGCTTGAACTTGTAACAACATCCATACCTCTATCATATCCAAGGCCTTCACTCTTTGCTCTAATTACTGGTTCAATAGCTTATGTCATTCCTTGCTGATGTTTTCCCAATCCTTTTCCTTCATATCCCATTCTCTACATGATTTTGAAACCAAAAGCATCTCCAAAAATTAGAGGCTTAGTTACATTGTTAGATCTTCAACTTCACGTTCTAAAGAAACTTTAGCAACATCACACAAATCTTTAGTATCATAAGAAACATCACAAGATTCAAGCTTAGATCTCAATCTTTCATTTTCCTTCTCCAACTGATTAGCATGTTCCTTCAGATCGGATATTTCCTTCTTCTGCAAACTGTTCTCCTTGTTCAACTCCTTCATAACCTCCTCCAGATCTCTACTCCTCTTGTCCAGCTTCTTAAACAACTTGAATCCTTCTTCCATTTTGTTTTTAATATCTTCAAACCTATCCAGCTCTGCTTCCAAATCTTCATTTCTCCTTTCAATTTTTAGTTCTTCTTCAAGAGCATCAAACTTGTCTTTTCCTAGATCTTTCATCCTCTTCATCAATTCTAAATTACTCTTCCTAAGTTCACACATTTCTTCCTCCAAAATATCCCTTCCACATATCAGGTTCACTTTTTCCTTCTTTGTCTTTTTCCCAATCTTCCCCATTCTGCTAAAGATTCACAACCTGATCTGATAAAATCTACAACGAGCTCTGATAAATTAGAAACCAACCAACTTGTCAGATTCACAACCTGCTCAAGATTCACAACCTACTCTGACAAATTTGCAACCAGATCTTCAACCAGCTCTGATAAATTCTACAACCAGCTAATAGGTTCAGAACTAGCTCTGATAAAAATTCATGGAAGTCAAGGTAGGAGGATCCAATTAAGGACTATCCAGCCTTGTAACCTAAATTACTAACTCCATGATTAGAATAGATAAGCAACGAAGATTAACAACTAATCCATAGAAATATAATAAGGCATTCATGAACACCAAAGACAAGAGATATCTTGGGAAAACCCTCAAAGGGAGAAACCCAGGGTCCAAAGCTCATTAGTCATTATATCAAATCTCAAAATACTACACATGCCACTCAGGCTTTACAGATGCTAGGCCACATCCTAGGAGTTACAAATATCTCAAATAACAACAATCTTCAGAACAATTTGCCATCGACTCCATTTCCTACTCCACACTCACTTTGCTTAGAGGATCTTCCAGATCAAAACACCTCGTCCTCGTGCTTCATACTTTACAATATCCAACACCTTATTGATCCATCCCCTTCTGTGTGTCATAAAAAATACTCTCTCTTCTATTTATTTAATTTGTGCATCATTTAACACTTAACAAGTTGGCCCAATTACAATGGCTAATAAGATAACTTGCAGACCCAAATAGGTCAACCACAAACAATAAACAATTTGGAATGCGAACCAACCAGCATCAGCCACAAATAAGAAAGGACCCAAATCAACATCATCGAGCATGAAACACCTTCAGAATTTAATCCTCGAAGATCCACAACATGTTACAATACCCTATCGGCCAAGAACATGGAAACTAAGAACTCACAAAATAAATTCACCATCACGAGCACCAAGTTTGATGTGGACCACCAACACATGTTTTAGAAACATCCACGATCATCACTAATCACCTCATAAATGTCCTCAACAACTCAAGCCACCAGAATCACATCATCTTCCTTCAGGGACATCAATTAGAACCATTGAACAGTTGTCTAAACACAAACATGCATAACTTGATCAAATATTCATATGCATCTCTCAAAGTTCTGGTGGATAAACTAGACATACTCATCAACAACCCATTAATTCACAACTTATAATCCTCAATGTACGACTCTAGGCAACATATGAAACTCCATTGCATCACTGCCAACCTTCCCACTTCACTGTCAACTGCCTCAATTTCTGAATACTTTCGGATGCCCTGCATCAAACTCTCGGGGTTATTTGAAAAGTGAGCCTCTTCACTTTGATCTATATTTTGTCAAATCCAATTTTATCTCTTGCATTGTTTTGGAAATCAATTCACAGGTACTTGCAACTGCCTCATGGTCGACGGTTTGTTCAAGTCCACCCTGCAAAACTGCCTAAAGCTCTACTAAGCAATGTTGTCTCTTCAATGGGTTCGGTGATCTACCTACAATTCTTGCACTGCCTAAATGGTTAGAGATCTAAGCAAGCCACCCTACAAGATGCCTCAAGTTCTTCAATTTCTTCTTCAATCAATTATCTTTGAATAGGTTCAGTGGTCTACTTGCAGGCCTTGCACTACCTCACTGGTCAGCAGTCTTAGCAAGCCTACCCTAAAAATTTCCTCTGGTTCTTCATCTTGTCATGGTCAAAGTTCAAAGATCTACTTGTAGCCCTTGCACTACCTCAATGGTCAGTGATCTGAGCAAGCCTACCCTACAAGCTATCTCAATATCAATGTCCTCCTCTATTTCTTCATTCACATTTACTTCACTCTGGTACATAAAATTTCTCTTTTCAATCAATGCTTCACCTTCTTCAAGTTCCACTATCCAATATGATTCTTCCAAATTTTCCCCTTCCTCTGCATGACCTAGTTGAGGCTCTTCTTCATCAGTACAAACCATCTCAACATCCTTTACTACTTCTCTTTCATTAGCTTTTCTGACATCGGGTTCTTGATGACCATTAATGCTTGATTCTTTCATTCTCCAAACTTCAAAACAAGTTCCTCCCCTATCAAATACCTTATCACTCCTCTAGTACCCTTCATTGTCATAAGATTTATGACTCCTGTCAATTCTCCCCCTATAGTTTGAATAACTTTCCTTGTTCTAATATGCATAAGGTCTTCTTTCTCTCTATCTTGATCCCTCTTTTCCTCCAACATATGAGTTCTTCCATCTATACAATCTTCTAAGCTTACAAGTAACATGTTTCCACTTTGCTCCATCAATCCATCCATAATTCATATGCATACAATATGTCATAGGCTTTCTCCTTCTCATAATGATTCCTTAATCCACATATCTTACAAGGATATAGATCCCAACACAATTCCTTTTCATATCCATGCCTATTATAATGTGAACAATACATACGTTTTCTTCCCTGATTTTATTTGCTTGAACTTGTAACAGCATCCATACCTCTATCATATCCAGGGCCTTCACTCTTTTCTCTCATTACTAGTTCAATACGTTCTCTCATTCCTTGTTGATGTTTTCCCAATCCTTTTCCTTCATATCCCATTCTTTGCATGATTTTGAAACCAATACCATCTCCAACAATTATAGGCTTAGTTACAATGTTATCTTAAACTTCACCTTCTAAAGAAACTTTTCCCAAATCACACAAATGATTAGTATCACAAGAAACATCACAAGATTCTGGCTTAGATCTCAATCTTTCATTTTCCTTCTCCAACTAATTAGCATGTTCCTTCAAATCAGATATTTCCTTCTTCTGCAAACTATTCTCCTTGTTCAACTCCTTCATACCATCCTCTAGATCTCTACTCGTCTTGTCCATCTTCTTAAAAAACTTGAATCCTTCTTCCATTTCCTTTTCAATATCTTCAAACTTATCTAGCTCTGCTTCCAGTTCTTAATTTCTCCTTCTTTCAATTTCAAATTCTTCTTCAAGAGCATCACACTTGTCTTTTCCTAGATCTTTCATCCTCTCCATCAATTCTGAATTACTCTTCTTAAGTTCACACAATTCTTCCTCCAAAATATCCCTTTCACATATTAGTTTTTGTTTTTCCTTCTTTGTCCTTTTCCCAATCTTCCCCATTCTGCTAGAGATTCACAACTGGATCTGATAATCTCTACAACCAGCTCTTCAGATTCACAACCTGCTCAAGATTCACAACCTTCTCTAACAAATTCATAACCAGATCTTCAACCAACTCTGATAAATTCTTCAACCAGCTAATAGGTTCAGAACTAGCTCTGATACCAATTGATTGCAGTCAAGGTAGGACAATCCAATTAAGGACTCTCCAGGCTTGCAGCCTTAATTACTAACTCCATGATCACAACAGATAAGCAACAAGGATTAATAGCTAATCCATAAAAAGATAAAATACATTCGCGAACACTGGACACAAGATATATCTTGGGAAAAAACTCAAAGGGAAAAACCTAGCCTCCAAAGCTCATTACTCATTATATTAAATCTCAAAACACATTACACATACCACTCGGGCTTTACAGATGCTAGGCCATAGCCCAGGAGTTACAAATATCTCAAATAACAACAATCTTCAGAACAATTTGTCATTGACTCCATTTCATGCTTCACACTCACTTTACTTAGAGGATCTTTCGGATCAGAAAACCTCATCCCCATGCTTCATACTTCGCACTATTTAACACATTATTGATCCATCCCCTTTTGTATGTCATAAAAAATCCACTCTTCTATTTATATCATCTATGTATCATTTAACACTTAACAAGTCGGCCCAATTAAAATGGCTAATAAGATAATGTGCAGACCCAAACAGGTCGGCCACAAACAATAATAAAATTGCAATGCGAACCAACCAACATCGGCCATAACAAAGAAAGGGCCTAAATCAACATCCTCGAACATGAAACACCTTCTGAATTTGATCCTCAAAGATCCACAACACGTTACAATACCATGTCGGCCAAGAACATGGAAACTAAGAACTCACAAAAGAAATTCACCAATTGCGAGCACCACGATCGATGTGGACCACAAAAAAACATTCTAGAAACATCCACGATCATCACTAATCACCTCATAAACATCTGCAACAATTGAAGCCACCAAAATCACATCATCTTCCTCCAAGAACATCAATTAGAACAATTGAAAAATTGTCTTAACACAAACGTCCATAACTTGATCAAATATTCATTTACACCTCTAAAACTTCTGATGGATAAACTAGACATACTCAACAACAAACCCATTAATCCACAACTTCTAATCCTCATCATATGGCTCTAGTCATCATACGAAACTTCATTGCATCACTGGAAACCCTGCCACTTCACTATCAACTTCCTCAATTTTTGAATACTTTTGGATGCCCCTGCATCACTTTTTCTTTCCTTCCTAGTTCTTCTCGAACTATTGAAGGATTTAGTCATAGACCTAGCCTCTAAACCTAATCTGTTGGGGTCCTTTGGGCTTCCTAGAAGCAAATATTCATAATGATCAACTTCCACCATAATCACTTCATAATCTAACTTGGAATTCCACATAATTCTAGGCTCAACTACTCCCATGTAACAAAAATTAATAAAGACGAGGAAATTGATGTCTTCGGAGTATTTTTCCACCACATTCTCTAGTATTATTATTCTCTTATTCATCCTCATCTAAAACATTCCAAAGAATGTTGCAAGAACATCTTATTGAGTACCTGATCCAACAAGATTCATCATAAGATTTATTATTTCATGTGCTACAGGTTTTATATCTGACCATTCCATTTTTCCAATTATCGGTATCTCCTTCATAAAGTAGAAAAGTAAGCAAAGTATCACACCTAAATTTATTCTTTTGTTCTTTTTGATTTCTTTCAAGTTCTTGATTAAGTATTGTCTAAGTAACTCACAAAGATCATAATCTGCACCATTTTCAATCATGTCAAGAGAAATGTGAGAAATAGTAATAGAGATTGTATAACCATCATTAGGTAAGAAAATTTTATGTCCAACCAGCATTGTGGCATACCAGATAGTCAAATTTCCAAATTTACTCAAGATGATCTCTTTTCCTTGAAGAGTTGCACCAATATTTTCAATTAATTCTTGGTCATTGAGAGAATTCCACCTTGGAACTCATCCAGAGGACCACAAACCAATCACATCCCTTATTGCTTCCTTGGTTATCGAGTTTGCATCATCAATCCAAATAGATTCATCATGTATCCTACTAAAAACAATCCTAATTTACTTCTTGTCAAATTCAAACATTGGAAATTTTTTCCATACATCTAATTTCTTTTCAACTAGGTTTTGTACTACAGCTTGATGGTATTATAACTTTCTTCCAATTCATTTTTCCACAAAATACTCAATCTAACAGAGAAAATTTCTTCTATTTTCCCATATATGTATGCATAAATATCCTCTCTGGGCAAAACTCTAAGGGGAGTGCCAGAAAATGCACCCGCTGAGTCTTCCGATAGATTTTTCCAAGAAGCCTCTTCAATTTAATTTGTGGTCTATTTGAGACATTTACTACCTTCTAACCATCCATTGCATTGAAATGAAAATTATGGAGAAGAATTGTGTAAGTAGAATACCTCTTGAATTTGCTTCAACGAAGATTAGGGTTTTGATATTTTGCTTCTAGAATACGCCTCAAGTCCACTTCCTCTTCTAGAATTTGTATTTCCTTCACATCAAATGAATTTTCCTTCTCAAATATGTTTTTAGCTGCATGATTTGACCTATATCAATAAATTTGTCAACAATAAATGTGATGGCACTCTCAAATTTTGGAAATTTTGAAGTGCTCATTTCGAAAATTTTGCCTCTGCACTTTCAGAAGTGCACTTGACAAATTCGTCTAAATGACCCACTTTGAAGGATCAAAATTTGAGGCCTGTTGATTTTCATGCAAAACCCATTTTCAAACATATTAAAATGACGTATGTGAATGTGCATGTCAATTTTCAGCTTCCTACAATTAGTTTTGTCAGGGTTTCAAAAGGTGAAGCTGGATGGTTTTTGCACTTTTCTACTATTTGCAGACTATTAGTTTTGCAAAGTGGCCTCTCATTTGAGCTTGCATTTTGCAATTGGTTGGCTAACATGAGAAAACAAATGTTGTTTTGTTTTCTCCATACCTAAATGATCTTGTGTGTTAGTTTTCAGAGCCTCATGATCTGATTTTTTATTTTTAATAAGTCGAAACCAAATGCAATTTCCCCTATTCTGCAACTACATTTTTTAGAAAGCTTTTCAAAGAGGTCAACTTTGACTGTAAATATTTCGTGCAAAATGATGATTCAATGAATTTCCTTTTGCACACGTGCTCAGGGTACTTAAATGAACTTATGTGTTTGATGGTAGCTCGCTAGGAGTTGATTCACTATTTTTTCAAATTGGCAGTTGATTGAGTTTTAATTGGTTCAGAATAGGTGTAGTTTCAGAAAAGTTCAACTGAGCAACTTTTTGGATTAATATCTTCCACCTCGTGATACATTTTTTTGATCCATTTGTTGCATTGCTTTCTCGGGTCAAATGATTACATGTCTACAAGTTTTTATGACTCAGGGAAGTTGTTTGACTAATTTTCCAAGTTGTTTCTGAAGCCGACTGGGCCAGTTTTTCTCATTTTTTGAATATGTCACAAAGAAATTTTTAATGCCGACCCAATTTATCATTCCACTTCACAAGCATTCAGGGGCTGCCTCTGATCAATTCAGGCAAAAGTTGTTTGAAAATGAAAAAAAAATTTAGCCGGGCCCATAGTGGGACCCAACATGATTTGCATTGTCATGAATTTTGTATTGGTCCACATCAAGTGAATTGCTCGGGGTTGGTCAGTAGGTGGAAGAGAATACAAGTATACTTTCTTACAATTTTTAGACTTCAAAATGAGATTCACCTTTCAAATGTGGAGTTGAAAAAATCATGTCATCATGAGGACAAGGGTATTGAGCAATGGAGTACAAGTCTGAGGGTGTCAATGATAATATGATGAATTAATCAATTGGTAGAATGCCTCGAGTTAATAGTAAATGATTTGTTCAATACCCTCTCATAGTAAAGGAAAATCACTATGTACAGGGTATTTTATCTAGGTTTGTTTTCATATGATGTATATTGTGCCTTATAGTTATGACAAATCTGAAATGGGACCATTTCAATATGGATTTGATCTAGGTTTCCTTCCTCATGAGGATTAGATTGAGATTGAAGAAAAGGAATTAATTGTAGGTTTCTCATTCGGTATACCATGATGCATATATCTATCTTCTTGATGGTTTTTCTTCAACTTTGGATGCACATACAGGGACACCAACTTTTTGATTATTCATATTGGCAATGGTTTGAAGGTGGATAACTAGTTCCAAGCAAAAGACACAAAGGATTCTTTGTAAATGTAAATGAGATTTGCAATAAATATTGAGATAGTGGTGTTTCTTGTTGAGAGGGGTGATAGATGTATGCACAAATAAAATAGGAAGGCTCGCGACCTGTTTGGCAGAGTTCCCAAGTGAGTGTGGTGACATGGGACACCATGGAGATTGCAGTATATAGACATAATGGATTTGTTGAAAATAATCCAACATTGAGACAGCCAGGGCACGGCTTGGAGCAAGTACGGAGGAGGATTTGACCTATCAATGGAGAGACTGTGCAGCATGATATGTTTAAAAATGGATTTGTGAAATGGCCGCAGGATTCTCAAGCAAAAGTTGATGGTAGTTGTATGGCCATTCATGCTCATGCCAAAAACTGGAAGGCCGTGATTTGTAGAATCTGTGTATAAAATGTGGAAAATGATTTAGAAACTTTAACTAGATAAGCACGCTGAGCAAGATATGGTCGGCCATCAAAGTAGAAGTGGGAGGGAGAACCCATTCCACTAAAGATGTGGAAATATCCACACTGTAGAAGAGGGATAAAATCCTCTGATGAATCTATGTTAGGGACTGAAAAGATAAATCAAAGAAGCAGGCACGCCAGGTAAATGAGGAAGATAACATGCCATGTTGTAGCAGGCACCCAAAATGAAATTGGTGAAAAGTGCTTTATAAACATTAAAGCAAATACATGGAGGGTGTGACCTGGAGAGGAGGCATGTGAACTATTTGTAAATAAATACCCAGGGTGCGTACATTCATCAAAGCAATGAAGGGGCACATGAGTTGCCTAACACTATGTTTTTAAATGTGATTATTGAAATATGGTGGTGAAGTTAAAAAAATGGGTCTATAAAACAGCAGCAAAACTTCTTGGGCAAATGTGCTTCGTAATTGTGCCACGAATTCCCGTTATCATTGTCTTTTTCCTTCCTGCCCGCGCCAAATGAATGAGGATGGGATCCGAAGGTGGCATCATTATAGAGGGACACACACTCAAAAAATGTGGATTGTGAAGGAATTTTAGAAACTCCGAGCAAATGCATAAGGTAGTTGTGCAGTATGAAGAGGGCACCACGATTGTCATCATTACTGAATGGATTAAATCAGTATACAAAATATATTGTTGAAAACACCTCAGGAACACTTAAACAAATGACAGGGGAGCTAGGTGCAGCCTGCAATAGGGCATAGCCTTCCATCAAAGCATTGATGATTGTGTTTGAAGCTAGAGAACAGGGGGCTCAAGCAGAATGAAGATTGCTTGTCGCCATGAACAGAGAATGCTTGGGTAAACAAATAAAGGGTTAGGGAAAAACACAAATAGAAGAGGTAGCATGAAATCCAATGGCAGAGAATAAGGTGGTGATCCATCAAAATCTAGACCGTTTCCTGCCATATCATGATCCATAAGTGCGCATGATTTATTGATTGCGATGGTGAGGGGAATGGGAGGTGGGCCCCAAATTAAGTAAAGGCTCGACGCCTTAATTTTTTTAAGGTTTTCATTAATTTTTTTTTAAAGGAAGGCCTTTGTATATGTAGATAAATCTTTGGTAAAGGAAGGTGAAATATTCATTTCCCTGGTAAGAAATTTTTTTCACTTGTGATAAAGTGAAATATAATATCAATGGGAAAAATGTATTAAATATGTTGGGTAAGTTGGAAGTAAAATGTGTGTTTCTATTGGAGGAGTGAATTTTTATTCACTTTATGGGTGAAATGTTTTTGTGCTGGGCATTAAAATACAAAATGGTTGCATGAGTTATTTTATAAAGTGATTTTATTCACTTTGGAAATGAACATTATTTGCTAAATTTTAAATTGCAGTTTTAGTTTAAAAGGAAAAGATGAGAATTTTTCATGGGGGTAGAGATATTTCTTTCAACTACAGGTAAAGACTGGAGAATATTCTCGTATGGGAATATTTTATGTTGGAGAGCAGCTTGGGAATTTTTCAGTTTCAAAACAACTTGGGCAAATGTTGTTTTGGAAATAGAATAGGTGTTTTGCAGGAAGAGGAGAAGATTCTTTGCAGATTACTAATCAGCGGGAAAGAATTTTCCAGATGTCATCAAGAGATTCGTTTTAGGGATTCTTCTAGAACATTCCTTTCATCTTCATATTCTTTTTTTTCTCATTATAACAATTCAAAAAGTTAGAAATCTAGGGTGAAGCTACATAGCAAATGGTAAAATCTATAGTGACAGAGAAAATGAAAATTAGATTCTGAGTCTTTTTATTGTAGGATTTGAATTCATGGAGATTTAGTGTTTCTTAATAGTACTGGAATTTGAGTTAAACTAATAAATCCAAGCTCATGTCTCTCCTATGTGCAATTTTATTCAAATTTTGAATGAAGTGATCAAGGTTTATTTTGTTCATCTCACTGTTGTGGTGTGTGCAATTCTTGTTTTAGCTTTAATTCAAGGAGTTAATTAAAATGCTTAAATGAGATTGCAAGTTGATATGTTTTGTACAAGAATTTGGTAAGTAGTATTGAGTTGAGGTACATATTAGTGAAATTGTAAGGCAATATAATCAGAGACATTATATGCTATGTGTTGAATCTGCTATAAACCATTAGGTATTTGTGAATTTGACTCCTCCAATGTAAGTAAGGCACTTATCTGAGTTTCATTTGTTCTTTGTGATTCAGTGTTTGTTTGTGTTCATTTGGAGCTAGCTACAAATTAAAAATTAATGATTATATTTTACTATGAAGTGTTCTTGTAATTATCTCATGCTCCAAATGGTTGATATTACAGATGAGCAGCCAATTCTATTCAATTTTATCCTGTTCTATTGAGCTATTGAGTGAGATTATTTGTTGTTGTTAATGTTTTTTATAAAATTTTCTGCAGAGATTGTAAACACATTAAGGGATCACCCTCCTAGGTCTTGCAGAGCCCAAAGTGTAGGAGGTTTTGTTAAAATCCTCGTCAGTTGGTCTAGGTCCTTCGAGTTGCCTTTGATTGGAATTGGCAATTCCATAGGTAGATTAGAAGATCAACTTGGTTACAGTAAAAACAACCAATAAAATGCTTTAGAAAAAGCTATCAAAATTTGAACCCTTGTATCCATAGTTAATCTATAGATGCTCTGCAATCATCTGCATCACAATGTTTCCTTCCACAACTTCCTTCTATAGCTTCAGAAACTACTTTTCCAAAACATATCTTTGTGTCATGACTTGAAAACTTGTATTTTAGGGGGCTATTAGAATTTTTTTTTATTACTCCCCCTAAACCTTGGCGTGGGCTTAGTTTTCAAAAGAATTATCTATACGGAAGGTAGGCACATATGCATTTGCAGTTCCTAATTCATATTTGTTCTTAGACTTATCTTTCTTTCTCCATATCTTTTCCATTTCCTTTTTAACCTTAGTAGGACCAAATTTCTTCATAGATTCATTTCTCTTTACCTGATTAGATTGTCTTCCATTTTTTCTTCTACAAACTTTTGAAATATATGTAGCTTTATTCCAAAAGTAGCATACAACATTTTTCTGTCCAAACTAATTTTTATTCATTCTTTAACTGCATTGGTTAACCTTATGTCCAAACACATTGCATGTATATCGGTAGCCATTGAAAAATTGAAACATTCTCCCGATATTATAACTACCCATCATCTGATTTCTACATTAAGTACTTCTATGTCCAAATTTATTTCATACAAAACATTGTCTAGAGAAGAATCCAAAATTCTAATTCATTCTACTCCTACATTCTATTGCTTTATGTCCACATTTACTGTATGAAAAAAAATATCATTGAAAGATGGATACCTTTGAGCATTAGGTTTTTTGATAGGTGGTCTTTCAGGATTGATTCCTTGATTTTTGAATTGTCTTCTATTGCCTTGAATTTCCTTTTGAATGTCAACCTTGGTAGATGTCTGATTTTCCTTTGAACTCTGTCTTTCTTCAAGTCCCAAACCACTTTTTTCCTTAGAGGGTTTATGTATTACAAGTAATTCATCAAGCATTGTAGTACTCATTTTAAAATTTTCCTCATGTATCCTTTCCTTTTCCAGGTCAGATCTAAGATTTACCACTTTTTGTTCAAGTCTATAGCTTTCTTCGGTCTTGTTTTATACCATTGTATTCAAACATTCCTTAATTCTCTTATTTTCTTCCATTTGTACTTTCAGTCCAATGATCTCTTCATTTGCTTGCTTCAGTTGTATATTGACTTCCCTATGTCTTTCTATGAATTTTTTGATGAATTCATTTGCTTATCCTAGGATTTCCTTCAAGCTTTTGTTCTCAATTTCAACTCTTTCAAGATCTTCAAGAGCAGTCTTAAGTTCTTCTTTGTCGAACATATAGTCATCTTCTACATATTCAATTGCAAAAATTTCTTCTGAAGGAACATGACACTATTTGTATGTCATGTGTTCAACCTTCCAAGATCTTCCTGAAGTTGTTAGGATTCTCTAGAGGAACCAAGCTATGATACCAATTTTTGAACATTCAAAATACTGAGAGGGCGGGGGGGGCAGGGGGGTGAATCAATATTCTATAACTTTTTGAACACAACAAAGTTTCAATCAGCAAACCATATTAACTAAAATAACAAATGAAAGCATGAATCATCCACAAATCCATAAAAACATGAACACCAAATTTTTTATGTGGAAAACCCAAAATGGGAAAAACGACAGTGAGGATTATCTCACAATATATTATATTCAGATATAGTATATTATAGGGGTTCACTAGGAGGACACACTATCCTTATAAGGCTCACAGCCAAAGTTAAGTACAATACAAAAATGTGGCTCACTACCAAAGTATGAACTAATGCAAAGTGCACCTTTCTTGTGTTGTATATTAGTTCATTTGAATTTTTGAATATGAAGTGTTTCTCTTCTTAGCAATCACTCAACAACTCTAATCTAATCCTAAACTTCTACCACTAAATTCACATGTTTTCATCATACAACACCACTCACATCTGATATGTAATTTATGCTAGCACATTCACATCTATTAACCTTATTCACATTTTTTTCTTATTCCAAAATATATATCTCATATATATATATATATACCCAAATACATTTGAACACATCAATTAGGTCAGCCTAATTAGATGTAAGAAAAATAATCTAAAATAGCTTATGTCACCACCACACAAGATTCAAAATCATCTTCATGCCCAATAAAAACGTGCAATACTTAATTTGAGGTTGGCATGGACCCAAAATAGATCCAACTAAAATCTGAAATGTATATTTAATCTTCTCAATGCATATCATGTATTAGGCCAACTAGGAATAGGACCTAATCACCAAAACTTATAATTTTTGCAAGAATGAAAAGACTGAAGGTGTTGAGGAAAGTTTGTAGGTTTTGTCATTGATGCCAACCAATCAACTGGTTATCTACTAGTTGTTGTTGTTGGTTTTATATGTTGAGGATATTGAGAAAATTGTAATAAAGATATGTTGAATTTGTTCAGTGGTCGCTCTGATTTTTGGTCTGATTTTCTCTTGTGGTTGTGTAGTTTAGGTATGTTGTTCATGGTTGTTAGTAGATGTTATATCCATATTTTTGGTTTTTGATTCATTTTACAGTGCAATTTGTGTTCAACAGTTGTGAACTATGGTTTTTTGTGTTTCTGGTTGAGGTCCGAGAGAAATGTTGTCGCTCTGAATTTCTCTTTGATTAAGTCTTGTGACTTGTGGTTCTAGATTTTTGTTTCCCTAGTTCTATTAAAGATAGTTTCGGCATTTGGGAGATTCATGATTTATGGTTCTACGTTTTTTTCACTGGTTTGGCCAACCTTGTGTGAAATACTACTTTTGAGGATGATGAAGTGTGTTGGATATTTTTGGGTCCCTTGAAGCATGTGTTTGGGTCTCCCTCATTCTAGTTCCACCCTAGGATATTTTGGCACTAACCTAATTTGAATTTAAATTTGGATGGCCAAATTTGGATATGTTTCAAAGTTGAAGATGGTATAAATGCAAGATAATTTAATGATGAAGAAATGATGCAAGAGAGAATAAGAAGAAGAACGATAAGAGAAAAGAGGAAATGCAATTTTATGTGACATTGATTCTATTCAGTGAATGTGTGTGTTGAGAGTGTGGTAGATCAATGCAAAGTCGAATGTTGAGTTTCCGGATGTAGTGAACAGATGATGAACTCTATCACATGCATGTGTATGAATAATTGTGGTGGAATCCTTTATTGCATTGGGATTGTAGACTCTTTGTAACAACTCTTCTTTGGATTCTCTGTATCTTTCTGGTAGTGAGCCCTCTGGGTTGTAGCCTTGTTTGATAGTGAGTCCTTAATTCAGATAGTGAGTCCTTATTTCAGGTAGACCCTTATTTCAGGTAGTGAGCCTTGTTTCAGGCATTGATCCTTTTGTAATTAGTTTTGGTATTCTCTACAGTGTGATTTAATCCTCATCGTGGTTTTTCTCTTATTTGGTTTTCCATGTAAATCTAGTGTTAATGTGTTTATGCATTGGATTTAAGTTTCTGCATTGACATTTGATGATTAATCATTTAAGCAGTATTCAGAATTGGTTCTAGTGATTAAGTTAAAGGTTTAATTATATGACAACTAATTCAGCCCACCTCTCAGTTGCCCTATTCAACAATTGGTATCAGAGCTTGGTTCCTTGGTGAAGAGCTTAACCACTTGAGGAAGGTTTGGGATGGCTAGCAAAATGGTTTATGATTATCCGAGGTTTGATGGAACTAATTATGGTATCTAGAAAGTATTGATGGAAGAATATCTAGAGTATTGTGGACATGTTGTGGAGAAAGCTAAAAAATATCCTTACACTCCTGCTACTAGTGGTCCGAGTACACCTAAAGAAATCAGGTCACATGAAGCAAACAATAAGGTGAAATACATTTTGAATAATAGTCTAGTACATTCAGAGTTGATCAAGGTTTAGAATTTGAAGACAACTAAGGAATTTGGGATGCTTTAGAAAGAGCACATGATGGTGATGAAAGAGTTAAAGAAGTGAAACTACATAATTTGGAGACATGGTTTGATCTTCTACATATGCTTAAAGATGAAAATGTCAAAGCTTATGTACAAAGATTGGATGAGATAGTGACCGGTATGTGAGGAATTGGTGCTACTATTGATGTAATGAGGATTGTAAAGAAGATTCTTAGAACTCTTCCTGATGCTTATAGTGAGAAGGTGAGGTATATTCAGCAGACTATAGATTATAAGACTTGTACTAAGGATCTGCAGTTAGGATTTTTGACATCTTATGAGATGAGGAAGCTGAGTCTAAGGAATGGAAGAAAATTAGAGACTATCTTTAAAGCTACAAAAGCTAAAGATCTAGATGAAGAGAACTTTTATGAAATAGAAGCTAACTTTGTAAGAAGAATAAGGAAAGGATCTGGTAAGTATGAAGGTCATTTTCCCTTTAAATTCTTTAGTTGTCGAGAAATAGGTCATTATGCTACAAAGTGTCTAGAAAGAGCTAAAGCTAAAACAAATAAACAAAGATATGAGAAGGAAAAGAAAGGAAAGAAAATTAATAGAGCTTACTATGTGAATGAGAATGATAGTATTTCTAATGAGGATTCAGAATATGAAGATCTTGATGACAATGAATTCTTGTTCTTGGTGATTAAGGATGAATCTACTTCTACTAATTCTAAAAAACAGGAAAACAAAAGCCCTCCGGAGAACGAGAAAAATGAAGGTATGATTATCTCTATCCTACATGATAAACAAGAGAAAAATTATTGGGTAGTTGATATTGGTTGTTCACATAACATAAATGGTGATAAAATTAAGTTTTTTAAGCTTGAGAAATATGATGGAGGCTTGGTTATGTTTGGAGATGATACTGGTGCTAAAATCAATGGGATAGCTTCAGTAAGTTTCGATGGCAAGCATCATAATGACAATATTTACTATGTTAAGGGTATAAAGCATAATATGTTGAGAATTGGTCAGATGTGTAGAAAAGGATATGATCTTGTGTTTAAGGATGACAAATGTGAGATCCGGAAAGGATCCAGAACATTGATTTCTACATAAAATAAATCTGAAGGGAATATCTATCAACTTAAGGGTGTTGATGGGTGATGCTTTATGACTCAGATAAATGATAGTTGGTTATGGCATAGGATAATGTGTCACATGAATTTTGATAATTTGAAAAGGATTAGTGTTGTTCAGGTCATGAGAGATTTATCGAGAATTACAAAGCTTGTTAATGCTATTTGTAGGAATTGTCAGTTTGGAAAGCATGCAAGAAATCATTACACATCAAAGGAATAGTCTACTATCGGACTACTAGATTTTGTTCATACAGATCTATGTGGTCCTAAAAGAGTGAGAAGCCTACTTGGTGAAAGGTACTTTATGCTTTTAATTGATGATTATTCTAGATATAATTGGGTTAAATTTCTTAGAGAAAAATCAGATGCATTAGATAGATTCGAAGTAGTCAAAGCAATGGTTGAAAATGAAGTGAATTTGAAGATAAAATGCTTAAGATCTGATAGAGGTGGAGAATTCACCTCCCATGAGTTTAATATGTTTTTGTAAGTGCATGGAATAAAGAGACAATTATCTTCTCTGAGAACTCTTGAGCAGAATGGAGTTGTTGAAAGGAAAAATAGAAAAATTCAAGAAGTTGCTAGGTCAATGATTACTGAGGTTGGTTTAATCGAAGTTTATTGGAAAGAAGCTATTCATACTGGTGTTTATGTGTTCAATCAAGTTCAAGCAAGAGAAAATAGTACAAATACTCCCTATGAGCTATGGCATGGAAGAATTCCTACTGTTAAATATTTTAGGGTATTCGGAAGCAAATGCTATATCAGAAGAGATGAAGAAACTTTGGGAAAGTTTGATGCAAGAAGTGATGAATGCATTTTTCTTGGATATTGTATACACCTTAAAATGGTCACATTATAATAAGTCTGGTAATTAATTAAATATAAGTTATTTAATTAATCTCTAATTCAATCTACATATAAATGAATTTAAATAATTTATTTATATTGTTCATTTTCTAATTCTTCTATTCTAATTAAATAAATAAGTTTATTTAATTATTATCACTTTTCCATTTCTTCTTAATTAATTAAATAAGTTTCACAATTTATTTAATTTAGTTATCACATTGCTTTATTTTGAATAAAGTAAATATTCTTCTTTTTCCAGATCATAAAATCATCTTTAAATCTTCTAAAAGTCATCTCACTTATAATTAAATATTTTAAATATTTAATTAGAAACTTCTTATCCATATTCCACACATAATTAAATATTTTTCAATATTTAATTAGAAGCTTCTAAATCCGCATGTCACATGAAATTAAATAATATTATTACTTAATTGAATTATCTTAAACCAACAAAACTTAATCATAACTAAACTTGACAAATGGCAAGTTTCCTCTATTTTTGAGCGAGATTTTGTGGGAAGGAAACATCTTCCTTATTTCTCTCTAGCTTCCATCTTTCTCTCCAACTTCTCCATCTCTCACTATTCATCTTACCAAACTGAATCTCAACCGTTGATCTTCTCCAACTAAGCTTTTCCCTTCAAAAATCTATAAATAATACCTCTTGGCTCTTTGAAAATCCTGGAACTATTTTGCATAGTGTGAGCATTATAGTTGAATAATCAAGCATTTAGCATTTTAATATTCTAGCATTCGAGCATCATAGCACAACGTCTTAGCTTTTATCTTAGCATAAATAATCATGGTAGAATATCTTGCATAATTTGTTCTTATTTTCATTATCATAGTTTCATTATCTCACATCATTTAGTATACAAATGCATTTTGAATATCATCTCATTCTCTAGGTTGTCATTATATTGAGCTTCTTTTTATACAATCTAAGAAAAAGAAGTTTAAAATGAATCCTTGGAGATAAAAGACAATGGGACAATTTTAAAAAATATATTGGGTTTTGAAGTTTGTTTAGCTTTCAATTAGATTCTTTGATACAATGTTTCATTGGTGTGTTGTTTAAATTCATTTGTTGTTTCCACATATTTGCACACACATTTTTGGCGCCCAACGTGGGGCTCTATCCTATTTTTTATATTTTATTGCAGGTTTTCTGGTAGGTCACGACTGGAGATGTGGATTAGCACATACAAAACCTGTTCTAGAGCATTTGAAGACTATTCCAATGCATATGATCAATTCTCCAGTGCATTTGAAGACTATTCCAATGCATTTGACAAATTCCCCCGTGCATCTGACCAATTCTACCGTGCATCTAGCTTATTCTATAGCGCATCTGACAGATTCTATAGTGCATATGACCTTTGTTCTAGTGCATATGACAAATTCTGTAGCATATTTGACTATTTTTGTAGTGCATATGACCTCCATTCTAGTGCATTTGTAATTTGTCTAATTTGTTGTTTGAATCCGACACGACCGTGTCTAGTGGTTTTATTGCTATTTTTGAATTAAAATGAACCAATCCTAGGGTAGTCATCATACATTGCTATCTCGGTTAAAATGAACATCATGTCTTTTTTGAAGCAATATCTTCACTAGCTTAGAAAATTGTCATTTGAGATTAAAAATTGAACAACATTGTTGTGATTGGATAGTGATAGGCCTATGCTCTCCTCTTAACTAGGTGATCAAAATTCCAAACTCATCTTTTAATTTCATGCACTTTATGCTTTGTTAAAACCTTTAGTAGGCCTGCTCTTGTGGGAAAAATTACTTACCCAAGAGGAATGACCTAAGTGGGAACACCTAAAGCCAAGGATTCCAACCCACTATAATCAAAAGCGAGTTGTTGATGAAAATCCACTCGATGGTAGTGTGCAAGATAACCATCCCCAAAGCCTTTATTCTAAAGGTTGGGAAGTCTCTTGAGGGATTTTATCATTTTCCGCACTGAATGGAAACCCTTATTACAAACCTTAGTGTAGAAGCTAATCAAGTCAGTAGCCAAACATTATAATACTCACAGTGCAAAGGGAGGTAAGAATCTTCCCCCAATATACTCACCCTATAATTTAAAAAGGACCATTTTCTCAAGGGATCGAGAAATCTAACTTTGAGAACACGCCTAGAAAAGGCAAAAAAACGGGTGCCCATCGCTTTTATGTTCATGGGAGCTCAAATTCAGCACCCTAATTTTTCTATGATTTATGATTATGCTTCATTCCTTGCTAAAAGGATACATGAGGGTTTGCTGAAGTTGCACAACAGAGATTCTGGTACTCCTTTCTTTTGGTATTCTTTGTTAATGCATATGTTATTGCATGAGAATGTTGACTTCTTCTCAGAAAAGATGGAGCTGAGGTGAAATGTAAATGGAGAGAGGTTACCAGTACAGGCTTGGAGTGCGAACATGTCTGGTAACAAAGGAGGTGCTATTTTTGTGCAGTTTGATAAATGCTTTACCTCTAGGCTTAGGGCTAAATTGGTGGTTAATGTGCCAAGAATTCTGAAGGATCTGCATGATTTCCTCAGACCAAAAATGAAGGAAACCTAACTTGAAGATTTTTTACAATTGGGGTGACATTATTCTATACCCTGTGAGTACTATTTTGAGGGTTTATGGTTTCCAGGGAGCTCCTCATATTCTCCCTTATAATGTGCCATCTAGAATGGGATTTGCAGAAGTGATGTGGCAGTTAGGCTGCATTCATGAAGAGAGTTTGACAGGAAGGGGAAAAGGGACTTTGTTCCCTGATTATACAGTTGTCTCTGATTTTGTGTTCTCTAAAGGAGGATGGGTCCATTTTGACCGATATTTTGATGGATACCATTTGAAGAATGGATCCAAAAGACAACATGACCCTGAGGGATTTTTTTCCCTATTTAGGGAGAAGATTAAGGGTGGTAAATTTGTTCATGTTTTCAATTTCCCTGAGGATTTGATAAGAAATGAATTCGACTTGAACCAACAAGAATTAAATAAGGAGAAGTGGATTGCATATGAGAAGATGCTAGCCATGGTACATAAACTAGATCCAAGATATGATACATTAATGGAGTTTACTCCATTTCATAAAAGAATTGATTTTCTGATGAGCAATTTTAAGGAAATCATGAACATTTTGAGAACCAAGAAGGCTAATTTAGAATTAGACCTCAGGATTCAGGTGTCAGAGGTGAGGCCTGAGGAAACAAGGCCAATTTACCAGCCACCAGTGGATAGACCTCTATATAGGAGGAGGAAAAATACTAGCAGTGATGAGGAGGTAGGAAATAAAAAGGGAAAACAAGTAATAAAAACACCATCACTTCTGAGTCATGGGATCAGAAAACTTGCCGGGATAAAGATTATAGATTTGGATTCACCACCAAATAGGGATCATGTGGAGTTGCCCTCAGAGTCAAGCCCTAAGAGGAAAAGGATTGAAGAACCATAGGAGGTTCTGGTGGATGAAATTGTTGTGACTGACCAAGAGATGCAGGTTGGTATCCCTTCTCCCCCTAGATCAGCACAATTGGTGCTCACTGATATGGATATAAAGGGGTACTATGTGCAGGATGCTAGGATGGAAGCCTGCAAGGCATTTATGGATGATGATGCCTTTGTGAAAAACCCCTGTATTCTTGCAACTGATTTGGAGAATGAAGCTAGAAGAATATCAGGATAAATGCAAGAGCAGAAGAGAGTCAAGACCTGATAGGTCAAACCAAGAAAATGATGATGAAGTGAAGGCTGAATTGATGGAACAATTCAAAAGCATCACTCCTGAAGAAGGAGGGAAACTGGTGACCCAAGTAGGTGTCTTACTCCTCCTTGAATGGGACATAGCTGATGTTGTGGTATTCAATGCTATTATGCAATCCAAGCATCCTATGCAAAATAGTGAAGAAGAGGTCAAGGCAGCCTTGCAAGATTCTGCCTTTAGTGAAGAATATGAGACACTAGCCATATGGGCACTGGCACCTCAGGGCAGAAAGCCGAATGTAGGAGATATTAGCCCAAATCTAAGAGGGAGGCTCGTTATCAAAAGAGCTTCTGAGACCTTAGTAATAGAAGCTACAAGCCTGACACTAAATGTGGCCAAATTGGTCCAAAGAACAATAGAAAGGGAAGAGGCTAAAAGGAGGAGTCTAATGGAAAAGTATAATGCAATAATTGGGGAATACAGCAAAATGCAACAAAGAAATGTTGAGCTACAGTTTGAAGTAGACAGGTTAAGGTATGGGAAAATAGGAGAATCTTCAAATGCTCCTATTGTTAGAGACATACCTACTACTTTGGGGTCATTACCCCCTACTATCCCAATCATTTCTATCCCTAGGTCCCCAATTCAGACATCAGGTCCTAGTCATGTGCTAGAGCTGGTTCAAGAGGAGATGGAATACTCTGTGGATCCCACCAAAAAGTAGATGATGAGTAAGATCACAGAGTTGCAGGCCACCCTAAAGGCTAGTGAGAATGATGTCATGGCCAAACACAATGAGGTGGTGGACACCATGTTGAGGCATTTGAATGAGAAGGTTGATTCTAGGCTGCCATTTGTTCATTCTTTATATTCTTTATTCTTGACTAGTTTGCAAAATATTAACAAAGATCGAGATGTTGTTTTAGCCCTGGTTGAGAAGTGGATCCCTCGTGCCACTGACTTAGACATTATGTTTAGGGCTTCTAAGTTTGATGCAAATAAACAGGCCTCAATTATTAAAACCAACTCAAGGTTTTGTGAAAACATTGAAGGGATTCCAGGCCCTACCTGATGACTTGGGTAAGAAAATTGGAGAATTAGTCAAAGGTTTTAATGATTGGATTGATAACTTTTTGCCTGATATATTGGATGCACAAGCAAACATCAAAACATTGCAACAGTGGCAAGAAAGGATAGAAGAATTTATCACTGCACAAATCAAATTGATTTGTGATGACTTAGATCATGACTTGTTAGTAAGTAGCATGGACAAAATAATTAATACTAGCATGTTTCTGGAGTCATTTGAAAGAGAAGCCAACTAGGCTGCGGTGAAATTCACACCTTATAATACTAAAGTGACAGAGGTGGTGAATTTTAATTAGCCCACGGATGAAGAGTATCAAATTTGGGTGGACAAATATTTGACTGAAAAGGAGTAAAATGGTATCTACTACCGGAGATTAACAGCTCAGCAGTTAATGTATAACTAATTATGGTTGAGATTCCATGATGTCTTTCGATGCAGATTTTGAGATGTAACAAACGTAGCAACTATTGAGTCATGGACAGAATCAAAGGGAGGATTCTCTGGGACTTGGTATTTTCATCATGGTTTTGAAGGGGCTCATAGCGGTCCTACCAATTAATGACATGTGTAACTTCTAGCCCGATGCTTGTTTGCTCCTTCATTTCTATAAGAAGGATTTCAAGGCCAGAAGTAGGGGTTGGCAAGCCAAATATTTTTGAAGGTCGAGTCTAGGTCTAGTTGCAGAATGCATTGTATGAATTTCATTTTGAATGTAAAGGCAATTTAGGTTTGGGGTTCACGTGTAATGGGTTTTATGTTTATGAAATTCCAAGGTTTATAACAGTACTAGCATTTGAGTTACGATGATAAATCTTGAGCTCTTGTCTCTCTTGTATACAGAAATATCATAATTTTGAATAAAATAATCAAGGATTATGATGTTCATCTCATTGTTGTGATGAGTATGTTTCTGTTTTGGCTTTAATTCAAAGAATTAATTAAATGCTTGGATGGAATCATAGATGGGTATGTTTGTAAAAGGATTTGGTAAGAAGTATTGGGCTGGGATAGGGATTGACAATATTGTAATACAATATTGCCAAGGATCATATATGTTATGTGTTTAAATCTGTTGTCGCTTTCTGAATGTTTGTAAACTTGACTCCCCAATGGTATATGGGACTGATCTAAATTGTATGAGTTTATGAAATCATGTTTTTGTAGGTCTTCATTTAGGGTTTGCCGCCAACTTGCAATTAAAATGACTATCATAAGTTATGAAATGATGTTACAATTATCTCATGCTCCAAGTGGTTGACATTACTGATGAATAGCTAATTCATTTCAGTCTTGTCTCATTCTGTTGAGCTATTAAGTGAGATTATCTATGAAAATTTTATTAACATGTTTATGAGTTTGGTGCAGAGATCATAAATAGGCTATAGGGACCACCCTCCTGGGTCTTGCAGAGCCTGAAGTGTAGGAGGTTATTATTAAAATCCTCATGAGTTGGTCTAGGTCCTCCGATCTACCTTTGATTGGATTTGGCAATTCCATAGGTAGAATAGGAGATAAACCTAGTTTACATTAAAAACAACCAATAGGATATTTTTCCATATCCTTTTGATAGAAATCTCAACATGATCCCATTTCCCAAGCATTGTTAAATTCCAAAATTTTATAGATACAATGGGAAAATAGATCCTATTGACCACATGAGGGAATTTAGAAACATGAGCCTTGAATTTGTGCATGAGGACACATACTTGATGAGATTCTTCCCATGAATCTTAGGTAGGCAATCCATGGAATGGATTTCTAAAATCACTCCACCCATCAAGAAATTTGAGGAGATGATCAACAAATTTATATCCCAATACTCCTACAACATTCAACATCAAATAACTATGCTTGATCTATGTACAGTAAAGGAAAATACTAGAGAACCCTTCATCACATTCCTATAAAGATAGAGAAGACTATTAGCACGATATTCTCATTCGGTTCTTGAAAAGGAAAAGATGGATATCTTTATTGTTAGTCTTAATCAAGAAATGAGTTATAGGCTCAACCTTCATTGTCCTCCATGTTTTCAGAAATTGATTGAGAATGCAATCACTATTGAATGATCCTTAGTCAAGATAGGAGTGATAAAACTTGACAAGGATAGTCCAAACTTGTCCAATCATAACAACAATAATGACAAATCCAGATTTTGGACTAGAAAAAAGAATGTTATCAATGATGGTGTGGTAGATGCAAACAATGTGAAGGAAAATCCATCCATCTTCAATCTATCAGGTACCCCACGCAATAACACCAATCAAGGAAATTCAACTGATCAAGGTAATAGCAACACTAATCAAGGAAACAATAGCAATCAAGGTAATTTGACCAATCACAACAACAGCAATAATTGTGGTAACTTCAACAATAATCTCGGCGACACTCAAAATTCAAATCCGCGCAAGTCACGTTTTTTCAAATCGACAGAGTTTTACTCCTTTGGACCAATCTCTTGAGTCGGCTCTCAAAGAGCTTTTGGATAAAAATTCCATCACTTTACCACCTCAAAGATATTATGAGTCACGATTCAAACCACCAACATGGAATGAGTCATATTATTGTGACTATCATAGATGCAAGGGACATAGGACAAATAATTGTCAAGGATTGAAAATTTTGGTCCAAGATTTGATAGAAAATCGCACAATAATAGTAGAGGGACATCATGCCAATGAAGATCATCAAGCATTTAAGGACCCTCTTCCAAACTATCAGAAAGGAGAATCTTCACTTGGAAAAAATGTAAACCATGTATAGGATACCATAATCAACCACATTTACATGAATTACCAACAAGTTAATGTTATCAAGGTCAAGGAAAAGCAAGAATATCAACAGGTCAATGTGACAACAACGGGACAAGCTAAAGTTATCTTAAAAGGGAGCTCATCTAAAGAAATTATCCCTCCTCCAAGTAAGTATAATTTAGTAGATCAATTAAAGAAAACATCAGCCCAAATCTCTATCTTAGAGCTTTTCAAGATATCCCTAGCACATAAGAACATTTTGGAGAAGGCTCTCATCGACACAACTATATCCACCAAGTTGGATATTAACAAGTTTCAAGACATGGTGGAACACTTGTCCTCACCCACTTGCCTGTCATTTTCTAAAAAAGATGATATCTCCATGACTCATTTGCACAACTCCTTGCTTTATTTAGAAGTCATGGTCCATAAAACTCGAATTAGGTGTGTCTTAATAGATGGAGGAGCCAGCTTGAATATTTGTAATTTAAAGTTGGTCCTTGCCTTAGTATTTTCTAAAGATTCTATTGATCCAAGAAGGAAGATTACAATTAAAGCATATGATGATGAAGAGTGAGCTTGGAAGGCTCTTATCATGTTTTCTATTAGAGTGGGACCTGTTATAAAGAATACTTTTTGTCATGTTTTGGATCAAGACCTTTCTTACAACATACTTTTGGGCCATCCTTGGATCCATGAGATACAAGCACTACCATCAACATACCATCAATGTCTCAAATTTCCCTATGATGGACAAGAGATATTTATACCAGAAGATCACAATAGCATCCAAATTTGTTCTAATCTCAGGGCAACCTAGAACATCTTTGTACCACATAATAGAGAAGCTCTTGATGTTTCTCCATCAAATCATAATGACCAATTAAAAGAGTTGATAAAGAAATTTCACACAAAATTGTAGTTGAAAGAAAAATGGGTGGGAGAATATTCATAATGTCTCTCTAACTTACCTATCTCTCCAAGATCATATGGCCAACCCACAAAATCCAAATAACAAGTTGCAACAGCCTCCACATCAGGAGCACAATCTTCAGTACCCATCAGAATGTTTGATACAAAATTTATCAAAGCTAATACTCAAGAAGATGAAGTCAAAGATAGAGATATTCTCAAGTGGCTATATAAGGATGAAGATGAATATGTTCAACATACCAAGTTGCCTACATAAAAATATCGTAAAGGCTATACAATAATGCAAAGGATGGGCTATGAAGGAACTGGACCTCTAGGTGAAAGAAAGGAAGGAATTGTAGAACCCATTCAGTCGACAATAACACATCCAAAGGATAAAATAGGACTTGGTTATGGTGAAGACACAAAAGAAGTCACTATAAAGAAAACCCAAGAGGAAGCAGCTTTAAAGAAATCCCATGAAGAAATAGTCTTAATGGTTCTCAAATTATAGGATAACTCTGACACTGATTCAAATGAATATGAATGGGATACAATTTATGATCATGAATTTTGGAGAGATAAAAAGGTTGATGTCATACAAAAATATACACCCATACTTACACAAAGTGAAATCTCAAGGACTCATCCACTTGACAATGTACTTCAAGACGACCATGACTCGAGCAAGGATGATTCGGTTCAAAACGATATTGATAGTCGATAGGAGGATACCATCATAGACCATCCCTATAATGAGAATGTTAACCATGGCATGACCTTAATAGCCCTTGACCTCACTCAACCAAATGATCCTTCGCCTTTAATTCATCTTGAGCTTATTGATTCGGATCAAACTGAACCTATTGATATACCTATATTCTAAGATGATGAAGTTGTGTTAAATTTACTTTTCTCTTCCAATCCTGAAACAAGTTCCACCAGCGAATCTCATAATCAATATTTTGATCAAGAGGTTGCCAAGTTTCTTAGCTGCCAAATTAATAATATAAAAGATCGATCTAACGGTGAAAACTAAGAAAAAAGGTAGTATTAGATCATGAAAAATGAAAAAGAAAGAGCATATCTAATGGTGAAAAAATTTCTAAGGCACTAAAGGATGAGAAACTTGACACTCTCCCAAAACACTACCAAGAGAGATCTTACATTTTGATCGATCCAACAAAAGCAATCAACATAAACACTGCAGAACAACCAAAGATCTTCCAACTTGTTGCTTCATTAATAGAGGAAGAGATACAAAAGTTCACAAAATTCTTGAAATCCAATCAAATTAACTTTGCTTGGTCATATGTGGATATGCCTATACTAGATCCTATTCTCATCATGCATCATTTTTCTATAATGGGGGAAAAATAAGTAAAGCAAAAAATCAGAAAGATGCATTTGCATGTCGCATTGTTGGTCAAAGAGGAATTGAAGAAACTATTAGATGTAGGGTTCTTTTGATCCATTGAATATGCAGAATGGATCTCCAACATTGTACCAGTATCAAAACCAGATGGGCATATTAGAATTTGTATAGATTTTTGGGACTTGAATAAAGCATGTCTAAAAGATGATTTTCCTCTACCTAGCATTGACACAATTGTGGACCTGACAGCTGGACACACCATGTATTCACTTATGGATGGATTCTCAGGATATATTCAGATCAAGATAGCACCTAAGGATCAAGACAATATTGCTTTCACATGTCCCTAGGGTACTTATTTTTGGAATGTGATGCCATTTGGACTCAAAAATGTAGGTGCAACCTATGAATGAGCGATGACCACTATCTTCCATGACATGATGCACACTTTCATGGAAGATTATGTGGATGATTTTTTAGTGAAATCTTACACTATTGAGGGCCATCTGGAGATCTTATCTAAAATATTTGTCAGATTGGAGAAATTCAAGGTCGGACTCAATCCAAAAAAGTGTGTCTTTGGGGTCAAATCTGGAAAGCTCTTAGGATATATTGTTTCAAAAAATGGAATAGAGGTAGACCCAGCAAAATTTATAGCCATCATGGAGATGACATCACCAAGAAATATTAGTCAGCTTCAATCATTGCAAGGATGACTACAATCTATCAGAAGGTTCATCGCACAACTAGCAGACAAGATTTTTTGTTTCACGCATCTCTTACACAAAAATGGTCCTTTCAAATGGGAAGAAAAGTGTGAAGTATCGTTCAATCATATCAAGAAATATCTGATGATTCCACTAGTTTTGGTTTCACCAGTACCAGAAGAGTGGCTCATACTTTACATTTCAACCACAAAGGTATCCTTGGGGGTATTATTGGCACAAGAGGATAGAAGAGGAAAAGAACGAGCTATATACTACATCAACAGGACCTTGACAAGTCATGAGCTTAACTACACTTTTATTGAAAAGTCTTGTTTAGCAGTAGTGTTTGCTTCCCAAAAGTTTTGGCACTATATTTTAGCCCACACAGTTAAACTTGTGGTAAAAATTGATCCATTAAAGTAACTCTTGAGGAAATCTACCTTAACGGGTAGGCTAGCCAAATGGGTAATGATCTTAAGTGAATTTGATATTCACTATATAGATCAAAAATCCATCAAAGGACAAGTCATAGCAGATCAATTGGCTGAAGCACCCTTACAGATAGATCATTCAATGCATGTTGAATTTCCTGATGCAGATGTTTTCACAGGAACAAAAAAGTAGTCATGGACACTATATTTTGATGGATCCTATACACAAAATTGCTCATGGGGATGAATTCTATATGTCACACCTCAGGGAAATACTATTCCAAAATCCTATCAGTTAATGTTTCCTTGCACCAATAACATATCCAAATATGAAGCATTGCTTACTGGAATGAGAGTAACATTGGAATGGAGGATCACAGAGTTGCAAGTCTATAGTGATTCACAACTTGTCATTAACCAAATCAATGATGATTATCAGACCAAATATAACAAGCTGATGCCTTATAAGAGCATGGTTGATAATTTTAAGAAATATTTTGTTGAAATCAAATTCACACAAATTCTAAGAATTGACAACAAAGTTGCAGATGCCATGGCTACAATTGCTCCACTACTACAACTATCTAAAAATAAAACTCAATATGAATTCTTGGTGGAACAATTGTTTACCCCCGCATATGATAATCTTGAGACCCAAATCTTCTGTCATCTAGTTGGTTTTGATTTCCCTTTATATGGCAAGATCTATACCTACTTGAAAGATAATATCTTACCCCTGGATTTCTCTCGGAATCAAAAGAGAAACTTTATATGCCAATATTCCTGATATAACTTAATCACTAACACCCTTTACTGATGTGGTCTTTATGGTACACTTATTAGATGTCTCAAATGTGATGAATCCGAAAAAGCCTTACATGAAGTTCATGGTGGTATTTGTGGTACTCATTCAAGTGGATTGACCTTAGCTAAGAAACTTGTCAGAATGGGTTATTATTGGCCAACTATGGAAAGGGAATATTTTACCTCTGTAAAGAAATTTCCAAAGTGTTAGATCCATGGGAACCTTATACATGCACCTACTCAAGAGTTGTAGCCTTTGACTACAACATGGCCTTTTTCTCAGTGGGGATTAGATTTGGTTGGAAAAATTCATCCCTCTTCATCCAATGGACACAAATTTATAATCACAGCAACTGAATATTTTACCAAGTGGATTGAAGTTGTTCCTTTAACAATAGTAACCGGTAAGAAAATTTCATCTTTTATCTTGAATTATATCATATGTCGGTATGGCATTCCTAGCTCCATTATCACTGATAATGGGAGACCTTTTAAGAATCACGATGTTGATGAACTTTGTGAAAGATTCCATATCCAACATAGGTTCTCTACACCTTATTATCCATAGGGAAATGGCCAAGCAGAGGCTTTAAATAAAACTATCCTAAAGATCCTGAAGAAGACAGTAAATGATGTCAGCCATGATTGGCATGTTAAGTTGAATCTAGGTTTGTGGGCCTATAGAACTAGCATTCACACACCAAAAAGAGCCACCCCATATGCCTTGGTGTATGGAGCTGAAGAAATCTTTCCACTAGAAGTTGAAATACCCTCACTTTGAGTCTCACTGAAGGGACTCATAACTGATGAAGAATACGAAGTTTCTCGACTGCAAGAACTAGAACTGCTAGATGAGCGATGACATCATGCAGCTGATCACTTGAAGGGATATCAATAAATCATGTCCCATAGCTACAATCACATAGTCAAACCATGGACATTTTAAGTGGGTGACTTTTTCCTGAAGGAGAATCCTCGCAATCAACAAGATAGGGAGAAGAAAGGAAAGTTCGAACCAAGTTGGCTTGGTCCCTTTGTCATCATTATAGTATATGGTTTTGGAGCTTATCAATTGTCTATGCCTGAAGGGTGCCTGTTTGAATATCTAATCAGTAGAATTCATCTTAAGAAGTTCTATGTCTAAACAAACAACATCAAAAGTCTTGAAAAAACATAAAAATAAAAAAAATCCTGAAAAAATATAAAACAACACAAAAATTCTTGAAAAATACAAAAAAATAGCATAAAAAGTCTTGAAGAAATCCATAAAAATCAGAAAAAGTCCAAAAAAATCATCATCACGGTGAAAACCTGGCAAACAGGCATCCTTTTGACAAAAAAAAAAATCAAAAAAAGAGAAAATAGCAAAAAAGGAGAAAAGGAGAAAAAAAATAAAAATAAAAAATTGTTGCCTTGATGAAAACTTGGAAAACAAGCATCTTGGTAACAACAAAACAAACATAAAATCTAAGAAAAGTGCAATATATATAAATAGTGAAAACCTGGAAATCAGGCATTATTTGTGAAAAATTTGACTCTTCCATCTATTAGTTCATGTCCTTCATATTATCGGCATTTCCATCCATCAACATTATCATAACCATCCTAGCAACATCATTTTTATCCATTTTTTCCATGGTTTGGTGAACTTTGTACATATCCATAATAATCAGTTGTGTCTAATTGGGAGCAAAGTACAGACTCAACAGGAGCAACTAACTTTCGAGCTATCACAAAAGATAAATAGCGGTATAGAAAATGCGTCAAACAAAACCAAAACTCAACGACAAGACAATACTTTACAATCAATCATATGTGATAAAAAATGCTTATCAGACATCATAACATTAGGTTTTCAAATCAAAATGGATGATCTAATCTGAATAATTATTGAAATACTTTAAGAAAAAGGTTGAATTGTTGTTTTATGGATTTTTATTATCATACCTCTAGAGCAACTCAATGATGTCCAAGACTAGAGAAGCAAGGAAGGAGTATGATTTTTCTTTGTCTATTATCTGTGAGTTGATCATTATTATTGTGCAAATTGTTCGTGGGACATGCTCTACAATGTATCATTGATGACATTTTAGAATTTGCATAGGAAAAATGTTAACTCTTGTTTGTTTATGCAAGAAATACTCAGGTCATCTCAATTCAATTATACTTAGATGCTTGTATTACCTTGCTATATCAAAAATCATGAAAGTGGTACTCAGGTCATCATCAGTGCAAATATCCCCTTTGATGCTTGTATTGACTTCCAACATTTCAAAAGTTCAATTTGATGATAAACAAGCATAAAATAGCTCTCAAAATGACAATTTTGTATGGTTAATATAGATTGCATTCATGTTAGTTCTACATCTACATTATAGATTTTCCAACATTGGCAAAACATAAAAGACAACATATCTCTCTAACAAAGGATTGAGTACATTTGACATTATAAAAAACAACATCATCCATTCTCATTACCATTCATTTTCATTATCATTATCATTTCATTCATTCTCATTATCATTGTTTTTCATTATCATTTCATCCATTCCCATTATCATTCATTATCATTCCTTTTCATTATCATTATCATTATCATTTCATTCAATCATTATCATTATCATTTCATCCATTCCCATTATCATTCATTATCATTATCATTTCATTCATTCATTATCATTATCATTTCATCCATTCCCATTATCATTCATTTTCATTATCATTATCATTTCATTCATTCATTATCATTCATTTTCATTATCATTTCATTCATTAGCATTTCATTCATTTTCATTATCATTTTCATCTTCATTCACTTTCAAAAAAAAATATTTATCATTTTCATCATCATTTATCATTTTCACAACATTCATTCATTGTAAGTTGCTCATTCATTTTCATATCATCCATACATTTAGAGACATAATCATTTTTCATCACATTATCATTTTTACATCATATCATCATTACATCCATTACAAAGCATTTAGAAAGCATTATCACATCACATCATCATCATACATCCATGCATTCGATTATATATGTAAGCATCAAAAAAATAAAAAAATGCACATCACATTGCATCCATCTCATATAGAATTACATCATTCACATAACATAAACACAACATAATTATTACATAACACATCACAATAGAAAATAAATTCATACATCATACATACATCCATCATAAATAAATCCATCATAGAATCAAATAGACACATATATAGATCAACAATATCTGTTGCATCTCATAATATCAAAACTCAATGTCAAATGTACAAGGATATTGAAACAAGGAGATATAAAATATCATAATGTGACAAAAATTAATTTATATACAAAGATTATCAAATATACATCATCAAAAGGGATCATGAAACTATGAGGTACTCCCCCCAGGACTCGTTGGTCTCACAAGACCTCTTGTATCTAAAGTACCTGCACCTCTAAAACCTATACCTAGATCTGGACCTGGATCTCTGTGAGGTGGTTGTGTCACACCCTTGCTGGTAGTACGAGAATGGCTCTAACCAAATCATGAGTGAGCATAGCTCACCCTTTGTGATGCCAGAGCAACCTCATGATATCATCTGCAATAATACTCAGCCTCTCTGGCAACCTGAGTAACCTCTGCCATCATCGCACACATGGAGGTCCCCTCGGCCACTCTTTGTAATCTCTCAAATAGAGCCCCTTCTTGCTCACCATCCTATCTCACAGCATCCCTCTCAATCATCAGAGTAGTCACCTATACCTATAACTGTTGCATAGTAGCCTGTGCCTATGCCATCTGACCCTGTAGGCTCTATACTATGGACTGAAGGGTGGCTATCTATCCCTAATCTAATGGACCTCCTATGTCAATTCCACTGCCTATAATCAAAATTCTCCTTTGTGCTATTTTTCTCACTACTAGGGCACCCCTAATACATCCATCTCCATCATCATCATCATCATCATCATCATCATCCTCTCTATCCTCATCATCCTCCTCACTCCCACTCTCCTCCATCTCCTCTCTCCTTCATCTCTGACTGGGTCTCTGTGCTCTACCCCCATCTAGTGGTACAAAAGGCTCCTTAGGGCTGGTAAGCCATGGTACTGGATGTGCTGTGAAATACTACACAATCAATTGTCATCCCCCCATCTAGAATATTTTCTCTATAATCCCACATCTGTGCACCTAAGGGAGTCAACTCTGTAGCAGCTGCATCAAATGAAATTTGAGGTCCCCACATTGAAATCTTTTGCTAACGATGAGCGTAAATAGCGAAACCCTGGGGCATCTCTTGTATCCGACCATATTGTCTAATCACCTGACTCGATACAAATCTCTCAATGATATATGGAGTATGGCCAATCAAGTATCAGGAAACAAAAACAAATGGCATCTCTCTGGCATCCTCCAACCACTACTCAAAATCTAAGTATGGACTCCATGTAACTATATCCAAATCATCAAGTACTCACTGCTAGTAATCTAATTTTCCTAGCCTCACTTGGATAACAACACCTGTATATACAAAAATGTATGGTCGCCCAACTAGATGATGTCTATCCTCCATGGGATGTGTAAGTGCTATATGTTCCCATGCCCCAAACCTAAAGCAAAGAATATCCAACAACCATGCTCCTCCCTCTATAGTACACTATTTGATGTAGCTCATGGTATAAATGAGTGAGCATGCATGATCCCCAGGCATATCATGTACCCTGCATAGCCATACTCTCTAGTACTTGAACCCATCCAATAGCCAGTCCCTTCGACCTACAGTTAGGACATAAGAATCCACCAATGAATCCTACTAGTATGTAGGTCAATGGTGAGTATGTATTAGCCATAATGGCCCATGGAATCTCATATCAAGTGATATGATCATCTATAAAAACTCTCCTTAAGGCATCAGTACCCCCTTCTCTCTAGTGTCGTATGTCACAATCTCTCCCATCACCAAAATCCACAGAATCCTATAGACATCCTCAGGAGTAATCATCATCTGTCCTATCACTAGGTGAAAGGTGTTTGTATCACTGCACCACCTCTTGGTGAGCACAGTCAACAAACCCCTATTGAGATGCATCTCTAGCATCTCAAGAAATGAATTCAACCCATAAGCATCAATGACATCCCCGTCTTCCTAAACAAGCAGTGGAACCAAGCTCCAGGTCTTCAGGAATCGCTTCGTACCTAAAGAATCACTAATCTCTCCTATCCATTTGAAACATATCAAATTAGCGTTTGTGTTCAAAGCAATCAAATCAATCAAATCTTACTATTTGTTTCTCATCAATCATGAGGACAAATTTATCTTACTATTTGTTTTTCATCAATCATGAAAGAAAATTTATCACATCTTACTATTTGTTTTCTCATACATCATGAGGAAAAAAAATTTAGTTATCCTATAAGACCTATCAGTTATCATCAGTTGATCATCAAAGCTTCACCATCACATGTTAAATCAATAAGAAAATCATCAGTCAAGGAGCAAAATCATAAAAATTGGTTTCACTTCAAGCAAATGCACTATAGTTTTCATTGTATGTGCTGCTACATCAAATGCACTATACTTTCTATCAAATGCACTATGGTTTTCATCATATGCACTACAAAACTTATCAAATGCGCTATGGTTTTCATCATATGTGTTGCAGCATAATATGTGTTGCAAAACTCATCATATGCGCTATGCAATTTATCAAATGCGCTATTCTAGGAAAAATGTGGGAAAAACAAGGAAAATATGCAAAAATCATTGAAATTTTTGATGAGTCAAATCACAAGGAGGTTTATGCAATACGTACTTGGGCTTCATAATGTGTTGGGTGCTGATGTCATTGAATATGCTCAAATCTATGCTGGTGGATGGAAAGAGTCATTTTTCACACTCTAGAGCTCAAAATTTTCAAAATTCACTAAGGTAACAATGCACAAATGATCTTCGAAAGTTACTTTTTACCTATTTAAGGGTGAGTGGAGGGTAATTTATGGCATTGTTTTATCCATGGGGCATAATCAAAGTTCTTCATCCTCATATTAATATTTTGATAGTAGATTTCATCAAATCGTCGTATCGGCCGATGAATTGGATAGCCACTCAATAACAATTTCCAAAAATTTCCAAAATTTCCAAAAAAAATCAAAAATCTAAAAAATTTAAAATTTTATTCGATTCATCACCCAAGGGGGCATGTAGGCATCAGTTTTCCAAAATTCACATCTGGGGCAAAAAATTTAATTCTTTGAATTAAGGTGTAAAACACATCACTTCAATGAGGGGCAAAATGTATACACCTAAAAATGGTCACATTATAATAAGTCTGGTAATTAATTAAATACAAGTTATTTAATTAATCTCTAATTCAATCTACATATAAATGAATTTAAATAATTTATTTATATTGTTCATTTTCAAATTCTTCTATTCTAATTAAATAAATAAGTTTATTTAATTATTATCACTTTCCATTTCTTCTTAATTAATTAAATAAGTTTCAAAATTTATTTAATTTAGCTATCACATTGCTTTATTTTGAATAAAATAAATATTCTTCTTTTTCCAAATCATAAAATCATCTTTAAATCTTCTAAAAGCCATCTCACTTATAATTAAATATTTTAAATATTTAATTAGAAACTTCTTATCCATATTCCACACATAATTAAATATTTTTCAAATTAGAAGCTTCCAAATCCACGTCACATGAAATTAAATAATTTTATTATTTAATTAAATTTTCTTCAACCAACAAAACTAACTCATAACTAACTTGACAAATGGCAAGTTTCCTCTATTTTTTAGCAAGGTTTTGTGGGAAGAAAACATCTTCCTTCTTTTTCTCTAGCTTCCATTTTTCTCTCCAACTTCTTCATCTCTCACCATTCATCTTACCAGACTGAATCTCAACCCTTGATCTTTGCCAACTAAGCTTTTAACTTCAAAAATATATAAATAAGATCTCTTGGCTCTTTGAAAATACTAGAACTGTTTTGCATAGTGTGAGCATTATAGTTGAATAATCAAGCATTTCGCATTTTAATATTCTTGCATTCACGCATCATAGCACAACATCTTATCTTTTATCTTAGCATAAATAATCATGGCAAAATAGCTTGCATAATTTGTTCTTACTTTCATTATAATAGTTTCATTATCTCACATCATTTAGTTTAAAAATGCATTTTGCATATCATCTCATTCTCTAGGTTGTCATTATATTGAGCTTCTTTTTATACAATCTAAGAGAAAGAAGTTTAAAATGAATCCTTGGAGATAAAAGACAATGGGACAATTTTAAAAAATATATTGGGTTTTGAAGTTTGTTTAGCTTTCAATTAGATTCTTTGATACAATGTTTCATTGGTGTGTTGTTTAACTTCATTTGTTGTTTCCACATATTTACACACACATATATTCTACTAAAAGAAAAGCATACAGATGTTTCAATAAAATACTGACAAAGATTGTAGAAAGATCAATTGTGAAGGTTGATTAGAAAATGAAGAGTTCTATTGACATTGATGGATATGTATCTGATGAACATGATTGTACAAGCATAGAAGAAATTGTGGGAGGACATGAAAAAGATGAGCAAGAGAAGCAGGATGAAAAAAATGAAAGAGAAGAAGATGCTTTGGTGAAGTCCCCTAGGACACCTAGATATGTACAAAAGAATCATTCAGAAAGTTAGATTATTGGAGATAAGACAAAAGGTGTGTTAACTAGAAGAAAATTTGTTGTTGAAGTGAATTTGTGTTTACTTTATGAGATAGAACTGAAGACAGTAAGTGAAGCTTGTAAAGATGGATATTGGAAGGAAGCAATGAAAGAAGAAATTTTGTAGATTGAGAAGAATCAGACTTAGGAATTCGTCCCAAGACCGATAGATAAAAATATCATTGGATTAAAATGGCTATTCATAAATAAGTTGAATGAGAATGGAAAATTTGTTAGAAACAAATTGAGGCTTGTGTGTAAGGGTTACTCACAAGTAGAAGGCATATATTTTTAGGAAACTTTTTCCCTGGTAGCAAGAATGGGAGCTATAAGGATGTTCTTTGTAATTTCTCTTTAAGGTCTATTAGATGGATGTCAAGTCAAAATTTTTGAATGGTGAGCTAGAAGAAGAAGTCTATATGGAATAACCAGAAGGATTTTAGTTGACAGATCAACCGAATATGGTGTGCAGATTGAAGAAATATTTATATGGGTTGAAGCGAGCTCCTAGAGCTTGTTTTGCAAGGTTAGATAAGTACTTGATTTAGCAAGGATTTAACAAAGGTATGACACATAGTAATTTATATTTTAAGATTGAAAATGACAATATCTTGATTGTAGTTGTATATGTTGATGATATTATCTTTGGAGGAAATGAAAATATGTGCAAGATGTTTGGAGAAGAGATGCAAAAAGAATTTGAAATGTCAATTTTTGGGGAGATGAATTTCTTCCTTGGGCTATAGATTAATCAAATGGAGAAATGAATTTTCATTTCACAGTCTAAGTACCTGAGACAGATGTTGAAGAAGTTTGGGATGGATGGTTCCAAACCAGTAAGTACTCCTATAGTTTATGGTTGTAAATTGGGTAAAGATGATAATTTACCTAAGGTTGATCAAATCAAGTATAGATCTATGATTGGTGGACTATTATATTTGGCTGCTAATAGACCAGATATCATGCATATTGTTTGTCTTGTGGCTATATTTCAAGAAGATCCTAAGGAAACACATGTTGTTGTAGTTAAAAGAATATTCAAATATTTGAATGGCACTTTGGATTATGGATTGTGGTATCCTAAAGATACTGACTTTACACTTAGTGCCTATACAGATGTAGATTGGGCTGGATGTGTAGATGATAGAAAGAGTACAAGTGGTGGTGTATTATTTCTTGGATGCAGATTGGTGGCATGGTTGAGTAAAAAGCAAGATTTAGTCTCCTTGTCTACTATTGAAGCTAAGTATGTTGTCACTGCATCATGTTATACACAATTTCTATGGATGAAACAAACATTGAAAGATATCATAGTGTTATATGATGATCCCATTTTTATTTTATGTGATAATACAAGCATAATTAACATTTCTAAAAATCTAGTGATGCACTCGAGGATGAAGCATATATCTATTAGATATCATTTCTTGAGAGAGAAATTTGTGGAGACTGAAGTAAATTATGAGCATGTTCTGATGAAGGATCAGATTGTTTGATATTTTCATGAAGGCTCTTCATAAAGATATTTTTGAGTATCTCTAGGAGAAGTTGGGGTTTATTGTCCCTCCTTTCTTGAACTAGATGCATATGAAGATGCATCAGTTTTGTGGATCTATGGATCTATCTTTCTTCTAGACTAATGTTTTGGTGGCTACCTCTTAGGGGGAGCAAGTAGTATCAGGTGTTCTCATTATGTGTATTTTGTTTTTCATGTCAAAGGAGAGACAAATGGAAAATATTATTTTTCCTTTTTCATTGATGTCAAAGGGGGAGAAGAAGAAGCATGTGAAAAAAAAAGGATAATGAGAAGAAGCATATAAGAGATTATCTTCTAAGGGGGAGAAAACAGAAAAATGTATTTAGAGGTAGTATGTTGTCTTTGATGGTTTTTCACATCATGTGTTGACATCAATGAAAAAGGGGGATATTGTTGCAAGAATGAAAAGACTGAAGGTGTTGAGGAAATTTTGTAGGTGTTTTCATTGATGTGAACTAGTCAACTAGTTATCCACTAGTTGTTATTGGTTGTATATGTCGAGGATATTGAGAAAATTGTAATAAAGATATGTTGCATGTGTTTAGTGGTTGCTCCATATTTTGGTCCATATTTTTCTCTTGTGGTTGTGTGGTTCAGATATGTTGTTCATGGTTGTTAGTAGATGTTATATCCATATTTTTGGTTGTTGATATTCTGTACAGTGCAAGTTGTGTTCACCAATTATGAACTATGGTTTTTTTTGTTTTTGGTTGAGGTCCAGGAGAAATTTTGTTGGTCTGGATTTCTCTTTGATGAATTCTTATGACTTGCATTTCTAGATTTGTGTTGGCCTGGGTCTATTCAAGATAGTTTCGACATTTGGGAGATTCATGCTTAATGGTTCTATGTTTTTTGCACTAGTTTGGCAGACCTTGTGTGAAATATTATTTTTGAGGATAATGAAGTGTGTTGGATATTTTTGGGTTCCTTGAAGCGTGTGTTTGGGTCACCCTCATTCTAATTCCACCTTAGGATGTTTTGGCACTGAGTTAATTTGAACTAAATTTGGAAGGCCAACTTTAGATATGTTTCTAAGTTGAAGATGGTATAAATGCAAGATGAGTTAATGGTGAAGCAATGATGCAAGAGTGAAGAAGAAGAGAAATAAGAGAAAATCTAGGAAGTGTAGTTTTATGCAACATTGATTCTATTCAGTGAGTGTGTGTGTTGAGAGTGTGGAAGATCAATGCAAAGCTTGATGATGAGTTTTCAGATGTAGTGAGCAGAAGGTGAACTCTATCATTCATGCATGTATGCGAATAATTGTGGTGGAATCCTTTGTTTTATTGGGATTGTAGTATCTCTATAACAAATTTTATTTTTCTTCTTTGTATCTCTATGGTAGTGAGCCCTCAAGGTTGTAGCCCTATGGACAGTGAGTTCTTATTCTAGATAGTGAGTCCTTATTTCAGGCAGTGAGCCTTATTTCAGGTAGTGAGCCTTGTTTCAGGCAATGAGCCTTTTGTAAGAGGTTTTGATATTCTCTATAGTGTGATTTAATCCTCACTGTGGTTTTTCCCTTATTGGGTTTTCCACGTAAATCTAGTGTTATGGTGTTTATGTTTTGGATTTAAGTTTCTACATTGAAATTTGATGATTAATCATTTAAGTAGTATTCATAATTAGTTCTGATGATTAAGTTAAAGGTTTAATTCTATGACAACTGATCCACCCCCCCTCTCAGTTGTCCTACTCAACACTAATCATACACACGCTTCCCAATATACGCACCTTCCAAATTCAATATTTCTTTAGTTTCTTATTTTGTTGACATCAGTGAGACTAAATTTAGAACCATAACATCAAAACATTATTTATAAGAAAATGTGGAATCTCCCACAATATATTAATCAGGGAGATGACAATGATATATAGAGTGTAAATCTATTATTGATATCTTCCAGTAATCTTCACAAAACTTCTCAAGATCTTGAATATAGGTATATAATTCATTCATAATGATATGGTTAAAAGAACAGAGTTATACCTTTTCTTGTGGTTAAGTTTGGATCCAAAAACTAATGCACTAAACCACAACACCATCAGTAGAGAAAACTTAACCAAATTTTTGATTGATCGACTTTCCAATATAGATAGTGTTTGTACAAATGACACCAAAAATGCTTCCCCACAATGTTGACATAAATGATAACATAAAGACAGATGAATCAACTGATAAATGTACATTTCCTGCTCATGTTTCCAAGAAACATCAACAATTACATACTTCCAAAATTTGAACATGATCTCATCATGATTTGGATCAACATGTGGCCAAGATGAAGTCAAAAAAATTTGAAATTTTTTCTTTTCATTGACTCAACATCCACTAATCCAAATATCTTCCATGTGTACATCCTTTTTGTTGGTTTCATGGCCCCACCTTGATTTACAATCCACGAGAGAATCCATGTGGCAATATCCCACTAGCCCTCTAAAATCTATAAGGTTTAGATCTACGGTCATGGTCTAGTAGGAAATGACCCAAATCAACCCAATGACCTTAAATATGTGCACCCTTTAACTTACAAGCAAACACTTAGGCTTTTAATCTTCCTTTACATTGAACAGTCCAGATTAAAACATCTGGTGGAGCAATTTTTCATGAGCACTTATAACTCTTTAGTAGCATTCCTTTTAACATTACCATAGTCACCCAAATTATTTCACCAAACATTTCAATACCTTTAATAATTATGCATATGGTGGTAGTGATACCATGTGGCGCTTGTATATTATCAATCTGAGAGTTGAGATCTAATAGTGGGTCCCCCGCAGGCTAGCAAGGAGCAATCAAGATTGATCTATTATAATTGATCTAAGTCGTTCATCGATTCCTTTAAGAAAAGCTAGGATCCACCACAAGGGTGGATAGGTTTCACTCACCCACTGCCCCATTAGTTCTTTTAACCAATTATTTTATTTCCATGGGCTAGCAGGTGACCAATAGAATGCACTTGGTGGGACTCGACAACCACTACTTAAAGGTTTTTAGAAGCATGTGCAGTAAATGATGACCTAAAGAGGTCATTAACTTAGGTTCAAAAGATAAAAGACTCTAGGAATTATTATAAACTTGAACTTAGGACAAATGGTAAATACTTGAGACATTTTCAAACCTGTGTAACATTTGACATGAATTAAAATAACCCGATGGGTAGCGATCGGTAATATAGACAAAAGGGCCAATAAATAAATGAATTTAATGGCTCAAGAAGTAACTTTAAAAACTACAAACAAGCTAGTACTATTCAAAACAATATATTAGAGCGTATGCAAGGGCTTTAATACTTAGGATTTTTAGGGTTTAGAGCATAAACAAAACCCTAGATAGAGGCAAACACAGAACCCTAAGCCATAAGACACAACCCAGACTAGAAAAGACAACCAAATATGTATCTAATATTAGTGGAACAAATTTTTTTGAGGGGTTCCACCAGCCCATTCACTAAATTTCCCATAAGGCTGTTCGGAGAAGCGCAAGCTTTCAAGATCAATAGTCTCTTAAGAGAAATCATGGGTGCAATGTAGCCTGGAACATTCTAGCATGTTCGGGTGTGAAATAGGACCATGTCTAGCATAAGCCTACCCATTCAAATGTGTTGGAACTTTTGGTTTTGTCACACGATGAACATAACAAAAATTATGCCACCTTGCAACTTTGCACTACATGCATCTGGCACATTTTCCATCAACTAAAAACTTGTCAACATGGGAAAATAGATTGGAGATGAAAAACTGAGAGATATTATTGTAGAGGGTTCCTACATGAATCTGTAAATTTATACATAATGGTTGTAAGTTCCATGGTTTGTAAGAAAGAGCTTGTCAAAGTTTGTTGTTTTTTCACACTTTGGTCTCTTAAGAGAAATCGTCATTGTAATGTAGCCTGGAACATTGTGGCATGTCGAGGTGTGAAATAGGACCTTTCCTAGCATAAAAATACCCATCTATACATGTTGGAACTTTCAATTTGGTCACATGATGAGCAGAAGAAAAATTACACCACCTTGCAACTTTTTCTATCAACTAAAAACTTATCACCACGGGAAAATGGATTGGAGATATGAAAAACTAAGAGAGGTTATTGTAGAGGATCCCTATGTGAGATTGTAACTTTAGATGGAATGGTTGTAAGTTCCATAGTTTCTAAGAAAGAGCTCATAAAATTTTGCTACTTTTTCACACTTTGATCTATTAAGAAAAAACATTAGTGCAATGTAGCCTAGAATATTTTAGCATGTTGAGGTGCAAAACAGGACCTTTCCTAGCATAAACCTACCTATCCAAACATGTTGGAGCTGTCAGTTTGGTCTCTCAATGAACAAAACAAAAAATATGCCACCTTACAACTTTACATGCATCTGACTCTTTTTCCATCAACTAAAAATTTGTCACCACCAGAAAATGGATTGGACATCTGAAAAACTAAGATAGGTTATTATAGAGAGGCCCTACATGACCCTGTACCTTTATCGATAATGGTTTTAAGTCTCATGGTTTCCAAGAAATAGCTCATCAAAGTTTTTTGATTTTTTGCACTTTGGTCTCTTTAAGAAATTGTTAGTGCAACGTAGCTTGGAACATTTCGATGTGTGATCATGCATAACTCATAAACAATTATTGAATTTAGAGGTACTAATATTACTTATGAGAAGGAACAATACAATATAGGTTAGCACTATGGATCAATCAACCCTCCATTTAATAAGGATAAATCGGAGGTACTCTCACATAGAAATGTATGGTTAGTAGGATTTCCCTAGTTGGAGGTACTCTCACATAGAAGTATGAGTATGATCATGATAAATGAGATTCATTATAGTTATAAAAGTGCTCATAGTAATGAGGGTTTCATTAAGTCAAGCATACCTCATGAAGTATATATAAGTGAAAGATCTCATGTAGCAACACAGTTTACCACACAAACGGATAGTATTTTGATAAGGTACAATTTCTTAAGGGGTGGTAAAAATGGGTTTATCATTACATAATAAGGACTATAGATTCACTCCCAAGCGTCAGGTGTTTCTACTACTAATCATCTTGGCCAAAACCTAAATATGATCAATTCAATTATGAAGGAAGAATTTGTTAGTGTGATGGAGAATGCACTCTTTACAACTAACACTAAATAAATAGAAGCACATGATAGCCCTATCTTAAGAGTAGAATCTTTAAAATATAAAGAATAAAATGAAGACAAAAAAGAATACGGTTACTGCAAATGATTCACATTTTTAAAAAAATGTGAATGTTGACATGGATGCACCAATCTTGCAAGATAACAATCCATTCAAAGTGAATGAAGGGGCAATTTACAATGGATACAACAATCTTGCACTTGATGATAGTCTATTCAAAGTTCAATCAAAGAAGAGATAGAGGGTGCATTCAAATCTATGTTGCTAAAATGTCTATAATCTCCATATCCTATACATATCCCTTTTATTTCAAGGAACAAAAGAGTGAAGGAAAGACAATTGGAAAGTTATATTATGAAAATCATTTTTCTCTTTAGGAAATTTCTTTATCTTCAATAATTTCATTTTGACTATAATATAACTTCCCTCTCATAACTATCATTCAAACCTTAATACTTTTCTCCTCAAAAATATACTACTAATGACTTCTTTATGATGCCCTACTCTGTTATATTGACCTTTTGGTTGTATAGTGGAATGTGTAGGTTGTATTTTTCTTTGTCTTTTTTTTTATCTCATTGTCATGACATGTATCTCCATGCTTGTAACCCTTCTACTATGTTTTCCAAAATAAATTGTATGAAGAGTTTCAATAGGGTTATTGAGAGTTAGCTCATGCATGATAGAAATTAAAGGTGCCATAAAACTATCAACAAAATCAAAGTAAGAAATATTTGCACCTATATTTAGAATATAGTCAAGTATGGGAAGGTGTATGCCAAACTAATCCTTGGTGTTGATTCCTCCCTATATATTTTGTAATTAATTCTAATTATAATGGAGCAAGAGGGAGGAAAAAAATGTCAAGCACCATAACTTATTATTTTAGAAAATGCATAAAAAGTCTTCCCAAAAGTATGACAAGGACTTAAGTGAAATGCAACAACAAGAAAATGAGAAACTTTGAGTTAAATAGGGGCATTAAGTCCTTCCTATGCCATATGAAATCTACACCCAAAACATAAGTAAAGTTTAAATGTGATAGAAAAAGGTCTACCTATCAACTACAATACATTAATATCAAAAAAAATATTGAAAACATAGAAACACAAACATTTTTATATTTTATTCATGATTAATGTCGAAAATGAAACAAATGGATTGTGTTAGATTGAGTTAGAATGAAGAAGAGGTTTAAATATATAAAAGAATGCCTCAAAAAAAGTGATCAATAACATGACTTTACAAATTCAATGTACATACATACAAATTAATCCAACGAACCATATGGTTCTGCTCTAGTCTTTATTGTGTCAATTATTTCCTCATGGTCAAACTCACGCACCTTCCAAAAGTTCTTGTTCAAAGGTCTACCCCCATATTTTATCAAATGAACATTGGATTCCATGACAAGGTTTGAGTAATGAAGAATCTTCTGATGCATGTCAAAGTCTTGAAACAACCAAATTGAAGAATTCTTTACTAGGGACCTTCTAAGTCGTGCTCTAATAACAACCACCAAGCCTGTAGGGTATTCGATGTTTTATCCATCTATAACTAGGGCCTCCAAATTATTTTTTTCCTCAACACATCACAAGTAATAATCTATTCTCTCTTCATTGTCTTCATCTGTAATAACTACATAAACAAGCCTTGCATTGATATGTGCATCAAATTAGATGAATTTAGTTAACATTACAAAAACAATACAAAGTAAGATAACATTATGAATTTCAAAAACTATGCAAGTAGATATATTACCTCATTGAACTAGATCTAATATGTGATCAAATTCAACTGATGATTCCATCTATGTCATTTGTAGCATGTCATCGAGAGCCAATACATGCCAAGTGGTCTTAGTCATCGTAACCACCATTCTTCAACCCACTCCTTTGACTCACACTCATTCCAAGCTTGAACTATACATGAAGAATAAAATCATGCCATATTTCATGCATGGATACTCAATGAACCTACATTAGAGCTTCTCAAAGAGTGTAGCTCACTTGATCCTATCAGTGTATAACAATCCTCATATTTTTCAATGTTAGTATCATCTATCAACCAAAAAAATCTACAAACTGAAGACTTACCTCCATTACCTAGACCCATTGAAGAATTGCACCACTTAATTATTCATTTTACATCTATCAACTTTTTATTATCTTTATACTTAACTCTTATCGTGCTATGGATATTTTAATGCATGCTCATATACCATCATGCTCCCCCTTTCCATGCCTAACCTCGCAAAATTTCCACATATGTTGAACACCTATAATATTATGCATCCTACTCAACTAATAAAACATCCACGAGTTCTTGAATCATGATGCATAATTATCCAACCATATGATATGATGATGGAATGATATGCCCCTTATAGCCAAATCATGGTAGAACACTTGAAATCAACCTTGTACGAACTCTATAGAATGTGTGTGATTATCACTGATATAAAAATCATACTCCCTTATGATCTTTCTACCATCTTTTGTATTGTCACTAGAATGATTGAATGCTATATGCACAAATATAGCAACCTATGTGGAGTTGCAATACTATTATTGCACTCACTCTATGGCTGTAGACTGTAGTTCTCTACAAATTTGATGATTGAAACAATGCTACCAAGTGGAAATGTGTCCTTGCATAACTTGAATTGAAAGTCCAACCATCCAGCTCTGTCAGTATTCCTTGCATACACATACACTATGCTATCACAAAATATAGAAATAAAATGATACACTGGAATCTTTTGAATAACCAAATCATGCCTTTTTTCTTCTTTATTGTCTTTTGTATTCTAGGCCACTACCTTATACTTGTTGAATTCTACTAGTTCATTTCCAACCGCATGTGTGTGTTCCATATGTTCACATATTTGCATATGTTGCAAGCCACCACAATGCTAACATGTGCCATCCAAGGATAATTTCTTGTAGAATTATTGACCTTCCTCTCTTTCACATAAAATTGATGATATGAAATATCTTGAAGATGTAGGTGTGGCATGTATGCCATACTCCTACAAAACATTGTTAGTATGAAAATCTAAACATATACATCGATAAACATAAAAATCGTTAGAAAACTCAATATGTACTCTACAACAAGTAGTTCGTGTGTGATTTACTTTTATATAGAAAGGCTTTAAAATTTCAAAAAATATTAGATATATTTTAACTTGAGCATACATCTCTAGAAATTTATAAAAAATTATGTTTGAGTCATATCCAAAAAATGCTCTAGATGTGGCTCATGGTTTTGACTATCAATTCTCCTTCATACCACATCTCTTGGATTCAAAGATACCCTTGTTTTATTCTTCTAAAACTCTTCAATTAGAGATCTCAATGCTTCAACAATTGGTTTATCATTTCGTGGTACTCTCCTTGAGAATGCCCATAATTCATTTTCATCAATGTCTTCAATTCTTTGGCACCTTACAATGACTCTCAATATTTTTTTTCTATTAATTCTCAATGTTTGACTTGTCTTTATAATGAGACAAGCTTTCTTTATTTGATTACTTACTATTTTTGAAGTAATGACAGATCGTGTGACATTAATATCTTTCATACATGAGGTTGTACCCAAAATCTCATATGCACTCATTAGATTCTTCACAATAGATTTTTCACTTGAATCTTTCGATGTTCTTAGCCCAAAAATCTTCATAATGGAAATATACTTCATATTTCTCATCATTTCAACAAATAGTTGGCATCTTCTAGTTTCATTTAATTTTTCAAAGAACAATATCCAAATCTTATTATCATATCCTCTACAAGTACATTTTGGAATCTTATCATCCATCACCTACAAAATATTCTCATCAATATCAATCAAAAACTTGGGCTTTCTACACAAAATTATTGGAGGTGTCCCGAAACGTAAATTTTCCTCAACATTATGAATTTCATCAATATTTAAATGAGATGGGATAGATGGAATACCTTTGATCAAATATGTAATAGATTGAATACCTTGAAGTTGAGATGGGAATGATGGCATACCTACATCTTCACATGTGAGTGATGATGTAATTTCAACTTGAGATGTGGTAGATGGTGTCCCTCCATCTTGACTTGTGGTAGATGATGTGTCTCCAACTACAGGATTCAAATATCTCATTGCACAAAGGTTTTTCATTCATTTTATTTGTGCCACAAATAACATATCTCTTGTCTATGGTTCATGTTCCTCTTGAATTGGAATGTCTTCTTCTATCATGTTTAATTTCCTCCTTTCACAAAGTTGCCTCATTTGTTCTCTTTTCTTTGCATTCTTAGCTTCTTTCTCATCCTATGTTAGATGGACCTTTGATCATTTCCTCAACATGATGAGGAATTGTATTTGTAGCATGAAAAAGAGATAAACATTAGTTCCACCATAGTACTGTAGAGAAAATAAATATCTTACACAAATCTGAAATTAGTTATCAAATTACGATACACACAATATATTTCAGTCCAAAGAGGCATGAGGAGGGGAAGAAAAGGGCATGAAGAGGGTAGAAAAGGGAATAAGGAGGGGCAGAAAGGAAGATGACATGATAGAGTGCAAATAAATCTCATACAAAAAACTCAAACTAATCCTAAAACTATCATTATAGCCTTCAAAACTATCGTTGATATAAGTTTATTTTATCTAATTTGTTGCACCAAGTTTTGGGTAGCTTCAATATATTATTCAATCTAACATATAACAAGAAATAAAAGAGGAGAGGTCACATGGTTGTCTTATACAATAAATCAAGGAGGAGAAGGAATGAGTGAATCATGCACCTTGGGAAGAGGGGTTGAGAAAAGTATGGTATTGAGGTTAAGGACATAGGAGAATGAAAACACCAATTTCTAATTAACTATAGCAATGTTAGGAATAGCAAGGTCAAAAAAAAAAGTAGAAAGGAACTAGAGTAGGCATGCTAAATCACAAATACCAAGTGAGAAAATTAGTGATCATCCCATTATATTGTTAGAAGAGGGGTTTTGACACTTCTTCCTAGGTAATCAGTAGGGGTTCATTTATTCAACAAGTACCCAAGGTGTTAGATGCAAAAATATCCTTGTTCAACCCAAACATCTTAAAGATGTTAGAAACTAAGGCAATTTTTATTGATTCTCAAGTTTGTGCCTCTAAGAAAGGGAGTGAAAATTATTTTTGGCACCAAAGGAAATAGGAGACAATAGTTAAATAGTAAGAAACATGGATATTAAAGGTATAGGGATAGTTTGTAATGCTTATGCTTCTGAATATGGATAGGAAAATTTCAAACTCATGAACATGCATGTTAAAGGTTTAGGGATAACTTGTAATGAATTAACATTCATAATGAGCCTATGATTGTCTGAAATTCATTAGGATTTTCATAATGGACTTATGATACTCCAAATGAAGCTATGAGTTTCATAGATTCATTAGGACTACCATAATGAAATTATGATGGTCCTAATGAAGCTATGGCAATCATAATGAAACTATGATGGTCCTAAAAACATACAACTGTCATAATATCCTATGATTGTCCTAATAAATTTATTATTTTCCTAATGAACCTATCACTATCCTAAGAATGTAACATACAATCCTAATGAACCTATGACTCTCCTAATAAATTTATGACAATCCTAACAATGACTTGCTAAGATAGACCTAATGAAGTTATGACAATCCTAGAATTTTATGAACTAATCTCTTTGTCTTATTTGTGCATACATGTAGAAGTCATCATCATGCTAATGAAATGACCAAATACTATAACACTGAATGAGTGTGAAGATAACTATGTGAGAACCTATATAACACATATGTAAGGACAAATTTCACTCTAAAATGTAAACATGTCATAATAGAAACTTGATGTATAGTGATATAGAGCATGATATTTGTAAAGTAAGGGTAACTCTAAAAGTATGATGCAGTAAGTTAGGATGATAATGTGATCTCTACACATGTTATATAGTGAATTAGACCCAATAATATATCTTTTATGGTTGCATTATAATAATGTTTAGTTTCATTGTTTTACCAATCTAGTATGAATATGGGTAGTGGATTTGATGTGAAATCAGATGGACCCTACAAATTTTTGTGCCAATAACATTGGAATGAGAATCCATTAATATCATTTCTAGACACAATAAACATAACAAAGAAAGGGAAGAGATGAATGGGAAGGGTAAACAAAGGGAAACCAAGGGAATTTATTCTTGTACACTTGTAAGGATTGAATAGGAAAATGCCCTCTCAATAAACAAGGATGAAAATTTATCTTTTAAGGAAGGGTATGTTGAGTAATATAAAGATAAGGATGATTAATATGATGCATTTGATTATGAATTCATTGAAGAGGAAACTAAATATGATGATTATGATGTAGTTGATTAAACTTTTTAACTTAAGAAAATAGTTGTAGTCTAAATGAGTATGATTTTCCCATTCATAATTTTGAATACTTAGAAAAATAAAATCCCAAAATTAACATGATAAAAAATCAAAGCATTATATTAAGAATTTATGATAAGAAGTGATAAAGAAACATAATAAAATGAAGTAAAATTTAAAGCACGTGTATAAAGACTTAACATACCTTCAAATTTGATCTTCAATTTGAGAAACCACCCAATAATGTGTAGTTTGATTTTCTTCTTGCATCAAACTTCTCAAGAATTAGAACATCTCAGGAAGTTGCTTCATTTTCAATGTTCAATTCTTTATAAATCTAATAGAATTACTATAAACTATAGAATTAACCAATCTATAATATGAAATTATAAAAATAAAATTATAATTAACATTGAAATAGTACAAACATTAAAATTTCAATTCATATAATAAAATTTGATGTGAACATTATATTATTTCCTCCTTCCTAAGTTGGAAAACCAAAAAAAGGTGGTGCAAAGGTGGCAGAATGTGTAATTTAATGCATGTGTTGTCCCCAATAGCGTGAAAAAGTGTTTTTTTGTCGAATAATGCATAGAAGCAAGAGAATAACAAAGCATGTGGGACTAGATCATGGTTTTCTTGCATTTTTTTCAATTTTTAGAACCCTATAGAACATGCTTGTGTTATAACATGAGTTCAATCTTCCTTGCACAAAGCATGAGTTCACTTTGGCTTGCTATAAATAGTGCAAAATTTAAAAAAATTCAAAGAACGCTCATGTTTTGAAAATGTTGATTTTGTTAAGGTTTTGTGAGTGTCATCATGTGTGTGTACGGGTTCAGGTTGAGGTATATCTATGAGACCTTTCTTCAAGCAATGATGACATATTGTAAGTGTTATGCATGTATTATTTTGTGTGTGATATGAATTTTCACCATAATTCCCTTGTTATGTCATATGTGTCATTATACATGGCATAGCTCTTTCTATGTGTGTTTCCATTCAATGCAACATCCCTATATACTCAATTCTATACATTAAAACCTCAAACCTAAACCCTCAACCCTCAATCCTATACCTTAAACCCTAAACCCTAAACCCTAAACCCTAAACCATATACCCCAAACCCTATACTTAAGCCCTAATCCCTCAACCCTCAACCCTATACCTTAAACCCTAAACTCTACACCCTCAACCATCATCCCTATACCCTATACCATCAACCCAATACTTAATCCCTAATCTGTCAACCCTCAACCCTAGGTATGTGTAGGATCATCATGGAAAAAATAGGCCCTTAAGTGGTGATGAAAATTCAAAAAATTAGAGTTAGGCAACTTGACATAAAAATTTGAATAAGTTATTTATATTATTTCAAAAATATGTAAGAATAGAATTTGTAGAAAATTGAATGTAGTTTCTAAACTACTAGGTTTAGTTTAAAAGGATGAGATCTCAGCCATTGGATTAAGGCCCATCTTTGGTCACGTTCATTTCCCATCACATATCACTAATTCATACTTCAAATTCTAGATCACATCAAAAATGGGAGAAAAAGGTGATGGAGTAGGGTTAAGCCATGTGTACCTTCTTAAAAATTGAGGGCAAAAGAAACATCGCTCACAAGAGAAATTCAAATTAGCGATAGAAAATTAGAACACCTGACCACATCGCTCATCGCTATTTTGAAACTCAAAGCTTACAACCAATCCGCGATGAGCGATGGAATAAAATTCAAAGAGCACAAAGGATCATCGTGCATTGCTAATTCTCAGCATAAAACTTACATGTAATTAGCGATAAAGGAGAAGCCAACGATAATGCAAGAAATACATGTATCACACATCGCTAATATAAAACTCAAGATCCATAACCTATCCATGATACGAGAAACAAAATAAATAATATTAATCACACATTGCTAATGTGAGTCGTGCATTCAAAAAGATATCCGCAATGAGCAATGAGAAAGAACGGTAGATGGGAGTTAAGTAGGACAAATTTGCACATGCTCATAAGTTGTTTTAAAGAAGGGGGACACCTAGGATGATGTATTAAAATGCCTTAGAAGACTTAGAACAATTTATTTCAAAGGATGTAAAGGCCAAACAAGGTCAATAAGTCAACCTTATAAAATAAAAGCATTTCTCAGACCTAGGCACAAGGGGTCGGTAACTTCACGAGCTCAAAAGACTCAATGTGTTTTAACATGACTGGGAATGGGTTACATCAAGTCAACAAAGAAAGATAAAACTGCAAATGGTAATAAACTTAAGGTTTTAAGAAGTCTTTATCAACACAAAACCCTAAAGCCATGACAATGGATAAAACCAATAAGCCCGGAGATATGGGATTAACCGAATTCTGCAAAATTTTAAGATGGAACACAAAGCACTTTTAGGGGTTCCATCAAACTATATTTAACAAAAGGCTTCTCTAATAATGATTTTATGAAAGGAGAGTTTGGTAGAGGTGTGTTTAAATTATATATTTGGTTGATGATAGATTAAATGTCTATGTGAAGCTTCATTCTAGAGATAGGAAGCCTTTGGTGGAAGAGTTTGTGGCTTTGGTGATGCACCAAGATAGGAAAAGGAAGCTTGGAGATTTTTTATTGTGACCTCCTAGCTTTGTGTGGATTCCTAGCTTGGATTTGATTGTTGAATCCAAAAAAACAACTTATGTAAATTATTTATAATTGTAAAATGGATTCTATTTTTGGCATCTAATTCTCTGAAATGTTATGATTTTTGTTAAAAATATAGATAATTCAAATCTCAATCACCATGGTCATTTCCACTCCCCTCATCCCAAACAAAGATGTAAATAAAGTGGTCAAATATTCTTCAATGCTCTTCTTCCCTTAATGAGGAAATGTGTTCCATAATTGCTCACAAATATACCAAATTTGAATACTAGGAGCCAACATCCCCAAAACTTGGTGGTATAGGAGATATTAAATAAAAATAAAAATGGACAAATTCATACAAGAAAGTAGAAAAGGGATGCACAGATAACAATAACATGATCAATGTTAAGAATAGGTGTTGGGTAATCCCATAATAATGAGCTCCACTTTTTTTCCAATATGGACATTTATATCAACATTTTAAACTAAATCTTCACTTTGGGAAAGTGCACAAAGATGAGGGGCTAAAATGGGTCTTAATTTTTTTTTAAATCAGGGTGGATGAGAAATTGAGGATAGTTACAATCAAAATTTTAAGATGCAACAAAAACAAGGGTCATAGTGCTCTGAATCTACTTTCTAAACTACTAATTTTATTTGAAAACGGTAGAGATTAAGAGGTTCAAAAAAGGGAGCCACAAAAATTGGCTTTGTTTTTGTCAAAAAATATAACATAGCATCTATTGTGTCTCCCTCAAAAGATTAAGTTTTTTTTAGTTTATTAAAATCGCTTTAGAAATAAATTAGCTAACAACATGTAGTTTGTGCCTAATTTTTTGATAATTTTTTAATGAATATGATTTTTTACAAATTTTGAAAGTGGAAACATCTTAAAAAATAGAAATTTGGTTGTGCTACCCCTATACTTTTTAAAACCTAATCGGTTTTTTTTTATTTTTTTGAATATGTGTAGAATGGGGTCTTGTTTATAAAAATGTAATTTATTTGAAATTTCAAAGAAAGGTTAGAAAATAAAGTAAAAAATACCAAACGTTGGTTTTTGACAAAAAAATAGACACACAAACAAAAGAAATTAAAGATGAAAGCCTTAACATATTCAAAATGTGAAAAAAAATTGCATTGTTAAATAACTAAGGGAGAGCTTAACATGTTACCCAAGTGTTTGTTTTACTTGACCTTGAAACATGTGCAAACTTGATGTTTTGCATGAATGAGATTATGTGAAATTTTGTAAAATATGTTTGTAAGTATGTATTTATGTATGTATGCATGTATGCATGTATGCTTGTGTGCTTGAATGTATGTATGTTTGTATGTGTGAATGTATGCTTGTATGTATGTATGTATGTATGTATGTATGTATGTATGTATGTATGAATGAATCTATGTATGAATATATGTATGTTTTTTATGTATGAATATATGCTTGTATGTATGTATGCATGTTTATATGTATGCCTGTATTTATGTATGTACATGTATGAATTTATGTATGTTAATATGTATTTATTTTGGCATCCATTTCCTTAGAGCAAGTATTCACCATTAGAAGGGGTCCCAAAGTGGCTTTAAAAAGTGTGTCAAATTTATACACCAAAATGGTCAACTTGAAGCTTTAGAGTATAGGGTTTAGGGTATTAGGTTGAGGCTACAGGGTATAGGGATGAGGGTTGAGGGTGTACAGTTTAGATTTTAAGGTATTTGGTTGAGTATTAAGGGATAGTGTTCAGGGTTGAGGGTATAGGGTATAATGATTAGCATTTAGGATATTCAATATATGGTTGACGATTAACAGTTTAGGGTACAAGGTTGAATTTAGGGTTTAGGGTTTAAGCATGGGGTTGAGGGAACTAAGGGTTTCTAGTTGAGGGTATAAGGTTAAGTGTATAGGCTATAGGGATTATGGTCAAGGATATTGGGTATAGGGTTTAGGGTATGGGTTGAGGGTATAAGGCACAGGGTTAAGGGTTAAGGGTTGAGAGTGTAGGTTTTAAGTATAAGGTTGAGAGACAATGTTAAATTTTTAGGGTATAAGGTTGAGGGTATAGGGTATAAGGATGAGGGTTGAGGGTGTAGAGTTTAGGATTTAAAGTATATGGTTGAGGGTTGAGGATTGAGGGTATAGGGTTGAGGGTTAAGGGTTGAGGGTTTACAGTTGAGAGATAAGTTTAGATCTTTGAGTATATAAGATTTTGTGTGAGGTATAGGGATTAGGTTTTAGGATATTGGGTTTAGGTTTTAGAGTATATGTTGAGGGAATAAGACATAGGTTTAAAGGTTGAGACTATATGGTTTAGGTTTTAAGTATAGGGTTGAGGGAAAATGTTCAAAGTTTAGGCTATAAGGTTGAGGGTATAGGGTATAGGGATGAGGGTTGAGGGTGTAGGGTTTATGGTTTAAGGCATAGGGTTGAGCGTTGAGGGATTAGGGCTTAAGTATAGGGTTGAGGGTTTATGATTGATGGATAATGTTCAGCCTATTGAACTTGTTTAATATTAAGTGTGTAAGGTATGAGGATTATGGTTTAGGATATTGGGTATAGGGATGAGGGTTGAGAGATTGAGGATATAAGGCATAGGGTGAAGGGTTCAAAGTGTATGGTTTAGTGTTTAAGTATAGTGTTGAGGGTAGAGGGTATAGGGATGAGGGTTGAGGTTGTAGGGTTTAGGGTTTAAGGTATAGGGTTGAGTGTTGAGGGATTAGGGATTAAGTATAGAGTTGACGGTATATCATATAGGGTAGAGGGTTGAGGATTTAAAATTGAGGGATAATCTTGAGGATTGAGTTTCTAAGGTTAAGTGTATAGGGTATATGGATTAGGATTTAAGATATTGGGTATAGGGTTTAGGATTTCGATTGAGTGTATAAGGCATAGGGTGAAGGGTTGAGAGATTATGGTTTAGGGTTTAGGTATACGGTTGAGAAATAATATTAAAGGTTTAGGGTATAAGGGTGATGGTATAGGGTATAGGGATGAGGGTTGATGTTGTAGGGTTTAGGGTTTAAGATATACGATTGAGGGATTAAGGATTAAGTATTGGGTTGAGGGTATAGGGTTTAGGGTTTAGGGTTTGAGGGTATAAGGAATAGGGTGAAGGGTTGAGAGTGTATGGTTTAGCATTTAATTATAGTGTTGAGGGATAATGTTTAGGGTTTAAGGTATAAGATTGAGGGTATAAGGCATAGGGATGATGGTCGAGGGTGTAGGGTTTAGGTTTTAATGTATAGGGTTGAGGGTTGAGGGATTAGGGCTTTAGTATAGGGTATAGGGTTGAGGTTTGAGGGTTTGCAGTTGAGGGATAATTTTCATGGTTGAGTGTCTAAGTTTAAGTGTATAGGGTATAGGCATTAGGGTTTAATGTATTGGGTATAGGGTTGAGGGTATGGATTGATGGTATAAGGAGTAGGGTGAAGGTTTGAGAGTGGATTTTTTAGGGTTTAAGTATAGGGTTGAGGGACAATATTTAGGGTGAGGGTATAGGGTATAGGGATGAGGGATGATGTTGTAGGGTTGAGGGTTTAAGGTATACGGTTGAGGGTTGAGGGTATAAGGTATATGGTTGATGGATTGAGGGTATAAGGCATAGGGTGAATGGTTGAGAGTGTATGGTTTAGGGTTTAATTATAGTGTTGAGCGGCAATGTTCAATGGTTAGGGTATAAGGTTGAAGGTATAAGGCATAGGGATGAGGGTTGAGGGTGTAGGGTTTAGGGTTTAGGGTTTAAGGTATAGGGTTGAGGGTTGAGGGATTAGGGATTAGGGATTTAGTATAGATTTTAGGGTATAGGGTATAGGGTTGATGGTTGAGAGTTTATAGTTGAGGGATAATGTTTAGGGTTGAGTGTCTAAGGTTAAGTGTATAGGGTATAAGGATTAGGGTTTAAGATATGGGGTATAGGATTGAGGGTATGGATTGAGGGTATAAGGAATAGGGTAAAGGGTTGAGAGTATATGTTTTAAGGTTTAAGTATAGGGTTGAGGGAACATATTCAAGGTTTAGGGTATAATGGTGAGGGTATAGGGTATAGGGTATAGGGATGAGGGTTGATGTTGTAGGGTTTGGGGTTTAAGGTGTAGAGTTAAGAGATTGAGTGTATACGACATCGGGTGAAGGGTTGAGAGTGTATGATTTAGGGTTTAAGTATATTATTGAGGGACAATGTTGAGGGTTTAAGGTATAAGGTTGAGGGTATAAGGCACAAGGATGAGGTTTGAGGGTTTAGGTTTTAGAGTTTAAGGTATAGGTTTGAGGGTTGAGGGATTAGGGCTTAAGTATAGGCTTGAGGGTATAGGGTATAGGGTATAGCATTGAGGGTTTACAATTGAGAGATAATGTTTAGGGTCAAGTGTCTAAGGTTACGTGTATAGTGTATAGGTATTAGGGTTAAAGATAGTGGGTATAGGTTTTAGGGTATGGATTGATGGTATAAGGCATAGGGTGAAGGGTTGAGAGTGTATGGTTTACGGTCTAAGTATATGGATGAGGGAAAATATTTAGGGTTTAGGGTATAATGGTGAGGGTATAAGGTATAGGGATGAGGGTTGATGTCGTGGGGTTTAGGGTTTAATGTATAGGGTTGAGGGTTGAGGGTATAGGTTATAAGGTTGAGGGATTGAGGGTATAAGGCATATGGTGAAGGGTTGAGAGTGTATGGTTTAGGGTTTAAGTATAGTGTTGAGAGAAAATTTTCAAGGTTTAGGGTATAAGGTTGAGGGTAAGAGACATAGGGATGAGGGTTAAGTGTGTAGGGTTTAGGGTTTAAGGTATAGGATTAAGAGTTGAGGGATTAAGGCTTTAGTATATAGTTTAGGGTTGTGGGTTGTGGGTTGAGGGTTTACAGTTGAGGGATAATTCTCAAGGTTGAGTGTGTAAGGTTAAGTGTTCAAGGTATAGGGATTAGGGTTTTTGATTCAGGGTTTAGGGTTTAGGGTTTGGATTAAGGGTATAATGAAAAGGATGAAGGGTTGAGAGTGTATGGTTTAGTGTTTAAGTCTAGGGTTGAGTGACAATATTCAGGGTTTAGGGTATAAGGGTGACATTATAGTGTATAGGCATGAGGTTTGATGTTTTAGGGTTTTAGGTTTAAGGTATAGGGTTGAAGGTTGAGGGATTAGGGCTTAAGAGTTGGGTTGAGGTTATAGGGTATAAGGTTGAGGGATTGAGGGTATAAGGCATAGGGTGAAGGGTTGAGAGTGTATGGTTTAGGTTTTAAGTATAGCATTGAGGGAAAACGTTGAGGTTTAGGGTATAAGGTTGAGGGTATAAGGCACAAGGATGATGGTTGAGGGTGTAGAGTTTAAGGTATAGGGTTTAGGGTTGAGGGATTAGGGCTTAAGTATAGGGTTGAGGCTTGAGGGTTGAGGGTTTATAGTTAAAGAATAATGTTCAAGGTTGAGTGTCTAAGGTTAAGTGTATAGGGTATAGGGATTAGGGCTTAAGATATTGGGTATGGATTGAGGGTATAAGGAATAGGGTGAAGGGTGGAGATTATATGTTTTAGGGTTTAAGTATAGGGTTGAGGGACAATATTTAGGGTTTAGGGTATTAGGGTTAGGGTAGAGGGTAGAGGGATGAGGTTTGATGTTGTAGAGTTTAGGGTTTAACGTATACGGTCTAGGTTTGAGGGATTAGGGTGTAAGTATTGGGTTGAGGGATTGAAAATATACGACATAGGGTGAAGGGTTGAGAGTGTATGGCTCAGGGTTTAAGTATATTATTGAGGGACAATGTTGAGGGTTGAGGGTGTAGGATTTAGGGTTTAAGGTATAGGGTTGAGGGTTGATGGATTAGGGCTTTAGTATATAGTTTAGGTTATAGGGTATTGGAGTACAATACCACTGAGAGGGGGGGTTAATCAGTGGTATACTAATTTCAACAAGACATTGAAATAATCTTTCAAAACTTTGAAACAAAGGCAACTTCGATTGAATGGAGATGAGGCATCATATTAACAATGAAAATCATGATAACTAAAAACTTACAAATCAATGTCAAGAATGCATCAACACAATATTATGAAACAATCTATGATAAACATTAACGCATGAACATAAGACTTAAGAGTAAGGATGTTCATATATTAGACACACAAAAAATAGATACCATAACATAGAGATTAACTTGTAAAGTTTGATTGACCATAATGAAGATGAGTAGAGAACATCATTTCAAACAATGATATATGATGAATGTGTTCATGTAGACCAAATAAACTTAGGATAACTTTAAAACCAAATGACACATGATAAGAAAATGAACATGAGGATCAAGCACATCAGTGATAATAACAACCCATAATACAATTATTTTTCTGAGTGGAAAACCCTCATGGGGAATCAAAAACCACTCGAAATGCCTCACTAGCTTTAATAAAAAAATGTCTTACTGACAGTTCCTCACTGGCAGAGCCTCGCTGGCTACAAAATGCCTCACTGGCAATTTAAGCCTCACTGGCTACACAATGCCTCACTCGAAACTTAAGCCTCACTGGCTACAAAAATATTGTCTCACTGACATTTAACTTTGCTCAACAAATAAGATAAAAAGCAATATATAGAGGATCACCCTATTTCTCTGAAGATCATGTTGGCTTACAGCCTTAATGCATTCTATGTCCTCCAAACTTCATTTTATTTGAAGTACAGAACACATACAATACACTAATCTTTCACTGTCCTTTTCAACTATCTTTTAAGCACAAAACATTGTTTATAGCTCATTTACAAATGGCTTTCATCAAACGTTTGCAGTAGGGTTTCAATAGAAACCTCTCATTTTAACAACATTTTCAAATCTTACTTATAACAACATGAATCTTGTTGTTTATAACTCTTCATTCCATAGCCTAACCTCAAACTGAGCTTAAGAATACTGCATATATAGCAATCATTAATCTTATGAAGCTCAAAAAGGTTGTACCTTTTCTTCTCGACAACAAAGTAAATGAAAAATTAACTTATAGATCACAACTGTTCAAATGGCCAAATCTTCTATAGCCAACTATCAAAACCCTTTGAGACTTTTGAAGCAATACAACAAATAATGTAACTCCACAATCCACTGAAACTACCACCATTAACTATCAAGAAAAAATCTTTGTAAAGCTTTTGCTCAGCCATGTCGAAGTATCAAGCCCTATGATTGCTATTGTTGTGTATACACCATTCTCCCACTTTTTCTCCAAGCCCTAACATGACCATCAAGTTTTACAACATAATTAAATTTTAGGGAAAAATAAAATATATTCATTGTTTATTTTTACACAATAAAAACCTTGAGTATCATTGTGTTGGTATTTATCATTATACTATTGTTTATTTGGCCAAACTAAATAAAAAATCACAATAAACAACACCTTGTGTCAAGAGCTTTATGTGTTAAGTACGGGCTTTAAGCTTTGATAGTTATTGTTGTCTTAGTGAAAATGATGATGTTTTAAAATACCAACGAATACCACCCAAACCCACTTCATGATTGCTTTAGCCAATGCAATAACACTTTTGAAACTGACTTGTAAATAATGAATTTGTCATCAAAATTATTTATTTTGACTTGTATAATAAGCACCTCCCTTTTCACATAAAATGCCTAGAGTCTTCAAATGTAGTGTTGATGGTGAAAATGACACAAACAACGTTAAAACAGAATATTTCTACTCTATTTCTCCTGAAAAAGAAAGACAACATATCGTAGCCTAACTCCCAAGGTCCTGGTAGTTGGTTCTCAACTCTCTGGTGTCACTCAATCCATCCATGCAACTGTAATGTTCAAGGGGCCTGTGCTGGTAACAAAAGATTCAAGCAATGACTCAATTTCTCAAATCGTTCTTGTAAATAAAGGGAGTTTCAAACAAAAGAAAAAGATAGATCAAAGGGTAAATCAATAAAATATGAACAAAACTTACTAGCATCTAGACATATACCTTCAACAATGAATGTTTTCCAATCAGATCAAGAAAACCAAAGCATGATAAAATTCACAGAATAATCTATGGCATTGTATGCATCTAAGGTACTTATTTTAATTCTCCTATCACAACTACTTCAAAGATTTTTTTAAAATAACACACATTCATTCATTGACAAGGTCATAGATCAACAGACTTCAATAAATTTAATTCAATGATAATCTAACAAGATAATCCTTAAATCTGGTTTCTTCTAATGACTTTCATCACATAAGAAACTTTAATGCTTTAGCACAATCACTGGCATTCAGATAGATTATAACTTATCAGCCTTATCAAATAAAACAACTCAATTCTAACATCATATTGCGAAAACCTGTAACTTTATTTAACTGTAAAAATTCAAGTACAATGTATTCTGTAATCACTACAAAATTCTATCTCCTAATATTAGGTAGGCCAATTCTATTCTCTATTAGCCGACCCTTACAATATGATACCCAAAGGGTATTTATAGATATACAAAAACTCGAACTCCACTTCTATTTTAAGTCATCCACCTTTTCAGGAACAAAACCTTTCTTAGAAACTCAAATCAATTTGATCTTGAGTTCTTACATTAGACATTCAGTTAAACTGGAGAATAGAAAATAGAAGAGAAAAAGTGTCATGCACTTCAAAACTGTCAGTGCTACATGCAACATGCAAAGAAGAAGAAAGTCATGCATGCAGGAGATTTACGAATGTGAAGTTGGGTCTGTCATGAACTCATCATAACTAGCGAACACTTGTTGTAATATAGCTATTTCTGGCCCGTCAACCCAGCTATCTTCAAATTTAATTTGCTCCAACTCTTCTGTAGCAAACCCTCTCATACCTTTTATCTTTGTCAACTCTCTTCTAGCATCTTTTATTTCCTCTTTAACATCCATTAGTCGATCTATCATCAAATCTTCTCCATCATCTCCTTTCTGCATGAGTCCTCTAAATATTTCATCCCATTTCTCTTTGATCTAACTCAAAGGCATGCCTTCCTTGGTTAATACATTAACATCCACCATGATAGCAATAACCACCTCCAGCTCTTCAAACTGTTCAGATAGATTATTAACAGCATTTTGGACCTCATCCCTATGTTTACACAAGAAATCTGTTCTAAATCAAAGTATACGGGAGGTCTTTTCCACAAAATCTTTATTATCCTCCTCAAGTATTGACTATTCAAGAAGAGTAGTCAAAGGCAATGTATTAACCTTCTCCAATTTCTGACTATACTCTTTATACTCCTCTTCTTGTTTTTCTGATGCTTCAATGTATTGATATATTTCTCTTATTAACTCTTCAATGCCTTTGTAAAATTCAAAACCCTCAACCAAAACTTCACCTACTTCTCAATTCAACTTGTCTATCCATCTGTCTACCATCTACACTTTGCCTCTTACCTACACCAAATCATCTACCTCCTTTTTGCTTAACAAAATTGGAGTCTCAATGGCCATTACCTATTGTGATCTCGGAGAGGAGACACTTTTCAAAAATGAATGTAATTGATCCAACTAAGCCTTAAGCTCATCCTTCTTTTGTTTATCTTTTAACATTCTTGAATTAGTTGTTGAAGCCACCACATCAATTAGGTTCATCTATTGATCCCTGGTGGGCCTTCCCAATTTGACAATACTCAACTGATAATTTGTTAACTGCATGTCCCCTACCTCCTTTTCTGTCATTGGTATGGCACACTCAGCAATAGTCTCTCCTTTGTCTGTGAGTCTGGTAGAATGTAGGATCTTGGCCTTCTTTTTAGGCCTCTCTTGTTCAATTTCCTTCATCATATCCTCCCAATTGAGAGGTTGTGAAGGTGTTATTGCCCTCTTCTGTAGGTCCAATTTTAACCAAGTGGGAGCACATGGAGTAGTAGTCATCATAGAGGAAGAGGAAGCAATAGTAGTAGTAGAAGGTGGCTGCACATTTAATGGGGTTAAGAATAAACCCTTGGTTCCTCTTGCTGTTCTTGCACCACATGCATTCACACAAGCCTTTCAGCCTCTTCCCTATCTCTTTGTTCTTGTATCTTCTTCTCTTCTTCTTCCTTCTTCAACCTTTCTTCCTCCACTCGATCTCTCTCCACTTTTTCCCTTTCCAATCCTTGCTTTTCTATTCTTTCCTTCTCTAGAGCTTCTTTTTCCAGTTTCTCTTTCTCCAAAGCCTCTATTCTTTCTACCTCTAAAGCTTTAAGCTTTTATGCCTTTGCTTTTTCTTCTTGTTGCTTCCTAACCATCTCTTCAGTATCCTTTTCCTTTCTTAATCTTTCTGCTTCTTCTTCTTTTCGGTGAGCTTCCTCAGCAAGTTTTAACTTGGCAACCAAGATTTCTTTCTCCCTCTAGTTTGTTGCCTTCTCTTCTTCAAGGTCATGAATCTTTTGTATTAGTTCCAACTTTTCATTCTCTTCTTTAACCTTGAGTTCATGTTCTTGTTGCCTTTTCTGTCTCTCTACTTCATCAGCTGCTGCCCTTGCATCAGAATCCTTTTTTGCCTCTTCAAACAACGCCCATTGATCTTCTTGTGTCAAAACCTACTCAATATCCTCCTCTAGAGGCATATTTTCTTGCATATATTTTTCTGACTGAGTCTTATCTGAATCTATTCCAACATCATGAGCCTCTACCCCTTTTCCCTTTATGGATTCAGCTATGTCATAAAGAGTTTCCTTTTCCACCTCTTTACCTTGCCGCTTTGCTACTAGGACTTGAGTAGAAGATTCTCCTAAGGCCGGTGTTGAAACAAATAATCCTATTTGAGCCTCTCCTTCTTGTGTTTTTGATTCATCACCTACTGCTTCAAGTTGTATCTCTTCAATGCCTGGAGGAAAGAACTCCAAAGGCTCTTTAGGAGGTGTCTTCCATTTGATTCTTTTGTATCCCTTACCCTTTTTAGGGGCTGGTCCTTGAGGAGTCTTGGTTCTTAGAACTAACCATTGCACACTCCTATCCAATATTTTCCTTCCAATCTACTTAATATCAATGGTTTCCTCACTATCCCAGTCAATTGGATCCAGACTCTTGGTGCCAATGTTCAAAGCTTCATAGGATGGATCCAATACAATTCCATCATCCACCAATATTTCAGGAATGTTATCTTTAACACCAAGCTCTGACATGAGTGAGATAGATAATCTTTCATAATTCTTCTTTCTTAGATCATACTCATCCTATCAATCACTCCAAAAATCTTCTAATAAATTAAAATGCCTGTCAAACACCGAAGGCAACAAGGCATACATCTTACCCTTCGGGTCAAAATACTTATGAGCTATGTATAAACCCAACTTCAACTGTATCAGCTCACTGCAAACAACCCTTTCTCCTACCAGATGCTAATAGCCATACTCACCCAACTTCATGGGAAACTTGTGACATCCTATCTTATGCTTTAAACCAAACCAAGCATTAACTCCAAGAGCCTAATATAAAAATTATATCAACACTATTCTATTAGTGCAACACCTTGGAAGCAGATGTGGATGGCCTTCAAAACCATCTAACCTAAAATATGTGAATTTGGGGTATTGAATGTAACAACATCCCCATTCAACAATGAATGCCATGGATTCTTGACTCAACCTGTACCCTGCATCACCATTCAATTGGTTGATGACTACATATCTGAATGCATCATTGACTCTTCTAAATTGAGTCTCAACAACCTGAAGAGACAACCTGTCATAATGCTCCCACACTTTCTTCTGTCCATCCAAGACTCCCATTATGCCCACTCTATTTAAACCTGGGAAGATACCCAACCTTGCCACTGCATATACAATATAAGAAGTCATAAAGAAACACTTAGTGCCTCTGATGTTGGTCAGCTAATCATGGATAGCATTTGACATAATCATCAGCCAATCAAACTGTTGGGCTCCATTTAAGATTGTCTGGACGAAAGGAAACATCCACTCCTTGAATTGAAATATATCTCTCTTCTGAAAAACTCTAGACAACATCATGATTAAATCTGATATCTCCTTATAGAAATCTGCCCTCTTTGGCTGGTCCGCAAGCTTTCTTAGAGACATCTTTTCTGTCTTCAACCACTTTTTGTTCAAATGACACTTATTGTAGTCCTTATACTTACTATATTTCTCCAAGGCCTCTGCCTCATCCAACTACACCAAGTTCTTAGGATCCGGGATATTGAATATACTTTGCAATGCTTGAGGAGTAAGATCAATAATCACATTGTTTTGGGAATCCATGCACTATCTGGTAGCAGGATTGTAGGCACTAGCTATTGTTAAGATCAACTCTGGGCATTGGATTGACAAAGGAAACAAAGTGATATGAGCCAAACTAGACTCAACAATCCTCTTCATTCTAGGTGTCGCATCCTCATTGAATGTTTTAGCATATGCCTCCTCAAAGTTGTACTGGCCCAAGTTTGTATTAGTGATGTCTGACCAGTCGGATTCCACTTTGCTTACTTTCACAACAGGACTCCTGTGATTATACCTCAGGGTATAAGGCAACTCTTCTGGCTTCATCTTCTTTGGTTTGGGTGCTTCCTTTGATGTTCTTGCAAGTTGGTTTCTTTGAGAATCTTCTCCTAATGTTCCTGACATCCTCTTACCTTTCCTACAAAATACCTCTAGTTAGATCCTTGAATGAAATATCTCCAAATGTGTCTTCAAATCATACCTTCTAAACATACATCGGAGGTGGAACTAGGCAAAAAACATCTTAAATAACCTTCCTTTAACATGTTGTTGAGCTCAAAGTTGGAAATGGAATGGACACTCTACTAATAACAAGCAGACTCAAACTCGGAAGTGAAATAGTGATCGAAACCAGAACCAGAATGGAAACTAATTCGGTTTCCTTACAGATTTTTTGTTTCCATATTCAGGTTCGCTTCCGCTTCCGCTTCCGCCAGGTAAACATTTTTATAAAGTAAAGCTTCTTACTATAAGCGGAGTTGAAGACGGGATGGAAATGGAATTGACACCTTTTGGAAAACATAATTTTTAAGTTCAAAATCAATTCCAATCCCACTTCTGACAAGGTTGACCATGACATCATAAATGACTTTATTTAACTCAATGCATAACTTCACGATTTTAAACTAAGTCATTCCAAAAACAAAATGGGGCTAACATATAACTCGATAGAACCATCCCCATATGACCAGGGGGATGACTGTATTCTAGGGCATCATATTTTAATCATTTTTAAATGTGATCATAGAAACACATAAAACCCTAAACTAGAAAACACAATAAAACTAGGGCAAGGATTTAACCCTTCCTATTTTAACCAGATGAATATGCAATACTACCATTAATTCATTCTACCTCACTGTAAATCCCTAATTTTAACTAACGCCATTTAAAACCTCAATTTAATCTAACTTACTGCAAATCAAAATAGCACGATGCGATCATGACTAAAACGTGAAAGCGACCGTGCCCTAAAACACAAAGATCCAAAAACAAAAGAAAAAGAAATGAAGAATTAACCAGACAAACAAATAAAGCAAGAACCTACTCAAACAAACATACCAAGAACCATGAATTTGTTTAAAACGAAATGATTCAGAGCACAAGCAAACACAAAAATGCAACAGTAAATAAATGAAGAACAACAACAATAAGAAACCCTACCTCGAATGCCAATAAATAGACAAAACACCTGAAGCAATTAGCAAGCAACTGTCTCTCGATCAATCGGTTCACTCGCACAAGACTTTATTGCAACTCCTCTTCGCTCTTTAATCTTTTTAGAATAATGATAATAATAATACATGGATCACTAATTAAGGTAAAATTCATAATTTCACGCATGCCTCGCACCTGTCATTAATGCATTAAATGCAGTAGAGTGGAGTCGGAACTGAAAAAGAACTGGCCCATTACTGCAAAAGACTTCAGCAAAAGTCAACAACCAAACTGGCAAGAGCGGAATCAGAATGAAAACAAATTTTGGAAAATTTGGTAATTTCCCAACTTAGTTCCTATTCCATCTCCGCCTCCACCAACAAAGCATAAAACAAAACCAAACAGAAAAAAGGTGAAATAAAAGACCGACAGAATAAAACTTAACAAAAGGACATAGACTAAAACAAAAGTTCAAAAAGCAGAGGCGGAGACGGAATGGAATCTGATTTTGCAATTTTGAATAAACATGAAGTTAACTTCCACTCTAGTTTTGGCTCCTATAAAGACAAAGCAAAAAAAATCAAAAGAAAGACTATCAGGATGGGGGACAAAACGAGTTTTGAAAGAAGTTTCAGAACCCGATTTGGTTTCGACTCTGATTCCGACAGACTAAACCAAAATAAAATAAAGTGTTGGAAGCAAATGACTCCAAAATTTGTTTGAAAATCAAAAAAAGATAAAAACACAAAGGGGGGCCCATTTTGACCAAGGCAAAAGATGGGGTGGTTATGCAAGGCATAACATGTAGTAGATTTCAAGGAAAATCCCACGACATAATTTTGTCTCATAGTTCCCGAAATAATGAAACCTTAGTACCAAAAATCAACATAGATGTTAGTTACCAAGTGCCAAAAAAACTAATGCATAGATGTATCAATGTGCACCAAACCAAGTTATCTCATATCTAAATGTATTCCATCTTATTATATCAACACCAAATAGGTAGCACTAAACCATCAATGGATGTCAATACTATAAATGCCAAAATAGCCCTTGACATCAATGCCAAAACCAATGTGAAGGGGGTCAACAAACTCCCTCTTTGGAATTGATGTCAAATCTGTATGATCACCAATGCACTATCAAAGAATCATCACATAAGCACCAAAATTAAACTCAGCAATAAACCAATATGCAGTGTGAAGCAATAAACTAATAAGCGAAGTAAAAACTATTTTTTGCAATGTAAGCAATGTAAATCTACATAATGATCACTATATATCTACATATGTACCACTGTATATCTCAAATTTTCTCCGGTGGTACATCTCAAATTTTCTCCCCCTTTTGACAAAAATTCCAAAGGTCAAAGGGGTGGGTAAGCATCAAAAGACCATCAAGTACCTGTCCAAGAACACCAATCTTCTTGCACATGGATATAAAACAACATCATATTTGAAGAAATAGAAGCTAAAAAGAGCACAATACAATGATATAAAATATTGCCATAGTATAAAGACTAAACCAAGATGCCACCATGTTGAAAATAAGGGCTGCAGAATATGCATGAAATATCCCCCTAAACCTATGCACTAAAAGAGATTAGTTGTTCCCCCTAAGAATAAAATTGTACTAGCACAAATCATCACCTAACACTTTCTTCATTGTCAAGCATTTTCATCAGTAACAAAGACCCACTCACTGTGACTAAAAGCAACAACCTGGCACCTTATACTTGTACTAAAAAAAGAACTTATTAAAACTATTGTTGCAGAAAGAAACCATTACCAAAGCATAAAGAACATTGGAAGATACCATAAACTATCATTGTCCATTGAGAAGAAATTATGTTGCAAGATTATGTATATCACTGTGCCCATACCTTGTGATTTCTCTAATCATCAAGGCACTGCCATCAAGGTGTGCATTACTAAATAAGAAGCAAGGAGTGATATCGTATTGATCCTCTTTTGACAGTAAAAAGAAAAGAGTGTGATTGAACCACCTTGAATTAGGGCTTCTTGTCATAGTGAAGATGATACCATTCACTAGATCTACACATCAATTGTTAACAAGAAAGTGATAGTGCATTAGCACTATTATTAGACCCCTTACAACAAGAAACTTGCAAAGAAATTGCAAGTAGGCCACTATGACCAGGCTAGAACTATGATGCTATGCAGGGACACCCTGCAAACTATGACAATGAAAAGCATTGTTATAGCAACATACTATTAAGAAATATTGACTAAGATCACTGGTAACAATATTCAAAAAGAAAAATAGGACTATTAAGATAGGCAATGAACACATTTTCAATTGTATACAAATATCCAATGTATAGATTATTATTATACTACTCTTGCAAATTATCTTGTATTCTCACTATGGAACCAAACCATGCCAAGCCATTTTTAATGTTTTGCATGTCACGGACAATTTGAAAATAGATAGAGTACTGCCACTAAATGAAGAACTGTAAAAATATGCCATACCATCTAAGCATAATATCATGGGCCACAACTCAAATTACATAGTCACTATCCTTACAATAGTATTACTGTCAAGAGGACACCATACACATCATTGTCAATGTGACCATGAATTTCAATACATGGGTACTATCACCATATTCAATGCCTATATAAAAATTATAGAAACACTACCCATCACTGCAATGAATCTTCACCTGATATACAACAAACTTGAGAAAAAATTAGTCCTCATAACTTTGAAAACAATGCCAACCACTCCTAAAGGTCACTGAACTTTATGCCCATTGAAGCATAATGATGTGATCTTCCATTAAAAAATGATTTGACTAGCATATCAGTAACTATGGTGAGCAGTGATCAAGAAGTCATCAAACATTATTAACAAGAACAAATTCATGAGCATCATTAAAAGAACTGTACATCCATAATATCACTATACTGTAGAAGACCTGTTGATGGTGGAAATGACACAAACAACGTTAAACAAAATATCTCTACTCTATTTCTCCTGAAAAAGAAAGACAACATATAGTAGCCTAACTCCCAAGGTCCTGGTAGTTGGTTCTCAACTGTCTGGTGTCACTCAAGTGGTCCATGCAACTGTAATATTCAAGGGTCCTTTGCTGGTAATAAGGAATGCAAGCAATGACATGTTCATCAATCTATACTTAACGAAAAGGCGGTTTTAAATAAAATAAAAAGATAGATCAGGGCATACATCAGTGAAACATGAATAAGAACTATCTAATATCCAGACATATATTCTCAACAATGAATGTTCTTCCAATAGATCAAGAAAAACCATAATATGATGCAATTTACGAAAAAATCCATACTATTTCATGTATCTATGGTGCCTAGTTTAACCATCACAATCACACATCATAATACTTAAAAGATTCAAAAGAACAAACTCTCATTCGTTGCTAAAATCATAGATCAACAGACATTCAACAATTTAATCCATAGATAATTTAATGAAATAAGCTTTAAATTTGGCTCCTTCTATTGATTTTCATCAAATAAGAAACACTTATGCTTCAGCACAATCACTGGCATACAGATAGACTATAATTCATTAACCTTATGGAATAAACTCAATTCCTACACAATACTACGTAAAAACTCATATTTGTATTCAATTGTAACTAAATAATAACAAATTATCTCTATCAAGCTATAAAATTCCTATCTCCTACTATTAGGTGGCTAATCTTATTCTCATCAGCCGACCTTTACAATATGGTACCCTATAGGTATATATAGATGTAGAAAATATGAAGTCCTCTCTATCTAAAGTCGAGGTCCACCTTTTTAGGAACTTAAATTTTCTTTGAAACTCAGATCAATTGATCTCTAGTTCCCATATTGATCATCTAGTAAACTAGAGAGAAAAAGAGAGAGGAGAAAAGAAAGCCATGCACCCATAAGATTGCCAATCATGCATGCAGATTTTGCTTTGAATTGTACTCATCATAACTAGAGAAGACTTGTTGAAGCATATCCAAATCTGGTCCATCAATCCAACTATCTTCGAACTTGATCCTCTTCAATTCAGCAATAGTAAACTCTCTCATGTCTCTCAACTTTGTCAACTCCCTTCCAGCAGCCCTCACCTCTTCTCTAATATCCAACAACAAATCTTCATCATCTCCCTTTTGTACGAACCCTTTAATTCTACCATCCCATTTCTCTTTTAACTGACTTAAAGGTAGGCTTTCCTTCACCGGTATATCAACATTCACTAGAATAGCAATAATAGCTTCTAGTTCATCAAGTTGTTCATTTAGATCCTTGCTAGAATCCTGAACTTCATTCTTATGTTTGTACAAAAAGTCAAATCTAAATTGGATTATGCTGGAGGCCTTTTCCAAGAAATATGTGTTGTCCTCTTTAAGGATTGACTGCTCTAGAAGAGTGGATTTTGGCAATTTATTGATCTCTTTTAGCTTATGGATATACCCTCTATACTCCTCCTCTTGTTCTCCCAATGCTTTAGCATGCTGACTCGTTTCTTCTATTAGCTTCAAAGCTTTCTCATGAACCTCATAACTACTTCCTAGCACCTCACCTTCTTCTTGATTAAGCTTGTTGGTCCATCTATCCATCATCCCAGCCTTACTCCTTATCTGCACCAAATCATCCACCTCTCTCCTGCTAAGAAAAACCGGTGTCTCTATGTTGGTAATTTGATGTGACCTCGGAGTAGAAACATTCCTTAAGAAGGTGTGTAATTGATCCAATTGAGCCTTAAGCTCATCCTTTCTCTGTTTATCCTTTATCATCCTTGATTTGGTGGATGATGCTACCACATCAATTAGGTTCCTTTTCTAATTTCTTGTGGGTCTTCCCAAATTGACCGTGCCCAACTAGTAATTAGTTAGCTGCATTCTCCTCCTTCAGTGAGTCTAGTGGAATACATAATTTTGGCCTTCTTCTTGGGTCTTTCTTTTTCAATATTTTTCATCATGTCATCCCAATTAAGAGGATGTGAGGGTGTTACTGGCCTCTTTTGAAGATCAAGTTTTAACCAGGTGGGAGCACTTGGAGTAGTGGCCATTACAGTAGAAGAAGAAGCAACAGTTGTAGCTGATAAAGGTTGTAGCATATTAACCTTAGTTTGAGGATCAACCTCCTATACATCTTATTGTTCTTGCTCTACATTTTCTTGTGCAAGCTTTTCAGCTTCTTCCTTGTCCTTTTGTTCTTGCATCTTCTTGTCTTCTTGTTCTTTCTTTAGTTTTTCCTCTTCCAACCTTTTCTCCTCAAGTAACTTGTTTCTCTCCTCTTCTAATGCTTTAAGTCTGTTTGAGGCTTCCTTTTCCTTTTGTAGCTGCTTGGCCAGCTCCTTAGCATCTTTCTCTTTTTGTGTGCATTCTCCTTCCTCCTTCGTCTTATAGGATTCTTCAATTATTTTAAATTTAACCTCAAGGGCTTCTCTCTCCCTCTACTACTTAGCCTTTTCGTCTTCTAGCTCATGGATTTTCTACACCATTTCTAGCCTGTCATTATCTTCTTTGGTCTTGAGCTCCTACTCCTTTTTCCTTTGTTGTTTCAGTACTTCATCAGCTCTTCGCTTGGCTTCCATTTGCTATTGTTGAAGTAAGGCATCTTCTTGTGCCTTAGCATCTATTGCCTTTTTTTTCTCCATTGCTTCTGCATGTGCTTTAGCATCTAAATCTTTCTTTGCTCTCACAAACAATGCCCATTGATCTTCTTCAGTTAACACATGTTCAATTTCTAGAGAAATCTCCTCTTGCACATCCTTTTCTAACAAGGTCTCATCAAAATCTATTGCAATATCATGAATTTCCATTTCTGCCTCTTTTCCCTTCAAGGTCTCAGTTGTATCATGAAGAGTGCCTCTAAGCATCTCTTCACCTTGCTGCTCTATATGTGGGACTTGGGCAGATAACTCTACTACAAATGATACTAGAGCCAGCGCTCCTATTGGAACATTTTCCTCCAGTGCCTTAGGTTCATCTTGATTCGAAGCTTCTAGCTCAATCTCTTCTATGTCAAGAGGGAAGAACTCTAATGGTTCTTTAGGTGGCACTCTCCTCTTAGTTCTTCTATATCCTTTTTCTTTCTTGGGATTTGGACCTCTAGGAGCTTTAGCTCCAAGAAAAACCCATTGGATACTCTTATCCAGTACAAGTCTTGCTATATATTTGATATCAATGGTTTCCTTAGCATCCCAATCCACTGGATCCAAACGTTTTGTTCCTCATAGGATGGATCCAACACTACCCCATCATCTGATAGTACATCAAGAACATCAGTTGTCACTCCAAATTCCACCATAACTGGAACAGGTAACCTCTCATAATTCCTCTTTCTGAGGTCATACTCATCTTGGAGATCACTCCAGAAGTCCTCCAGCAAGTTGAAGTTTTTATCAAAGACTGAAGCTAGCAAAGCATTCATCTTCTTGTTTGGATCAAAATACTTTCAGGCAGTGTATAAGCCCAACTTCAAATGCACCAATTCACTACAAATCACTTTAGCTCCCAAAAGATGTGGGCAACTATACTCACCCAATTGAATGGGGAACTTGTCACAACTGGGTTTGTGTTTCATTGCCAACTGGGCATTGACCCCCAGAGCTTGGTAGACAAACTCCATCAAAATCATCCTGTTGTTGCAGCATCTTGGAAGTAAGTTGGGATGACCCTCAAATCCTTCCAACCTAAAATAAGTGAACTTGGGGTATTGGATATACCAACATCCCCATTATGTGATAAAGGTCATGGCCTCCTGACTTAACCTATACCCTACATCTCCTATAAGTTGGTTAATGATTACATACAAGAATGCATCATTAACCCTTCTAAAATGTGACTCAGACACAAGTAGGGATAGTTGGTCATAGTGGTCCCATACTCTCTTTTGTCCATCAGCTTCCCCCAATATCCCTTCTCTATTCAATCTTTGGAAGATGCCTCCTTTGGCTGCTGCATAGACCACATAAGAAGTCATAAAGAAACTCTTAGTTTCCCTTATACTGACCAATTGATTATGTATGCTATCAGATACAATCATTGGCCAATCAAATTGTTGTCTACCATACAAGATTGTCTGAATAAAGGGAAACATCCATTCTTTGAAGTGAAAAGCATCCCGCTTTCCAAAGACCCTAGATAGCATCATTATAATGTCTGCCACTTCTTTGTAAAAATCTACCTTATTTGGCTGATCTGAAAGTTTTGTCAGAGACTTCTTCTCTGTTCTTAACCATTTCTTGTTTAGGTGAGCTCTATTAGTTTCCTTGTGGTTGCTGTATATTTACAAGGCTTTTGCCTCATTCAACAGTCCTAGGTTCTTTGGATTAGGGACATTAAACATATATTGGAACATTTGTGGTGTCAAGTCTATGATAACATTGTCCTGTGAATCCACACACTGCCTAGTGGTAGGATTGTAATCTCCAACTATTGTTATGACCAATTTTGGGCATTGGATGGATAGTGGAAATACAACAATGTGATCTAGGCTAGACTCAACTATTCTTTATGTTCTTCCTATTACCTCTTCAGCAAAAGTCTCTGAATATAGCTCCTCATAGTTGAATGGATGCAAGTTGGTATCAATTGTATCAGCCCATTCAGATCCCACTTTATTGGTTGTGACAACAAGACCCTTATGATTATACCTTAAGGTATAAGGCAGTTGCTCTGGTTTGATCTTCTTGGTCTTAGTTGATGCCTTTGAGGTTTTTGTAGGCTGACTCCTCTGAGAAGCTTCTCCATATATTCTTGACATTCTTTAACTTCCTACAACAAAACCTCAAATTAGATCCTTGAAGAAATATAACAAAATATGCTTTAATATCTTACCATTCTTATATATACCAGAGGCGAAACCAAGCAGAAAACATTCTAAATAGTCTCTTTTAAAACACTATCGGGATCGAAATTAAAATAGTTATTGAGATTATAGTAATAACAAGGAGGGACCGGAGTCGGAGTTGGAACGATAACCAGAATCGGAATCGGAACAAAAAATGATTTGGTTCCATGAAGATTTTCTAATTTCATATTCAGTTCCACTTCCGCTTCCACCTAGGTTACCAATGTTTTGAAAGACTGCTTCTTATTGTAAGTAGAGTCAGAGACGAGATGGAAATGGAATCGATACTTTCTTCGAAACATGATTCAAATTCTAAATCGATTCTGATCCCGCTTAAAATAACCATGACATCATAAATGCTTTCGACAGGATAATAAACACTAAGATCTAAGAACTAGGTCATATGAAAATGAAAAGGGCTTAAAAATAATCTTTAAAAGAACTACCCATATGACCGAAAGACAACCATACCAATTAGGGCATCATATTTAAAAATGGAAAATGCACCAAAACCCTAACTCACAAAACCTCGACCTCTAACAACCTAGGGCATGCATTTTAACCTAATTCAAAACAACCAGACAATGTGCAACATAAATCTTAATTAAAATCATAATCTACGAAACCTTACAAACAAAAGAACAGTAACTAATCTATGATATTCAAAACCTAGGGCATCACAATATGGTCACGTTTAAACGTGAAAATGATTGTGAGGAAAAACAAATAAATAAATAAATAAACTAACATACTAGAGAAGCAAAATGAAAACAAACAAACAAAAGAATAAAAAGCATATGAACAACACAAACCATAGGAACTCGTTAGAAGATTGATGAATCACGAATTCACACAAACAACCCAAATGAAACGATTCGCAAAACAACGAAAGAAAAGAATAAGAAGCCCTACCTCAAACACAAATAAATAATTTAGTCCCCTGAAGCAATTCCATGCATAATTGTCTCCCTTTTGATCAAATCACACGCACAAATGCTCCACTGCAACTTTGGTTCACTCTTGATCTTTTAAACAATGATGATAACTACCAGTTAATTCCTAATTAAGGTTAAAACTGCAGCTTTGCACATGCATGGCACCTGTAATCAATGCCATAAATGAGGCAGATCAGAGTCGGAACTGCAGAGGGAACTAGCACATTACTGCAGTACAGCTCAAATAAGTCAAACATCAAAAATGGTGGGAGCAAAATCAGAGTGGGAAATGATTTAGAAACTTGTCCAATTTTCCAACTCAGTTCCCATTCTGGTTCCAGTTTCGTATTTTGAAATGAGAAAACCCAACACAAAAACCTAAGTCTAAAGAAAAGACCAAAAAGTGGAGGCGGAGGCGGAAAGAGAATCGAATTTGAAACTTGAACTAAGTTCAGGCTTAACTTCTACTTTGGCTCCGGGATCGGGATGAAGTCTTTGAAGAGAATTCCAAAAGCCGATTTAGTTCTGGTTTCGGCTTTGATAAAGATAAAACAAAAAGAAAACAATGTGTTTTGAAAAGAATTACTCCACACCTTGTTTGAAAATCAACTAAGGACAAAAACAAAAAAGGGGGACCCCTTTTTACCAGGGCAAAAGATGGGGTGGTAAGCAGTGATCAAGAAGTCATCAGACATTATTAACAAGAACAAAGTCATGAGCATCATTAAAAGCATTGTACATCCATAATATCACTATACTACAAAAGACCCAGATCACTGTTCAATTTGTCAAGGCAAAGATTTGAAACCACTTTGAAGCAGATAATGCAACCATTGTTAAAAATAGATACACTAGGTTATCAGCTTGTGTGGCACTTTATACTATTTACACACTATATGAAAACAAGATAGTTTTGTGTTCAAGCCAACTTTTAAGCATCATTCAACTTAGTAAAATTAACAGTCAAACACTTATCAAGACTGTTCTTCACCCTTCACAATCAACAATAATAGAAATCACACCATTAGAAGTAGTTGTATGTGTCATTTTAAAACACTGCCACCTAGTACTATCAAGACCAAAGCATCAACCAATCTCATAGTTGTCATGTCAATCCACAACAAAAAATCATAGCAGACTATTTTGAAGAATGTGTCAACTATCACCAATAGATGCAGATCACTAAGAGCTATGAATTCCAAATCAAAATATAGTTTCAATAGAAATACATATCACTTGCAAAGATAGAATAAATACCTCTACAACCACTCTACAAACCATACCATTGTTTAAAAACTATGGCTGTCATCAGAGCACCAACAAGGAATATTGTCAGCCAACATATCACTGCGTCTCTGCACAAGACCATAACACTTTAAAATCACTAAGACCACTGCCACAACTCTGGCATATCTACAAATTACTAATGCACATCACATCATTGTCCACACTGCTGCTGCAAGCTCAAAAACTAAGACTGAGATCAAAGCATTACCAAACTATCCAACATCAGCACTATATTTTGTCTAATTTATCACTATCATTAATCACCATCACTTCACAAATTTCCATCCAAGTTAAATTGCAAATATAGGCAAAAACATGTAGACCATTTTCAATGACTGTTGCCAAAAAAAACTATCAAAGCAATATTCATAGTACAATACATTGAAGGCATTCTAGATAGATATCTCACCAACATAGACACATGTAAAACAAGAATTATCTCATCAATAGAATCATGAAGCTAAGAAACAAGGATCAACTCTTGAATCAACTCAAGAATCAACCAAAGCAACTACAAAAACATTGTCTTTAATAGCACTACACTTTGCATAATCTTACTCATAACTTCCTTGTCTTCTCTAGGGGTTGAAGAGTAAAACACTAACTTGCTCTCCCTTACCTCATGTTACCTTTTATGAACTTTGGGATGTTCCTTGTGCAATATGCACATGATTAGGGCTTTCTTCCTTTTTCTCATGCCTTCTTCTCCAAACCTTCAAAGGCTCTTTCCTTTGCTTAATCAGGTCATCTATCTTCTTGTTGTTTCTCGATGATTTCTTCCACTGACTTCTGCAGAACTTGGCTTTGTGTCCAACACCATTTAGAAATTTTCTACCACAATCTCTTGCAATGTGACCAAGATGGATAGATCTAAAATATGTGACATTATTATTACTATATGCCAACTTATTAAAACTCTTTTGCAAATCATTTTTCCTTGCATACATCCAACATTCTAATGCTTTATGACCATATGCAAAACATGAGTAGCAGTAACCAAAAAAAGAACAATTATACCTTGTTGAATGGGATTGTATGATAGGTGGAGGTCTTGAGTTTGTTCTTCTTCTTTCAACATCAAAAACTTTTTCTTTTTCTTTCTTTTTGTCTTCCTCAGGAGCAACAAAATGATAATTCAGGTCTATCTTTTTCCTAGGATTCTGCCTAACCTTGAAACCCTTTCCATATGTTGTTGCAAACGCTATTTCCCTTTTAAATTCATATTTGACACCAGATCTTTCCCCTTTTTCATATCCTAAACCAAAATGATCCTTGTAATTTTTTTGACTACTCAATATGCCATCTAAAGCATTTTTTCCTTTCACAAACTTCTATATTTTGACAACTTCTAGACTTTTCTTTAGATTGACAATTTCACCTTCAATTTTTTGGCATTCTATTGATTTAACTTGTAAGTCTAATTTTTTCACTTCATTCATCTTTTGTGATTCTAAAAACTGCAACTTCAAGTCTGCTACAAGATTTTCAACACAACAATTAGTGTCCTTTCTCAGATGCATAATTTTATCCAACTCAGAGGATGTCTTCTCAAGCTCTTTTTTCAAGGATGTTATTTTTGATTCCTTATCTTTTAATTGATTTTATAATTTTTCTTATTTTCTCTTAACCTCTTCAAGCTAAGCCTTAATTAACTTTTATGCATTCTCAATGGCTAAAAGATTTTTAGTCTTACACTCCCTTTCTTCTTGGAGCTTTCTATCTAAATTTTGATTAACCTTTATGAGTTCTTTTAATTCACCAAGTGCACATAACAAATCTTCTTCAAATTCACCTAGAGTCTAAACTTTGTCTTCAACTATAGGATTGATTTTATTATCACTTTTAGTATCAACTGGTAAGGGATTTTCTTGAAACAACACTTCACTAGACTTGACATGGGTTGTTTGATCAAATTTTTACTTAACACTAGTATTTTTCCTTTGACCTTTATTTCTTTTGCACTTAGCCATAATAATTACTTCACTACTAGGAAACCCCTAAGTTGGTTAGAATTAATATAGAATGGTATGACTTTGATACCACTTGTTGGAGTACAATACCACTGAAAGGGGGGGTGAATCAGTGGTATACTAATTTCAATAAGACCTTGAAATAATCTTTCAAAAATTTGAAACAAAGGAAACTTATATTGAACGGAGATGAGGCATCATATTAATTATGAGCATCATGACAACTTATATTAAGTTAAGATAGGCATCATGACAACTAAAAACTTATAGAGCAATGTCAAGATTGCATCAACACAATATTATGAAAAAATCTATGATAAACATTAACACATGAACCTAAGACTTAAGAGTAAGGATGTTCGCATATTAGACACACAAACAATAGATAACATAACAAAGATATTAACTTGTAAAGTTTGATTGACCATAATGAGGATGAGCAGAGAACATCGTTTCAAACAATGATAAATGATGAATATGTGTTCATGTAGACCAAATAAACTTAGGATAACTTTAAAACCAAATGACACATGATAAGATAATGAAAATGAGGATCAATCACATCAATGATAATAACAAACCATAACATAATTATTGTCCTAAGTGTAAAATCTTCATGGGGAATACAAACCACTCGAAATGCCTCACTAGCTTTAATAAAAAATGTCTCACTAAAAATGCCTCACTAGAAGAGCCTCACTGGCTAAAAAATGCCTCACTAGAAACTTAAGCCTCATTGGCTACACATTGCCTCACTGGCTACATAATTCCTCCCTAGAAACTTAAGCCTCACTGGCTATAAAATGATTGTCTCACTGACATTTAACTTCACTCAACAAATAAGATAAAAATAAATATATAGAGGATCACTTTATTTTTCTGTAGATCATGTTGGCTTATAGCCTTAATGCATTCTATGTCCTCCAAACTTCATTTTATTTGAAGTATAGAAAACATACAATACACTAATCTTTCACTATCTTTTTCAGCTATCTTTTACACACAAAACATTGTTTACAACTCATTTAAAAATGCCTTTCATCAAACGGTCTACAGTAGGGTTTCAACAAAAACCTCTCATTTTAACAACATTTTCAAATCCAACTTAGAACAACATGACTCTTGTTGTTTCTAACTCTTCATTCCATAGCCTAACCTAAAACTGAGCTTAAGAATACTGCATATATAGCAATCATTAATTTTATGAATCTCGATAAAGCCATACCTTTTCTTCCTGATAGCAAAGTAACTGAAAAAGTAACTTATAGATCACAACCATTCAAATGGCAAAATATTCTACAATCAACTATCAAAACCCTTCATGAATTTTGAAACAATACAACAATTAATGTAACTCCACAATCCATCGAAACTACAACCATTAACTGTCAAGAAAAAGACTTTGTAAAATTGTTCCTCACCCATGTTGAAGTATCAAGCCCTAAGATCGCTATTGCCATGTATACATCATTCTCCCACATTTTCTCCAAGCCCTAACTTGACCATCAAGTTCTACAACATGATTAACTTTTAGGGGAAAAAAAATCATTATGTCTTTTTACACAATAAAAACCATGAGTATCATTGGGTCGGAATTTATCATTATACTGTTTTGGCCAAACTAAATAAAACATCTCAATAAACAACACTTTGTGTTAGTAGATTTATGTGTTAAGTCAAGGCTTTAAGCTTTGATAATTATTGTTGTCTTAGTGAAAATGATGATGTATTCAAATGCTAATGAATACCACCCAAAGCCACTTCATTTTGTGTTTTCCAATGCAATAACACTTTTGAAACTACCTTGTAAATAATGATTTTTTTATCAAAAATATGTATTTTGACTTGTATAATAACCACCTCCCTTTTCACAAAAAATTCCTAGAGTCTTCAAATGCAGTAAATTTCAAGGAAAATCCTATGACATAAAGTTGTCTCAGAGTCCCTGAAAGAATGAAACCTTAGTACCAAAAACCAACATAGATGTTAGTTACCAAGTGCCAAATACAGTAATGCATAGATCTATCAATGTGCACCAAACCAAGTTATCTCATATCTGAATGCATGCCATCTCATTATATCAACACCAAATAGGTAGCACTAAACCTTCAATGAATTTCAATACTATAAATACCAAAAAAAACCCTAACATCAATGCAAAAACCAATGTCAAAGGGGTCAATATAGGGTTGTGGGTTGAGGGTTTACAGTTGAGGGATAATTTTCAAGGTTGAGTGTGTAAGGTTAAGTGTATAAGTTATTAGGGTTAGGTTTTAAGATATTAGGTGTAGGGTTTAGGGTATGGATTGTAGGTATAAGGCATAGGGTGAAGGGTTGAGAGTGTATGGTTTAGGGTTTAAGTATAGGGTTGAGGCACAATATTTAGGGTATAAGGGTGAGGATATAAGGTATAGGGATGAGGGTTGATGTTGTAGGATTTAGGTTTTAAGGTATAGGGTTGGGGTTTAGGGATTAATAATTAATTATTGCATTGAGGGTATAGGGTATAGGGTTGAGGGATTGAGAGTATAAGGCATAGGGTGAAGGGTTGAGAGTGTGTGGTTTATGGTTTAAGTATAGTGTTGAGGTGAAATGTTGAGGGTTTAAGGTATAAGGTTGAGGGCATAAGGCATAAGGATGACGGTGTAGGGTTTAGGGTTTAAGTTATAAGGTTGATGGTTGAGGGATTAAAGCTTAAGTATAGGGTTGAGGGCATAGGATATAGGGTTGAGGTTTGAGGGTTTACAATTGAGGGATAATGTTTAGGTTTGAGTGTCTAAGGTTAATTGTATAGGGCATAGGGATTAGGGTTTAATATATTGGGTATATGTTTTAGGGTATGGATTAAGGGTATAAGGCATAGGGTGAAGGGTTGAGAGTGTATGGTTCAATTTTTATGTATAGGTTTGATGGAAAATATCTAGGGTTTAGGGTTTATCTATTGTCTCTCTAAACGGAAACCCTATCTAAGAATCATAGTGTAGTATCTAGCTAAGTCAGTAACCAGACATTGTAATACTCGCAATGCAAGGGGAGGGAAGAATCTATCCCCAAGACACTCACCATATAATTTCCAAGGACCATTTGCTCAAGGGATGAGAAATCCAACTTTGAGTACATGCCTAGAAAAGATAAAAACATGGGTGCCCTCTAGGGGGTTACATGGCTGTGTGAGTCAACACAATTTTAAGATGTGGGTTGTTGAGTATAATGATGACCTTTTTTACCTTAAGAGTGAGTATGTCTGAAGTGTATCTTTGCTAAAACAAACCAATGGAAATCAATAGGCACCATTCATGGTTCTTGGACATAAACTATCTGTTTAGATTCTAATATTAAAGACAATTGTTCTACAATCACTTGTCATGTTCTCAAATCATTTAACTCAGGTAAAGATCATCCAAAAGAAACCAAAAAGGAATCAAACAAAACCACCTAGTAAATTTATGATTAGAGATTGGAAATCCAAAAAGTTTTTCAATAAATCCCCCAAATTCAAGAAACCGAAGAAACCATTTAGTTACAAAAATATTTTGAGAAGAAGACGTTTCTTGTATCAGAGTAAAAAATTGTTTCTTCATCATAAAAATTTCATACATAGGTATCACGATTTCGCTAGGAGTTATACTGGTGATTACGCCTCAGAGCCTCTTTATTCACAAGCCTATGTCCAAAGAAGAGCTCTTACACAATATCACAATCATATTCAACCCATTCGTCAGTCCTCCATCCCACAGCCAATGATAGAATACTCCATTAGACCCGATCAATTTTTTCAATAAAGAAACTCAAAAAATTTAGGCTTATCATCCAACATCAGAAAATTACTAGTGGAGATATCTTGTCAAAATCAAAATTCTTGAAAAACAATCTTTTCATGAGTAGATAAATCAAACAAAATCATTAAAACCCAAAGTAGCACTTTTAAATCCCAATTAGTGCTTACACCCTCTGTTTCAACGCTTCTGACCTTTGTTTTAGCACTTCCACAAAATAGTGCTTCGGAAGACTGGCATAACGCTTCCACACTCTGTTTTAGCACTTCCACAAAATAACGTTCTAGAAAACTATTGTAGCGCTTCCAAACTTTTTTTAGCGCTTATGTGCTCTGTTTTAGCTCTTCTGCACTCTGTTTTAGTGCTTCCAAATATTATTTTTTTTAAATAAAGAGCTTCCAAACATATCAGTCAGACTTGTTGACATCTAAAACTCATATTTTTATTAGATAGAAACATCATCTCAGTCTAGACAATATCTTAGACCTGAAACAAAATAGGTTCTTACAAGTCAAAATTATTTTCAACTAAAACTCAGATCTTGTAAACTACAAAGTGTCCAATTATCAAAACACAAATCTTGATTATTGAGTTAAGTTTCCTCATCAAGATTTTGACATCCTACAATCATGAAATGAAACACAATATCAGATTTTTAACTTGGTCTCATCAATATAATATATCAATCTATTTGACTTTGTTAAAATCCAATTGACACTAATACAAACATAGAAGATCAAAGTTTACTGAAAGTAATTGTTGATGCAGTATTTTGCATGTAGCAGTAATCTTATGGGAAACTTAGCTAATGGGTGACATTGTGTGCTAGCTAAGTGACCTCTAGGATTTTAACGAAGTCAGCTCTACATTTAGTGGGGGAAGGAAAAGGTAAGGGAGATTGCAGGAATGTAAAATTTACACTACAGGCAATGTGCCAAAGTCTTTAGACAACTTTACTAGAGGACAGTGCAGAATGCAAAGGCCCAAACCACTAAATTGCTGTTAATTAAGATAATTTTCTCAAAAGTACTTATCATCCAAAAATACCCTCTAATTTGTATAATGTAATCAAGCATAACTTTGTCTTAACATAGAAGATTCGAAGAAACATGGTCTGTATTCATTTCAGCTATGAAAGGTTATAGAAACTCAAGAACAGGCATTCATACAAAAATAAAGATAACAGCACAGGTCAATAGTTCTAACAAATGCTTAAAAACAAAAATGCCAAATTTATTTGGCACAAGTTGAAGTCTTCAAATTGAAAGCAACTATTACAAAAGGCTTACTTCCTAGTGCTTGAGATTTTTTCCAAACTTAATCAACAACCTAATAAAAGAAAACAAGGCCCATATTTATTGGCCAATCCATCGTCTGGAGACGCGTCAAGAGAAGAGAAAACCACGCACAGTGACCGATGACCTAGATCATCTCAAGTCGCCACAACAAACATTGACCGATCAGCAACATGCCAGCGAGGCCACAACATAAAATGGAAAACCATGCAGCAGCAGGAGAGAACACCGTTAGCAAGAAGTACAAAAGATCCGGTGGCATTTCCAAGGTAACTGGCGTAGAAACAAAATCATCACATGTCATTCAGACGAAGCCCGACAGAAATTTGAAAAGGTGTCCAGCAAAAAGCTTCGAGAGAGAGCCACGTGAAGAGCTCCAAACAAAAAAAAGAATGAGGTGGACCCAACTCGAAAAAATAGCCAGAGTGAGCCACGCGGCACGCAGACGGAGATTGCCGAAAAGTGAAGCAAAGGAAAAGTGAAAAGCTTTGTGAGGAAGCCACATGGAGAGCTTTTAGGGCAGTGAGCATTTGAAAAAAAGGCGTAGTAGCAAGGGTAAATATAAAAATGCAAAGGCTTCGGTAGTTTTTGTTGAACAGTTTGGCGACTCATAGGGGCTTTTTGCTCGCGAAAAGGAGAACCCCAGAAAATTTGATTCAGCATCAAAAATGCTCACAACCTCAAGAGGGTGGCTTGAATATTGGTCCATACTTCATTCGATGGTGCAGAGAGAGTTCACACATGCTCATGAGCCAGCCTAAGATCAATAATTGTTTTGAAGGGAAATCCACCAGATACTTTTATTTCCAATTCCAATTAGAAGAAAAGTTGTGCTAGCTGATGCACAATCCCCTCAATTTCTTTGGTAGTCGGAGATTGATCAAAGGTCTGGAAGACAAAAAGGTCCTTCTTCTTCTCTTTGATCATTGCAGCAATATGCTCCACACCTGCTACCGCCCGGTCTATAATGAAAGGCGAAGGGAGGCCTCTTTGAGTCAAACGGGAAAACTTCACCCGCATGTCACTGGTAAGTTGGTTTAACCGAGCTCTACAATCCACAACCTATTGAACAGCCTCATGCATGGAGATGAGGCTACTTACACCCAAAGCTGTTTTCATTCAATCATTGATGCCCAAGCCACTCAATGCTTCATCTGAAGCAATATACAACTTACCCAATAAAATTCTAGCCTCTGGAACCTTGTCAAAAGTTAACTCCTGAACCAGCTATATTGGTTCACTCACTGTTCAGCAAAGGCTAGCCGCTTGTGCCATAAACTTTAAGGTGGGCTGAAGAGTAAGGCACAAAGCCTTCACCTTGCCCCAGTATGATGCATGCAACTCTTTGGCAATTTCCAATGAGCTCATCCAGGGTGCAAGGGGTTGGGTCTTTAGGGTAGCCAATTCTGCCTCTCTGCTGCTCAAACTCGACTTTACCTCGGACAAGCTTTTGTCCAACACCTCCAGCTAATCTTTCAAAGTGAGAACTTCTCTTTCCTCTTCTACCAGGGCCAATTCAGCCTACTTAGTTTTTTGAATTTCCAACTCCAAGTTGGCATTCACTTCAGTAATTTCGGCAGTGGTGTTTTGTTGAAGCTCTTACATTCCCTCAGTTAGCAGACCAGACTGGGCATGGAACTTCTCCTCATTCGCTCAGCTCTGCTCGACCTCCTGCTAGAGTCTCAGAATGATCTCCATGCTCAAATCTTGCAACTCTTTGATCTTAATTTCGAAGGTACTCCTCTCCCTCTCCAACCAACTTATTTTGTTCTCCTGGGCTTTAAACTTGTTTACCCAGATGTCAACCTTACTTTTGAGCTCCACAATCTGATCATCCTTCTTCTTCATCTATCGGCTGAGCTTGAGAAAATCAATGGTTACTATTTTTTGGGTCTCCTCCATCAGCTCAACCTTATATCATAGGCGGGCTTGCTGCAAGTCTAACCCGATAGCATTCACAGAATAATCATTGGGCTACATCTTGCCTACTGCCTTGATCACATTAGGAGTGATCTTTGCAAACATCAAGGAATTATGACTTTCATTGAATATGGTTTGCAAGTGGGGCTTCGCCTGCCTGGTTGCGTCTTTCTGTCTTCTTTTGTTGATCCGGTTGGCGTGGGTGCTTTTATTTGCATGAACCTACGAGAAATATTCCTGGGTAGGGATACCCAGGCCACCAGCAAAAGGATACTCCTGAGGGACGGCCAGCAGGAAAGACAGTGTATTGAATGCATCAGAAGTCTTGTTGGGTCATGTTATAATAGCCAGGGAAAATGATGGAATGAATTGGCCACTCGGAGGGGATGTAAATGAGGTGATAGTGTAAGAGAAAATTGGAGGTGCACCAACCGCAGGGCTGGGCCTTGGAGATAAAAATTGTTGGCCCACGAGCCCAGTATTTACACCAAATTGTATTTTGAATAAGGTATGGAAAGTGGAGGATACAGGTGGGAAACCAAGAGGGGCGAGACTGGAATGCCTAGAAAATCCAGTGGCGAAGAGAAATGGTGCGGATGAAAAAGCAGGGGCAGACTGAGGCGAGACCAGAGACATAAAGGAGAGAGAAGAGGGAGGAAAAGTTACCTAATGCTCATGCGGAGCCATAAACGCTTTGACTACTCCCTTCATCAACTGTTCCTCCTCTGCACCGGCCTCTCCGGTTCATTGTTGCTTCTCCAAAAAATCATCAAGGTCAAGAATGACCTGTCTCTTACCACTGGTAGTCCTTGCCCACCTCCATGTTGATTTAGAGGAGGTGATTGGCTCTGATGTTTGTGTGTGTGGCTCTTCCTCCTACACAGGATGCTTACTAGTATTCTTCTCATGCATTGGACTCTCGGCAATGGTAGGGGGATTTTGACTTACTTCCTCTTTAGATTCTATGGTAGCCTCCTCTCTTCTATATTGCTACACAGATTTTGAGCGGTTCGGGGACCTTTCAATATCCGGATGTTCAATTTTCTAGATGTCATCAAATCTTTCATCAAAGGCTACTTCATCATAAAGCTTTCAGGCTACTAGAATCTCCTATCAGTACACCCAAAAGGCTTGCATCTTCTCAAGTGCCCAACCGAGCTTACTCAATTGGGTGACCAGGGAGGTGTTGATATTTAGCTTTGGGTTGACCCTCCCCATGATGTGATAAAAATTCAACTAGGGCGGTCGACCATCCACTGTAGGAAAATACTCAAGGCCTACATATCTACTTAAAATTCCCTCCTCGGCATTCTTCTGGAATTCTCAAAATGGCCGAGGCGAAAGCGAGATTTTGATGTCGACTCCTAATAAATTATTATCAGGGTTGTAATTTCAGAGATCATCTATTAATACCAACTTGAGGTGACCCAACTTCAAAAGTAGAATCACTGAGGTATCGATCTTCAGGGTCTTCTTTTTAATCAGTGACACGGAACCAAACATGATTGGCAGCAGCAAATAGGAGGTTGAGTGTTTTTCCCCCCAGTAATCATTGTCAAGGGTACATAGCTGCCTCATTGCCTCTAGGGCCAACACTCTGTCGGAAAGGCTCTTGGATGAAATCTGGCATGCGGAGCATGGCGAAAACCAAACCAAAGAACCAGTTACAAGGTGGAGTTAGCTTCCCCAATCAGGACATCTGTGGGGGTGATATACGTTCGGTCATATTTATGCCAGCCTTATTCAAAGCCCTTATAGCAGGGGTTATGAATGAATCCGAAAATGCATAATAATCAAAGGTTTTTGACATGACAGGGGTCCATGTCAAAACTGGCTTCCTTAAGTCACCCTCATCAAAAATAGACAAGGACATGGATGTCAAAAAGTAATTCGGGTTCTAGTGCAAAATCAAGTAAGCCAGGAAAGATGAATACCTGAACTTAGAGCCAACCCCAAACTCCTGCAATTACTGCCAAATTCCATCACTAACAACTCTTGCAAAGTCTAGGAGTGGAGGCTCACGATTCCTTTTCAGCATAAAGCTGAGGCATATTTGAAACGAAAAAACACTCATGTCCGAGTCCAAGCCGCACACCATTGCCAGCATAGAAGTAATAGAGGAAGACCCACCTTTCAGAGCCTTCAAAATAAAAGGGAATTTGGGCGATGTCGAACTACTCATTGACTGATTGATCTTGAAGCAATAAAACTGTGGCCCTGACTAGAGCTCTCCCAATTTTTTTTGCATTCTTTCTACTTCAAAAATCTCAACCTCATGGGTCAAAGGAAGCGGGACACATAACATATCTTGAATAGCCTCAGGGCTAATGACTACCCTGAAATCCTTGTCACTGATAACCCCTGTGTTCAGGTCAAAATGTGTCATGCATGTTGCCACAACCTCTATAAAAGGGTGCACCAAAGGAACCATGTACTGTGTGAGCCCATAAAACCATAGCCGTTTGTGAAATTGGTCTATCATATGCTTCATTTTTTTGCATGCAACCTCCCTAAGGCTCTTAGGATTGCAAGATAACTCGAGATTTAAGACGTTATCCCAATCTTCCAAGACCACTGCCTAATCTCTATGAGGAACCGTGCTCAATAACTTCTGATTCACTGGGTGAGTGAAAGGCCAGCTAGGATTCGTAGGTATGCTCGAAGTGGCATAAGACTCCCCGTCGTAAAGCTGCACACGGGGTGCATTCCTCATTTGCTCGCTTAGACTTACTAGAGCCAGGATCTGTGAAGGGTTCTCTGCAATCTTGTCCATTCTTATATTCGCAAGAGTTTTTCTACAAACTTTTGGCAAATGGCTTAGCTTTTCAGAAAACTTTTTTTCTTTTTGTGAATGCCTTAATTGTTCAATCCTTGGTAACTTTTGCAATAAATATGTTTATCTGCATGCCATAACTTTTCTTTTTGATTTCTCGAAAAAGGCGATCAAAAAAGGTATGTGCCAGCCATTTATACCAAGTTTCTATTATACGTTACCAGTTTTTATTCATGTGAAAAGATCACGAACTAGCCAAATTGCTCGAACATTGAATTGACAATCTTTCACGCGTGATGGAAACAGATTTTTCTTGAATGACGAACAACCCCCTATCGACTATTTGCATTAACTAATTTCCTTGTCTATACAAGGCATGTTGCCCAACAGAGTTTTTCTCTATAATTTCATCTTGATTTGGATGGGGCAGCGGTACTTTGTGTGGAAACCTGGCCTATATTTGAATGGATGTGGCAACTCAGCAGAGCTAGTTGCAACCTATACCTACACTGAAAACTGAGGCAATGCGACACACTTGGGCTCAGTCGTTAATCATGATTTTTCTTGATTGGTGAACCTAAACCACTCTATAAATAAGACCCCTGGCAGCATAGCAAATCATGAACTTTTCTAGCACTCCTAGCTTAGCAAGCTCTTGCTGCCTTAGTAATTTTCATTTTTAGCTAGAAAAGAAGACAGCATGGAAACACCAGTAAGGCTTGTCTACAAAAAGACTCAGGCTACCTTCCTTGGAAAAATTAGATGTAGGTGTCTAAAACGCATGACAGGTGTGAAGAATCTGTTGTATTTCAAGGCGATCAAGTGGGTCCTCGGCAAAAACTGCGTGGAGTATGAAGAACAGTACTGAGTGAATACTAGCATTTGTTCGCACTTTGTCGCTTCACTATTGGACATTAGCGTTTCCAAATGCAACATTCTAAAGCTGACAAAGCGGGTCTTCCCTCGACGCTACCTCGAAGGCTTGGAGTAGATTTTTTGCATGACCCAATTTGACTGTGGGATTCCCTCGGTTCGCAACATTCGCCTGCAGCAACTACGTGGAGGCATTGTTCCAACCAGGCCTTTTCTTTTTGGGTTCGAGCTAGAAACTCACGAGGAGCATCGTGCCAAGGTCCACATAGGCTGCTACTTCCTGATGCATGTGCACTACATTGAACCATTTCAAAATCTTCAGTGATATGAATATTTTGAAAGAATGGTGTTTCCCGATCCCGTGTCGCTTTCTGCCATGATCGTTGGTCCCTCCCACTGATGTCTTGAGAATGAAGATGATTACAAATTTTTCTTTTCTATGCTTACAAGCTCTACGCTATAGCAGACATATGTAAATGTTAATACAAGGCCTCCGGCCCAAATATATTTTAAATTTTTGACTCTGATGAATATAATATATGTCCTTTTAGAACACTTAGCCCATTCACAACTTTCTTTCAATTTTTTGTAGCATTGTTGTGTTTCATTTCATTTCTTGCACTGAGAGGATCCAAAACTTAAAGTAGGAAAGAGTAATTCCATATATACAAATGTACAAAAACAACACGTAGGCAGAATTAATAAAATCTTTTAAGGTGTATTCCATTGACTGGAATACTCAGGGCATTACCTTCCATATCTTCCAACTCGAAAGAGTTGAATTGTCTACACTGGTAAATCTTCAAAGGCCCTTCCTAGAGACTGTCAAATTTGATGTGTTGTTCGAGCTTTGCTCCACACTCATTAAATTTAAGAACCAAATATCCACATTGTAACCCTTGATCTGAAGCCTTTTTGTCGAACCATTTATTTACCACCTGTTGGTAGCTATTCATTGCTTCTAGGGTGTGTTCTCTTTTCTCTTGCACCTCGAGCAACTTGGAAAATTGCACCTCCATCGCTCCATTTTGTTCAATTTCTAGGGACTTGAGCATTTGTGGGCAGGAATTTCCATGGCGATAGGCAGCAATGCCTCCTTCCCATATACCATTTCATAAGGAGATGTCTTCAATATCTACTTAGGCGTGATTTGGTCTACCCACAGCGCTGTCCGGAGGTTCCTATGCCACTCGTTTTGATGTTCTGAGCCTATCCTTTTGATCAACCTAATGAGGTTTTTGTTAGTAGACTCCGCGAGACCATTTCCCTGGGGATATTTGTTAGAGGAGGTCTTCAGGAACACTCATTATTTTAGTACGAACTGACTCATCTTTGAGCCGAGAAAATCTTTAGCATTATCAAAGATGATTGTTTTAGGCAGGCCAAATCTGGCCACCAGTTCTTCAAGAAAATTAACAATCTTCAATTCAGTTGCATTTTTTAACGGCACTCCTTCTGCCCACCTGGTAAAATAGTTAGTTGATGTTAGTATCCATCTATGTCTAGCTGAAGAGAAAGGGTTAATCATTCCAATGAAATCTAAACCCCATTGAGCAAAAGGTTCTTCTATCACTATAGGCCTTAAAGGCATAGCAGCATTCTATCTCTTTTCGACATAAAACTGACATTCCTTGCAAGACTTAATCAATGAAAACATATCATTAAAAAGTGTTGGCCAAAAATAACCAACACATATAATTTTAATTGTCGTGGTTCTTGCAAAAAAATATCCTCCTCCAGGGCTATTATGGTATTGCTCTAAAATCTTCTTGGCATGCTCCTCATTCACACATATTAGCAGGATGTCATTAAAATTTCTTTTAAACAGGACACCCTCCAAAAGGACATAATTGTTATTTTGTAGGCGATAGAAACGTCTTTTAAAGGATGGGAGATTAATTGACTACCTTCCTATCTGCATAAAATTTATTTTGTCATCAAGCCAGTTGCTTTGAGAATTCTCTTCATTTATTAACATAGGCTCGGGAGCTCCAAGATCTGTCACTGTTTCACTATTTTCAGTGATATACTCGCACAGTCCTTTTCCCTTGGTGGTCTTGACAGGTCTGACTTCATTATCGTATTCTAGGATCTTGGTGATCCAAATAGCTCTCTTCTCAGTGATTTCTCCCTCCATGATATATTCTCGCACACTAGGATGTGGTATGCAAACAATCACCTTATTATATTATATCAAATGTCGAAACTTCTTAAGCCCCTTAACAATGGTAAAGGTTTGCTTTTCTACAAAGTTATACTTTACTTCGTACTCTTTCAAGGTTTGCGAGTAGAAAGCAACAGGGGACTCCCTTGTATCTTCATCATCCTTCTCCATGAGCACTGTGGCAATACTATTTCCACCACCAAAAACATACATAATAAAATCTTTTGACAGGTCTGGGTTAACCAACACAGGGGCAGAAGAAATAGCCTCCTTTACAAGCTTGAAATATTTTCTGGCTTCCGTTGTCCATTTGAAACTCTGATCTTTCTTGAGCATTAAGGTAATAGGATGAACAATGCCTACAAAATCTGCAATGGATCGACTAATAAAGTTGACCATACCTAGGAAAGATTGCATGCCCTTCTTGTTGACAGGTAACTGAAGCTCTCGGATTGCATCAACTCTTTCTGGATCAATAGCAATGCCTTCCTTAGAGACCACATATCCCAATAGCTTCCCCTAAGGAACTCTGAACACACAGTTCTTCAAGTTTAATGAAATCCCAAATTCTTGGCACTTCTGGAAAACAAGCTCCAAATGATCAAAATGTTCATCAGCAGATTTTGAGAATACTATTAAGTCATCCAAGTAAATGAGTATGATCCTATGGATCAAATCTTTAAAAGCAATTTCCATAGCCAGTTGAAAAGTGGCTCCAAAATTTGAGAGCCCGAAAGGCATTTTAGCATATGCATATGTCCCCCACTTTGTGGTGAACCCTATTTTATATTGGTCCTCTTCCTTTACCTAAATCTGGTTATAGCCCGAAAAACCATCCAACATTGAAAATATTTCAGAGCCAGCAATAGTTTACAGAATTACCTCCATTGAAGGGAGGGGATAATGATCCTTTAAGAACACTCTATTTAAATCTCGGAAGTCTACGCATAAGCGTATATCCCCATTTTTCTTCCGGACTGGCACCAGGATTGACACCCAAGTGTTGTATTTGATTGGGAACACTATTCAGGATGCGATCAACTTGTTCAGCTCCTGTGACATGAGAGACTCTATCTTTGGGTTTATGGGTCTCTACCTTTGTCGAACTGGATTCACCCCCTCCGACAGCTCAATAGTGTGCTTGATGATCCCGGGATCATATCCCTTGAGATCATCATATGACTAGGCAACTATGCTCGGATATTCCTTGCAGAAATGCCTTAGCCTATCCTTATTCTTCTGAGAAACTTCTTTTTTGACCTTGAGCTTTTTATCTTCCCCGATATGCAAATCGATGTAATCACCTTTGTCAGCCACGAACTTCCTTTTGTCTCTTGTTGCATCATCAGAATCGAAGAGGCTTTCCAGAGTGACTAGCCCCTTCGGGAGCTTGTTGGATTTCAGCTGGATGATTTGATCTTCGTAAGCTTCGGTGATCTTCGGTTGCAATTGATCAACGAATTCTCTAGATGACTGGAGGAATAATGCAATATGAGCATTGCTATCAAATACTTTCCAATCTAAATTGTTATCTGGGATAGTGGGTCTTACAATTACCTTCACCGCATATTTATTTTTTAATAATTTGGAGGCCAGCTTGAATTGAGCCCCAATAGTTGTCATCCTGTCAGCTTCGAAATTCATTTCCCTTGGAATAGCCTGAATATTGAAGGCCTCGAATCTTTCAATCAGATCCTAGACTCTATGTCGATAGGATCGCATACGGATATTCTTTGCGGGTGAAGTTCTATGGATTTGGTTGACCACCAGCTCCGAATCTCCGAAGACACTTATCTGCCTTGCACCCATTTGCTTCGCAAAGCTTAAACCATGAACGAGACCTTCATATTCAACTTCATTGTTTGAACATACAAACTGGAAGCAGTAGGACCTCAAAGTCTTTTTGTCAGTCGGAGATATCAAAAAAATCCTCGCTCCAGCTCCTACTCTACATCTGGTGCCATCAAAGTATAACATCTATATTTCCGAAGATTCTTCATCTTCAGGTACTTTAGTAACTTTGGGCATGATCTACCCTTCTTCATGTATCACATAGGTTTCGAGGCCAGTTGCATGATAATTCCCGAAAGGGTCTGTATCAATAAATTCATTCAACAAATTTTCTTTGTCTTCTATTCGAGAGATAGTAGCCTCCTCTTCTTCAAGAAATTCCACATTGGAGTTCTCCTCCTGAGAGATTGAAGTGTGTGCTGCTTCAAAATTTAGCAGAGCCTCATCAGCAACATGTTCGGAATGCAGAGTTTCTGACAATAGTTTCATCTTGGCCCCATGCTTAGTCCTCAGAATCAAGTGCGACTAGTCTAGCGCCAGATATACTCCTACATTTGCAGTGAACTCTCGGGACAAATAGATCACGAACAAAGGAGGGATATCGATGAGTATGGTATCCTAATTTACAGTGATACTAGGGTAGGCAAACAAAGTCATAGGTAATTCCTTGATTATCCCAACAGTATCAACCTTATTTCCATCAAGCTGCATGACTCCTTTATTTAGAGGCTCATATTTTAGACCCAAAGCATTAAATACTTGCTTTGGCATGACAGTGGTGCTAGCACTAGAGTCGATCATACAATTATGCAACAGCTTGTCACCAATAATCAGTGTTAGAAAGAAAGGCTTAGGTTTAGGCTTACTTTCCCTTCCGAACTCGAGCTTCTCCTCCGGTTGAATTGTTAGCATTTTATCCGAGTCCCGCTTGGATACATCCTCTTCATTAGAGTGAGTAGGAATTTTTGCATTTTCTTCATTAGACAACGCCTTTTGTAGCAACACCTTTTGCTCTAGAATAGCCAAGATGTCCCACAGAGAAGCGTTGATAGATGACTTCTTCAGTTGTTCCACCACGTTGAATTGCGCTTTCGACTAGTGAGTTGTGATTGCTTGCTCTTTAGGTCTTGCGGTCGTCATTGGTTTTGCAGTCGGTACGTCCGACAGTTTAGTAACAGCAGAAGTGATCGATGGAGCCTTTTTCTTCGAAGGAAGTGGATTTGGAGAGCTAAAAATAGCTTTCTCTGACTGTGATGGGATTGGCAATAGGCCTGCTACCGGGCTAAGCGTCGGTTGTGATATAGCATTGGTAGGCGAGGTTGTAAACTCTCTAGTGAACCTACAATTAGAATGTGTATTATAGTCAGATTACACTCGGGGTACTTTATCAATAGGGATGTCATTTGGAAATGCTGACTCTTCTCCTTCCATCTAAGAAAAGAGAGCCTAGTTCGAGACAATGTCCGACTCTTGCTGGATGGACATCCCCTGCATTTGACCGGCACGGACTACATTGTCCATTTGCTAAGAGGCATATGGTGGGTTGCTGGAAATAGATACGCTGCCTTAGCTACATTGATCTATGATTTGTTGTTGCAAATTTCCCTGTGGACAGTTTCGCGGCATATGTGCATCATTGCAAGGGAAACACCATGAATTGGCATCTTCAGCTAAATTGTTATGTCCTACCACCAGCTCCTTATTCGAACTAGGATGAACAGTCTGCATCGGCAAGGTTACCGAAACCATCTGGTTACTTGGCTGAGTCGAGGTATTCCCACGTGACCTATCCTTCCACTGATTTGATTGGTACGGAGGTTTTCTGCCTTGGTAATTTTGGTATGTAGGGTTTTGATAGTTGTATTGCTGCTGCCAATTCATTAGTCATAACCCACATTTGTTCTCTCATCTCATTCATCTCGGCAGCCATGGGATTAGGCATAGGAGCTACTATGGGAGCTTCCATCAAGGCCGTGCTTGGAACACTTCCGAGATAAGCGTACATAGATTGGGGAGGAGCCATAGGAGTGTTGGTGGAAGGAACCTCGACCTCCGTAGCGTTGCACTCAGGGAACAATGGCATGATGGGTCTCACTGCCAACTTCCCTACAGTGATCAAATTATTTTCTCCAGTGACAACTAGGGCATAAGCATCAAGAAGGGTGTCTCCACCTAGAGCTTGTAACATCATGGAGATATCAGTGTTGATTGACTTTAGGTAGAACACGAACGCTAGATCTAGAGGTGGTCGGCTGCCCACAGGCACTCTCTGCTAGGTCGAATGGAACCTCGCATTGAAATCAGGTAGAGCTTCATGAAGGGCTTGCTTTATATTTGCCAGTTGATGGTACAGCGAAGACTTGTCACCAGCGTTTGAAAAACGCTCATAAAATGGGGTCCCGAGTTGGTCCCAAGTAGCAATAAAACTAGCTTGTAATGTCCGGTACCATTTTAGCGCCTTTCCTTGGGAGGAGGCGGCTAGCAATCTAAGGGCTACATTTTTGTTCAATACGCCATGTACCAGACATACGTCTGCTACATCTTGTAGATGCTCCGTTGGCATCTTTGATTCATCCCCAGAATATTTAAGGATAGTTTTTAGAGAGAAAATAGGGATGGCGGCCCATACTAGAGGAGGCACAGGTGCTACTAATGGACTATCAGAGTCCCAGGCTACATAGTCTCTAGCAGCCATAGGTGCGGGTGGATTAGGCGATGTCGGAGAAGGAGAAGATAGAGGAGGTGAAGGGCTACCTCGGCGACCTCTTAGGTGCATAGAAACTAAAGGTGGTACAAGCTGGCTAGGGACTCTTGCAGTCTATGACCTAGTTACAGGCTGATGGCTCATACACACTTATGAAAATCAAGCGAACGTGCTAGTTCGCTGTCCCACTGGGCGTGCCAGAAAAAAAATTGTTGATGCCTTATTTTGCATGTACTAGCAGTCTTATGGGAAACTTAGCTAATGGGGGACATTGTGTGCTGGCTAAGTGACCTATGGGATTTTATCGAAGCCGGCTCTTTGTTTAGTGGGGGAAGTAAAAGGTAAGGGAGATTGCAGGAATGTAAAATTTACACTACATGCGATGCGCCAAAGTTTTCAAACAACTTTACTAGAGCACAATGCAGAATGCAAAGGCCCACACCACTAAATTGCTATTAATTAAGATAATTTTCTCAAAAGCACTTATCAATCAAAAATACCCTCTAATTTGTATAATGTAATCAAGCATAACTTTGTCTTAACACAAAAGAGTCGAAGAAACATGGTCTGTATTCATTTCAACTATGAAAGGTTACAAAAACTCAAGAATAGACATTCATACAAAAATAAAGATAACAGCACAAGTCAATAGTTCTAACAAATACTTAAAAATAGAAAGGCAAAATTTATTTGGCACAGTCCGAAGTCTTCGAATTGAAAGCAACTATTACAAAAGGCTTACTTCCCAGTGCTTGAGAGTTTTTCCAAACTTAATCAACAACCTAATAAAAGAAAACAAGGCCCATATTTATTGTCCAATCCACCACCTAGAGATGCATCAAGAGAAGAGAAAACCACATGCAGTGACCGATGACCCAGATCATCTCGAGCCACCACAGCAAACATCGACCGGTCAACAACACGCCAGCGAGGCCACGACATAAAATGAAAAACCATGCAGCAGTAGGAGAGAACATGCGGTAGTAGGAAGTATAAAATATCTGGTGGAATTTCCAATGTAAATGGCACAAAAACAAAATCGCCACGTGTCATTTAGATGGAGCCCGATAGAAATTTGAAAAGGTGCCCAGTAGAAAGCCTCGAGAGAGAGCCACGTGGAGAGCTCCGAACAAAAAAAAGAACGAGGCAGGCCCAACTCGGAAAAATAGCCAAAGTGAGCCACGTGGCATGCAGACGGAGATTGTCAAAAAGTGAAGTGAAGGAAAAGAGAAAAGCTTCCTGAGGAAGCCACATGGAGAGCTCTGAGGGCAGTGAGCATTTGAAAAATAAGGTGCAGCTGCAAGGGTAAATATAAAACTACAAAGGTTTTGGTAGTTTTTGTTAAACAGTAACAAACACTTGTATGCCAATTTTGACGAGATCACAAAGATAGAAATTTAAAGAAAAAGAAATTGAAACACCAAATATCATGGGTGAAGAAAATCCTTGGAGTGGACTTCATCAAAATGAAACAAACAAAATAACAGTGCAAGACATACAAACAGCGGAATAGGACCCAAAATTCCATAAATTTATGGAAAAGATCTTAGAGCAAGACATGGAGAAATATCTCCTAATGTTAGCTGAATCAGGTGCCAAAGTTCCCAAAGATTTTGATGTCAATCGCTTAAAAGAAGCACCTAGAACAAATGAAACTGAAATACCACAACATATGCCAAACACAGATCAAGTTGTGGCCCTAACACAACAAATGCAAAACTTGCAACAACAAATTCAATATATGCAAAAGGGAAACACGAAAAGGTATGCATTATAGGAAATTTTTCCTTATCCTTTTGACCCAACTATGGATATGATACCATTCCCTAGACACTGCGAATTCCCAAAATATGACAAATATAATGGTAAGACAGACCCAATCGACCATGTAAGGGAATTTAGAACCATGAGCTTAGAGTTTGGACAGGAAGAAACTTACCTAATGAGGTTATTCCCAAGAAGCTAAGGAGGTCAGTGTATGGAGTGGTTTTCCAAACTACAACCAGGAATACACACTTTTGAAGAGCTCGTCAATAGGTTCATATCACAATATTCTTTTAACATCCAACATGATTTCACAATAAAGGACCTCTATAACATGAAGAAAAACAAAGGTGAGACATTCTTGTCCTTTTTATAGCAATGGTGAAGACTATTTTCTAGGTATCCTTGCTCCATACCTGAGGAATAAAAAATGGAGTTATTCATTGATAACCTAACTGATGAAATGAGCTATAGGCTCGAATTACAATGTCCTCCAACATTGAAAAAAGTGATTGAAAATGGCCTTTAAATCGAAGAAGCCTTAGTCAAACGAGGGGTGATCAAACAATACAATGAAAAATCAAACACCAACTCCTCAAATCAATATACCAACAATGACAAACCTAAATTCTAGCAAAATAATAGAAATACCGGGATTAACGAAACTGCAAATGACTTACAAAATGCAAAGCCAATTTTTAACTTGATAGCCTCTATTGCAAAGACAAACCAAAATAGTGATCAAAACATCAAGTCAAATATCAATCAAAACAATAATCTAAACAATGGAGAATCAAAACCACAAACGTATCAAAAATCATCAAACCGGCATCGATTCACATCATTAGGCCAAACACTAGAATCAGCAATGAGGGAACTTGTTGTAAGTGGTCTTATCACTACATGAGAAGAACGATTTTGGGGTCCAAAAGTCAAACCACCATGGTGGAATGACACAAATTATTGTAACTTCCATAACAATAAGGGACAAAAGATAAATAATTGCATGTAATTAAAACATATAGTCCAAGATCTGATTGACAAAAAAAAGGTATACGTAGAGGGACATCAAAACAACAACGATCATATAGCCTTTAAAGACCCTTTACCAAATTACGATAAGGGAGAGTCATCTTCTACAAACAATAAAGGAAAAAATGTCAATCACGTTTATGATAGCACAATCTTTTGTTTATTCGAAGTAGAAAGTGATACTACGACCAGTAATCACATGGAAAACAACCAAACTAGTGACATTATCCCCCTAGATATAATCCTGAGCATACAAATATCTAGCAATCAGATAAATGTTTTAAAAATCAAGGAACGACAAGACTATCAATTGATTAATGTAATGACAAGGGGGAAATCCAAGCTAATTTTGAAGGTAGTTGTACCTGAAAACACCACTCCACATCCAATTCAGTACAACATTGTCAACCAACTTTAAAATATACTAGCACAAATATCAATACTTGAACTCCTTAAACTATCACCATCCCATAAGGAGATTTTAGAATAAGCACTTGTTTCCACCACAGTACCCAACAACCTAGATGTTTATCAATTCCAGGCTATTGTGGGACATTTGACCACACCACATTGTCTATCATTCTCTGAATAGGATGATGTGTCACTTAATCATCCACATAACACGGCCATCGATATTGAAGTTTTTATCCACAAACATCATGTTAAAAGAGTCCTAATAGATGGGGGAGCTGGTTTAAATATTTGTACTTTAAATTTAATCTATGCACTAGGGTATTCAGATAATGCTATTGATTCCCAAAGAAAAATGACAATAAAGGCTTATGATGAAGAAGAGAGATCTTCTAAAGGATTGATTGTATTTCCCATTCAATTGGGACCAATGGTGACAAATATAGCATGCTAGGTACTAGAAAAAGAGTTAACCTACAATATACTCTTAGGACATCCATGGATTCATGAAATGCAGGAAGTACCTTTTACCTATCACCAGTGTTTGAAATTTCTAGTCAATGGACAAGAGGTGGCCATATCAGCAAATTATAACAATCCTCAACATTGTGACACACTCAGAACTTCTCAAGACACTTTTGTGCCTCACAATAGGGAATCATGCACTTCAAATTCATCAGATGGTGAAAAACCTCCAAAAATTATATCCAAGTGGATGGAGAAAAAGGATAAATCACAAGATACAAGTGATGTTGAATCTACATTAACAAAAAAAAGGATCCTTTAAATTCTCTATCACAGAAATTCCAAGAATAGGTCTAGCTAATAGACAAAGGCATGGGACAATATTCTATTGAGCAGTCTCTTAATCTTTCACAATTGATGTCATCTCCAAAGTCATATGGACAACCATCAATGATAAAACAACAAACATCACAACCTACCATGGTTCTAGAGGAAAGATTTTTGAAATTCGGTACTATAGAGGATGAATCAAAAAATAAAGCTATCCTCAATTGGTTGTACAAAGATGAAGAAACATCAACATCAAGACAAATATGTATGGTAAAAGAAAGGCGATTTTAGAAAAAATGGGTTATGAAGGACAGGGACCTATTGGAAAAAGGAAAGAGGGCATCATGGAACCAATTCAACCTCTTACTCTTTATTCAAAGGATAAGAGGTTACTCAAAATAAGAAAAACAAGAAATGACTAAGAAGGTAGTTGAAAGAATCCTTCAAATAAGAGATAGCTCTGAAATAGATTCTAATGAATATGAATGGAATCTATATTCTGATATATCTTACACAAATGTCCAAATCAATGTAATAAAACAATATGCACCTACACGTGAGGAGGGACAGAGCTCAAGGTCTAGATCTCTTGTATTAGAATCACAACATATCGATGACTCAAGTGAGGATGAATAGACATCAAGTGAACTAGATAATCTCAAGGAGATTAACATCGTTGACCTCGACATCCCTAATGACAACTCTAATGACATAACTATCTAAACCCTTACCGCCATCGACCCAAGTCAATCCGATGACTTCCTGCCCTTAGTCCATCCCAAACTTATCGATTGGGAACTCATTGAACATCTAAATGTACCCATCTATGCAAATGATGATGCTATCATAAATTTCCTTTGTTATGAAAAACCTTATACAAGTTCTATCCATAAATCTCATAGCAACACGGATCGACTGGAGGGTGTCAAATCTTCCAGTTGCAAAAATAAAAATAGGAATAATGGATCTAATGGTGAAAACCATTCTATGGCAGTATTAGATCTTGAAAAGAGAAAAATAAAGAACGCATCGGACGGTGAAATTCTCTTTGAGGCACTGAAAGATGGAAGATTTGACACCCTTCGGAAGCATTATCATGAAAGGTCATCAGTTCTAGTGGAGCCTACACAATCTATAAACATTGGTATAGAAGAAAGAGAAAAGATTTTATATCTGACAGAATCTATGATAGAATAAGAAAGACTTGAATTTACCAAATTCTTTGAAGAAATAAGCATTGATTTTGCTTGGTCATACTCTGATATGCTAGGTTTCGACCCAAATCTTTTAATGCATCATTTGTCTTTGCCTATTGGAATCAAACCTGTAAAACAAAAATTGAGAAAGATGCATCCACACATCACACTAATGGTAAAGGCTAAGATGAAGAATTTATTGGATGCAGGATTCATTAGGTCTATTGATTATGTTGAACAGATATCAAATATTGTGCCTATATCAAATCCAGATAATAGTATCAAGATATGTATAGATTTCAGGGATCTAAATAAGGCATGCCCCAAGGATTATTTCCCCTTGCCTAATATTTACATCATCATGGACTTAATAGCAGAGCATGCCATGCTATCAATAATGGATGGTTTCTCTGGTTACAACCAAATCAAGATACCACGTGACAATCAGGAGAAAACTGCATTCACATGTCCATGGGGAACCTTTTGTTGGAATGCCATGCCCTTCGGTTTGAAAAACACAGGGGCAACTTATCAAAGAGCAATGACCACTATCTTCCATGATATGATGCATACCTTTATGGAAGATTACATGGATGATATTCTAGCTAAATATTATTCTAGAGAAGGACATTTGGATATCTTGGGCAAAATTTTCACAATGTTAGAAAAGATCAATGTCAAGCTAAACCCTAAGAAATGTGTCTTTGGGGTTACATCAACAAAACTCTTAGGATAAATAGTCTCAAAAAAAGGTATTGAAGTGGATCTAGCAAAGGTAAAGGCAATAATGGAAATTCCACCACCCAGAAACATCAGTCAACTAAGGTCACTACAAGGAAGGCTACAATCAATCAGGAGATTTATCTCCTAATTGGCAAACAAAAGTCACCCATTTAATCATCTATTTCATAAGAATGTTTTGTTCAAATGGGATCAAGGGTGTGAAACAACTTTCAACCAGATAAAGAAATATCTAATGTTACCACCTATTCTCATACCACCTATAGAAGGAAGACCTTTAATACTATAAATTGCAACAACGGATATTTCTTTAGGAGCACTATTGGCACAAGAAGATTATGAAGGAAAGGAACAAGCCATTTAATACATTAGTAGAACTTTGAATGGCTATGAAATAAATTTACCTTCATTGAGAAATATTTTTTGGCGGTGGTATTTGCTACCAACAGTTGCGGCATTACATGTTGACTCACACAATCAGGCTCATAGCAAAAATCTACCCATTAAAGTATCTACTCAGTAAGGCTACTTTAATAGGTAGACTGGCCAAATGGGTCATGCGTTTAAGTGAGTTTGATATTTAATATGTGGAAAGAAGAACCATCAAAGGTCAAGTGATCACCAAACAATTGGTCTAAGCTCCTTTAGGTCTAAGCTCCTTTAACTAATGATCCTCCTATAACAATGGAGTTTCCTGATGCAGACATTCTTACAGTAACAACATAATAATGGATACTTTACTTTGATGGATCATATACAAAGAGGATCTGGTGCAAGAATTTTTTTCATCACATTCTTATAGACTAATGTTTCCATGTACCAATAATGTGGCAGAGTATGAGGCATTAATCATTGGTGTCAAAGTGGCAATTGAATGGAAAATCATAGAGTTACAAGTATATGGGGATTCTCAATTAGTTATTTATCAAGTAAATGATGAATATCAGATGAAAGATGAGAAGTTGATGCCCTATAAGTAGCTAATAGATGATCTCAAACAATCCTTTATCAATATCAAATTTGAGCAAATTCCAAGGGCAGAAAACAAAGCGGCAGATGCTATGGCGACAATTGCTTCTCTTTTACAATTACCGGAGAAACATGATCGTTATGAGTTTATGGTAGAACAAGTATCTAATCCTTCTTATAATAGTTCAGAATCCCAAACCATATACCATTTAGATACCGTTGAATCCTCCATATATGAAAAGACATATGCGTACCTAAAAGACAACATCCTTCCTCCTAATCTTTCCAAAAATGAAAAACGCAACTTCATCTGCCAATCCGCCCAACATACTTTAATCGTCGACATACTTTATCATCGAGGTCTAGATGGTACTCTTCTTCGATGTTTAGAACATAACGAATCTGATATAGCCTTATGTGAGGTTCATGAAGGTATTTGTGGAACTCATTCAAGTGGTTTAACTCTAGCAAAGAAACTCCTTCGTTTAGGGTATTACTGGCCAAGTATGGAGAAGGATTCTTATCAATTTATCAAGAAGTGCCAAAAGTGTCAAATTCATAGTAATATGATCCATGCACTAGCTCAAGAATTACACCCATTCACATCAACATAGCCCTTTTGTCAATGGGGACTAGACTTGGTAGGAAAGATAAATCCATCTTCATCCAATGGACATAAGTTCATAATCACAGCGACAAAATACTTTACAAAATGGATAGAAGCAGTTCCTCTCACAACTATCACTGGAAAACAGATCTCGTCATTCATATTGAAATACATAATCTATCGGTATGGCATACCTCAATCCATTATCACTGATAATGGACGACCATTTAAAAACTAGGATGTCCAGGAATTGTGTGAAAAAATTCATATCCAACATCATTTCTCAACACCGTATTATCCTGAAGGAAATGACCAAGCAGAGGCCTCTAACCAAACAATTCTAAAAATACTCAAGAAAATGGTTAACGATGTTGGACGTGATTGGTATTTTCAGCATAATCATGCACTATGGGTCTATAGAACTAGCATCAGAACACCAACGAGAGCTACACCATATGCCTTGGTATATGGATCGGAGGCCATACTACCCATTGAGGTAGAGATTCCATCACTCTATGTGTCACTAAAAGGAATCATTTTAGATGAGGACTATAGAGTATCTAGGCTTCAAGAAGTAGAACTATTGGATGAGCATCGTCAACAAGCTATCAATCATCTAACGACATACCAAAAAATAATGTCAAGGAGCTACAATCATAGGGTAAAACCTAGAGTATTTCAGGTTGGTGATTTGGTCCTAAAAGAGAACCCTAGAAATCAACAAGACACAGAAAAGAAAGGGAAGTTTGAACCTAACTGGCTAGGTCCCTTTGTCATCATATCAGTGTATATATCAAGCGCTTATCAGCTATCAACACCTGAAGGGGATTTGTTTGATGAACCTCTCAACAGTATCCATCCCAGAAGATACTACACCTAAATCACCTAGTGCACGTTTCAAACTTCTGAAAAATGGTTTCCTTGATGAAAACTTGGAAAACAAGTATCTTGGTAATAGGAAAAATACAAAAAAAATAAAAATAAAAAGAGATCATAAAATATCAAAAAGTGCAATAAAAACATATAGTGAAAACCTGGAAATAGACGCTATTTGTGATTTAACCATCTTTTTCCATCTATTGGGATACATGTCATAGTCGTTACTTTCACCATCACTTTTCATCCATTATCATATTATTGCAAATAGTCATGTCTCACCCTAGCTTGAGGGCAACATATACACATCACTAGGGGCAATAAAACATTGAGCTTAGCAAAACACAACAAAAACAATGATCGAAACACAACCCAACATGGAACATCAATCACCATTAGAAACACATTGGACATCCATATCACAACAAAAAAAAAAAGAAAGGTCAATCTCAAAAAGTCAAAACAAAAAAACATGAGTCTATGTCAGTCGAACTACGTGGTCTCTGTGTGTATAACGTAGGCAAGGCTAGTCTTTGATCAGCCCCCGAGGCCCCTAGGATAGGTCTTTGGGTTAGGTTTGATACAAAATCTCATAAAATCACAAAAACATCAGAAAAATACAAAAGGGATGATCTAATCTAAATAATGATTGAAATACTTTAAGCAAAGGTTAGATAGATGTACTTTGATCATTGTTATCATTTCTTTGGAGAAACTCAATGATGTATTGAACTAGAGAAGCTAAGAAGAAGAATGGTATTTTATTTGTCTGTTGTCTTTGAATTAGTCATTATTATTGTGTGAATTGTCACGAGATGTGCTCTAAAAAGTATCACTAATGACATTCCAATTCACATAAGAAAATGATTGATTCTTGTCTACTTATGCAAGAAATGCTCAGGTCATCTCAGTTTAATTATACATCGATGCTTGTGTTCACTTGCAATATCAAAATCATGGAAGTAGTATTCAGGTCATCATGGTCTAAATTATACCATTGATGCTTGTACTCACTTTCAACATTTTTAAAGCTCTATGATGATACAAAGCACAAACGTATTGTTAAAATACCAATTTTTGCATGTAGATCTGCATGATTCAATTAGATTAAATTCATAATAGTTTTTACATCTACAGAGGGTTTGTTACAAAGGCTCATAAAGGATTCAATTTGATCATAAATATTTTCTATTAAAAGATTGAGTATACTTGACATTAACAAAAACATCATCTAGGTCATATAGTTGCATCATCATTTTTACTTTGCATACATTAGAAAAGCATTTAATTATCATTTCATCATTCCTACATTTGAATCAAATAAATTTTGCATTCATATCATATCATATCACATAAACATTGCATAAGAAAATCTCAAAAATAAATTTATATCATCACATTTTCATTCAAAAATCAATCACATCACATATCATGCATTCATTCAACATATCATATATCATTTTATCCACTTATTACATCATATCATTACACTTCCATCTATCATATCATCTCAACACATCATTTTCATCCATTTCTTACATCATATGTTTGCATTTACACCAAAATAAAAAAAATATACACATCCCATTTACATCGCATATCATATATCATTAAAACACATCATATTCATAAATCACATATATAATTACATCATACATCCATACAACATCCACACATCATCATTATGCACATCATAATTAGAACATCATACATCATAAGCAATCATCATCATATAAACTGTATTTATAATAGAGTTATAATAGAACCATCATAGATCGATAAAAATATGTTGCATATCATAAAAATCGTATAAATCATCAATGTCAAGTATACAATAAAGTCTAAAATGAAAGAGATATATCATCAAAACTGGTTGAATCGAAGTATACATCATGTCTCAAAAATATCGCTTAATCATATCAAGCACCTAGGATCTGTTGCTACCAAATGGCGTAGGCATCTCAAGACTAGTACCTCCCCCACTAGAAGCACCAGGATCTCTTGGATCTCTCGAATCTCTCCATGGAGGCTACATCACACCCTCACTAACTGTCCTAGTATGTGTCATGCCTGATCGTGAAGGAGCATAACTCACTCTCCACTTAGAAGGAACGGCATCATGATAACAACCTCTGTAAAAATCCACCTCTCAGCCGACATTAAGAACTTCCCTCATATAATCACCAAAAGTGGTACCATTGGCAATCCACTGTAAAGTCTCGGCAGCCGCCTATGCCCGCTCTGTAATCTGTCTAACACTATCCCTCTCTATTTTTAGTGTGGCAATTTGTGTCTGTGCAGCTGCCAATTGTCCCTGTACCTATGCCAAGGCATGTGCATGAGTCTGTGCCTGTGTCTATAGCTACGTCTAAGTCTAAACAAGTAAACCCTGAGCCTATACAAGTTGCCTCTGCAAAGTCTGAATCTGTACCTGAAGGGTGGCAATCTGTGTTTGATGCTCTGATGAAGATGTTTCCACTACTTTCCTCTTATGAGGCATACTAGTGGATGGACCTATACTACCAATCACAACCCCTCTACCACTATCCTCACTGCTACCCTCCTCCATACCGATATCCTCCTCTGCCTCAATAGCTATAGCCAGCTCCTCCAAAACATCCTCCTCTGGCCTTCGTCATTGACTAGGGGCAACAACAACCTCCTCCTATGTGGGTAGTGGCATTGGCTCATCAAGAATGGTAATCTGAGGGCATGGATGTAATGCAAGATACTGTGCATACTCCTCAGTCACTGGTGCCTCTACAATATCATGGTGCATGTCCCAAGTTGAAGACTGTAGGGCATGGTATCCCTCTACTATGGTATCATAAGATAGAGATGGCCCCCAATCTGCTATATCACTCTAACATCGGGCATAATGTGCAATGCCCTAGGGCATGTACTACACAATCCCATATTGTCTATAAACCCTCCGCAGTAGGAATCTCTCCAATACGAAGCGAGTCCTGCCAATCAAGTACATAGAATTGCACAAATAACCAAGCACTAAATCATCCTCATCCCAATGATCACAATCCAGATAGGGGCACCATGTCACTACCTCTAAATCATCCAAAACATGCCTCCAATACTCCAACTTATCCATCCTGACCTAGGTAAGTTGACCTCTATATCTGAAACATATGGCCTAGTAGCAAGCCTATCACGAACTAGCAATGGTCGCATGATAGCAATATGCTCCCATGTCCAAACCTGAAGCAAAGTGACTCCCGCTGATAGGCTACACCCTCTCAAATATACAGTTGAATGTAAATCATGATATAGATGTGTCAGCATGCACATCCCCCAAGCATATTTGGTCCCATGCACGACCATGCTCTCAAGTAGGTGGCCCCAACCAACAGAGAATCCCTTTGACTTGCGATCAGGACAAAGGAAACCTCCAATAAATCAAGCAAGCACTACCAGAAAAGTAGCATAAGCATCAGCCATCGTACAACATCAAATCCACAATCCTGCAATGTGATCATCCTGAAAAACTCTACAGAGCGCATCTATCCCACCGACCTCTTGTGAATCATACACTAGAATCTCCCCAACAAACGGTATTCATAAAATCCACCATATGTCCTCTGGAGTGACTTTCATCTCACCAGTGGGTAGGTGGAAGGTATTGTGGTCACTATGCCACCGCTCAGCTAATGTTGTGAGGAGACCCCGATTAATCCTAATCTGGGGCATGTCAAGAATAGAAGCAATTCCACACCGAACAATAATCTATGTCTCATCCAGTGTAAGTTGTGGAATCAATTCAAATGTCCATGGGAAATGCTCTCGAATCTGGAGGTTATCCAGGAGCTCCTATCATCATGAAAAGTTCAGAATCAGTAAACTTTGTCAAATTATCACATATCAATTATCCTATCAAATCTAATTAGCTCTTGGTGCAAATTTTGATCAAAATTTGTGAGCAAGCAGCATCAAACCTCACCTATCATGAGGTCATCATTATCAATCTTAAATTATACTTCGCCTAACATGAGGTCAATTTATCAAAATCAACCTCACCTATCATGAGGTTCATCACAATTAAGATTATTCCTCACCTATCATGAGGTTCATCACAATTAAGATTATTCCTCACCTATCATGAGGATAATTCTTGTCTATCAATTATTAGAATCAATCATCACATGGTTGAAAATCATCAAGGTTATTAAATCATCAACATCATATCAATCCAAATAGCTAACACGATCAAAATTGATCAAAACAAGGAAAATTTGACAAATTTATCAACTCTGATTTAAATGCACTAAAATAGGCATTCAAGGCGCTAAAATATTAGAAGCACCATTTCATCAGTCATAAGCACTAAAACAGGCATTCAAAGTGCTAAATATCAGCAGCGCCATTTTATTGCTTGGAAGCACTATAACAGACTATCAAAGCGCCACATCAATCAAAGCGTTATTTTGGAAGGTCAAAGTGCTGAAATAATAGCTCGAAGCGCTAAAACCCTTTAAGTGCTAATTTAAACAATCGAAGCGCTAATTTATCCTATCATAGTGCTATTGTTTTCGAAGGGCTAAACTAGCCTATCAAAGCGCTAAAATATCTAATGAAAGCGCTAATTCATCGAAGCACTAAAACAGACCCTAGGAGTGCTACACTAGAGTGTGAAGCACTATAGCATGTACTTGAAGCACTAGAACTATGAAAAATTAAAAATACGAAAAAATGTACAAAAAATGAAATTGCACAAAATACGAGGATTATGGGTACATACCAGAGGTCCATAAGCGGTCGGGCGTTGGTGACATCGCACATGCTTGAACAGGTGGTTGTGGTAAGGAATCGACATCCTACTCCAAGTGGCTCAAATATGTCTCTCTCACAAAGTTTTCAAAAGTCAAATCCACAAATGAGTATGAAAATGACCTTTTTGACCTTTTATTAGATTATTAAAGGTGGAATTTTGTGGGATTTTTAACATTTTAATTAATTTTATTGGGAGATTAATTGAAATTCATCCAAGGGGAAAAATTTCTTCATCATTATCAGGAGATAAATTATTTCACCATCAAATCATCATCAAATCATTGAAAAATCATTAGAAAATTGAATTTTTTTGAAAAAAAAAATCAAAAAAATCATAAATTTATCTCCCTAGGGGGCATTTATCATCAACCACCTAAAAATCAATGTCTGGGGCATGTCTGGGGCATACTACAATTTTTCGTCAATACTAGCAGCAACAGCAAAATTTTCTTTGAAGCAATATGTAAACACATCACTTCAAAGAGGGGCAAAATGTATACACCTAAAACTGATCTGGACAATCTAATTAATTAAATACAACTTATTTGATTAATTATTCTAAATTCTTCTACTATTAAATAAATAGAAATATTTATTTATATAGTTCACCTTTTATTCATTCTATCTTTATTACATTATTTCTTCTTAATTAAATAAAAAAAATTATTTAATTATCATTATTAAATTCTTCTATTATCTTAACCACATCATCATCTAAATTAAATAAACAAATTTCTGACTTTGTTTTATTTAATTTTCACACTTCCTCCATATTCATTTAATTAATAAATAGACTTTTATAGTTTGTTTTATTAAATTAAATATCTTCTTGCCTAAATTGAATAAATCCAAATATTCAATGGAAATTCATTCTACAACTATTTCCTATTTTCACTCAAAAGTTCCACAAATCAAATTAGATATTATATGTCTAAATTAATTTACTCAATCTTCACGAGAAAATTTGGAGACAAATTGAAGATAAATTTGCAGGCAACTCCTTCATCCTCTTCCATCAATTCTTCCTATCATCTTGCCTGGTGTTTTCATGGGGAGGAACCATTCCCAAAATCTTCTCAATCTCTCACCATTCAATTCTCTAGATTGAATCCAAGCCTCTACTTTGCTGCCCTTGTGCAAATCTTTTGCCATAAATCTATAAATACAGCCTCATTCAACAAGAAATGGATCCCAACATTGTGCAATCTTACTTTGCAAGAAATAGAGAAATCAAGCATCATAGCATCAGTAGAATTCATAATCATGGCTGCATCATAGATTATTGTAGCTTCATCATCATAGTTTCATGTCAATTTAGTTTACAATATCATCATATAGGATTAGTTTCCTGCATTTTTGACAACTTCTCGTTCTCCAAATTTTCATTTTAACAGTCACATTGCTTACACGATCTGAGAGCCATAGTGGTTTAATAAATCTTTGGAGATAGAGAGCAATATGATGCTTTCAATCGATTTCTATTTTTTAATAGATTAATTGTTGATTAAATTCATTGATATAATGTCATATTAAGAGGTGTTTCTAGTTATTCTACTCATACTTATTCACACTTACAGTACCAGAATAAGAAATGTTGTTTCCTTAACTAGAAACCCAAACCCATTTGAAATTCATACACCTCTTGGGCACTATTCATGCCACAAATGAAAGCCACAATAGAAAAGACATCTTGCAAGTCTTGGTTAAAGGCATTAAGTGTGGCCAGAAACTATAGCGAACACTTATCGTTCTTGTACCTTTTCATTTCTATGTTAAAAACTATAGGGCCTAGTTCCTAATTCTCCAAAACCTCTCCATGTAATCCACAGTGAACCTCTTAAATGCCTCTTCTCCTTGCAAAGTAGGGATACACAACATATCCCTAATAGCATCAACGCTACTTACTACCCTTAGGTATCGGCTAGCTATGACATCGGTATCTGGGTCAAAATTCTATGTGCACTGATGTATCAACTCTAGGAAATGGTGCACCAATGGGACCATATGTTGTGGGAGACCACAGAACCATAGTCAATATGCTATAAAGTCCCTATTTTCTTCCTCCTTGGCCTTTTTCGTTCTTTCACAGGCCGCTTCCCTAAGATTCTTAGGGTTGATTTTGAGGTCAGGCTCGTAAATATTATCCCATTCCTCTACTATATGGATTTTTTTAATGTGTGTTATCCTTTCCATAGTTCGTGTATGGGGCCATCTCGACTTTTTCGACATCCCTGGTGTGGCATAAGAAATGTTACTAAAAACATTTACCCAATGTGTTGGATAATCTTACAACTGGACCGTCCTATGTTGATGCTCCATGATTTTGTGCCATTCTCCCTGATGCTCTACCTCTCTCGACCCAACAACATCCTTTTTGCTTTGCAAAATTTCTCTTCTTTGAAACACACCAGTATTGGACGAATGGAACCTAAACAAAAAATACCAATACAAGGCTTTGCAATAGATGCAAATTCAGATGGATTCTTGCTCTTTTTTGGGGTTCGAGTCATTCAAGCACAGTGCATCTTTATCAATTATTTCTCTTAACCTGGTTGCCTCGATTCTTCTCACATCACACTTGGGTTTTTTTAGCGAACTATGAATTTATTTCTTCTTCATAGTGCTCTTACTTTGCATGTACATTTATTTTTCTAAAACCGAAGTTAGAAACAATGGTTGCCTTTAGAAATAAATTTGGCATGCCATCGCCAACTCATCCGTTCATACAAAGTGAACTCTCGTTTCTTGAAAAGACAAATTCATAATGACAATTTACCCACTATGTTCTATGGTGCCATATCCTAGAGAATTGAGCCAGGAATAAAAAGAGACACAAAATTTTATGTATGCTTTTGCACTAAATAACCTTAGCCAAATGATTTAGCTAAAAGGTGTAATAATTACACAAAGAGATTTGAAATGATCCTTGGAGGTTGAGAAACGTTTATAGCTAGAAACCTAGTTCTTGACCGTGAGGATTACCACTTTCATCTGCCGCAAGCTTGAGTTGATTAATTATCTCACTTTAATTTGCACACAACAATCCTTTGGATGGAAATTTTGAGCAATCTTGATCAGCCTCATGTTTATCGTACGTAGCAAATACAACTCGGTGAGAACTTTGAGCTTGCAACTCTAGTGGGTTTTTTGATTTTACAACTGGATCAATCATTATGTTTATGACACACATTCTACCCCAGCTACCTCTATAAATAGACCTAGGGATAACCGCAAAATCCATACTTGGTAATTGGGTTCTTGAGAACAGTAATGGATAGTCCCATTAGGCTCCCTAGCAATAAGTATCAAGTATCTTTTCTAGGCAATATTTCAAGTAGGTGTTTAAAGCGAATGACAAATAACAAACATTCTCTTGCCATTATTGAAATAAAGTGGGTGTTGGGTAGGGACTGCCTAGAATACGAAGATAAGTACAGAGTTAACACCGATGTCTTCTCTCACTTCGTTGCCTCCTTGCTCGATATTCAGGTGCCAAAGGAGATGATATTACAGCTTACCAAGGCATTTTTTCCCAAGTGTTATCTTGGTGGGCTTAGGGAATTTGTGACACATTCCATGTATGGCCTTGGGCTTCCAATGGCTAGTGACCTTCGTCGACATGTTGAGGAGGATATAGCGGTGCCATGGGTGTAATTCCTAATTGGATTCCACAAGATGGGTATTGATGAACACATCCAAAGGGTATCTCATGCAATCCACTTCTTGATGAGGTGATACAATGTAGAGCTCTTCTACGATATGGGGTGGTATACGGATTTCAAGAACCTGATGTACCCACCACCTCTCACTGTTGTTGTTGATGCTCTTGCTGATGTTGTTGATGATGAAGTTCCTTTTGAATGAATGAAAACCTTTCATCCTTCATCTTTGCATGCATATGTATCATTAGTTTATAATGTATATACTTGAAAATCCTAGCTTAAAAACCATTTTGAATTGTAATTCCTGCAATACATAATATCATAAATAATGAATATATAACTTTTGTTAAGATTTTGTCTCCATTGCTTTCTCTTTCTTTCTGTTGTTCATGGGTTACACTAAAAATCTCGGTCAAACAAGACACAAAAAGGGGGATGATTATATATTCACATATTTACATATGTTAAAGGGTTAATTTAAGCTAATTAAACAATTTTAAGTGAATTTCGTTGATAGGAATCCCCAATGCTTCTTTTTCCATATTTTCTAGTTCGAATGCATTGTGTTTCTTACATTCGATGATGTAGAAGGTTCCTTCCCATAGACTATCAAACTTACCATGTTGACCAGGTTTTGTAGCTCTCTCATTGAATTTGAGTACCAAATCTCTGCACTGAAAACCCTGATCGGAGGCCTTTCTGTCAAACCATTTTTAACCACTTATTGGCAGTTGCACATGGCCATTAGGGCATTTTCTATTTTTTCTTTCACTTCTAAAAGCTCAGCTAATCGGACCTCCATGGCTCTATTTTTCTCTACCTCTAGAGACTTCAGTAAATGTAGCATGGGAATCTCCATAGAGACATGCAACAGTGCCTCCTTCACATAGACTAGTTCGTATGGCAAAGTCTTTCAGACCTTCTTGGGGGTTATGTAGTCTGCCCATAGCACTTATTTGAGATTCGAATGCCATTCTCTCTGATGATCTAACCCAATCCTTTTGATGTTAGACTAAATTTTTATTAGTCAACTCAACTAGGTCATTCCCTTGCGAGTAATAATTCAAAGAGGTTTTTAAGAGTATTCCATGCTCAAGTGCAAATTGACATACCTTCATACCCAAGAAGGCTTTTTCATTGTCAGAGATGATGGTCTTGGGTGGGCTGAACCTCGTCACTAGCTCTTCTAGGAAGTTTACAATCTTTGCTTCAATTGAACTCTTCAAAGGTGTGGCCTCGGTCCACTTGGTAAAATAATCTATGGCTATGAGAATCCATTTATGTCTGGTGCTACAAGTGGGATTAATCATTCTGATAAAATCAAGGCCCCATTGTGCAAAAGGCTCATCAAACACTATTGGGTTCAATGAGATGGCCAAATTTTTTTTGCTTCCTACGAAGAATTGGCATTCTTTGCAGGATTTGACTAAGGCATATGAGTCATTGAATAGTGTGGGCCAAAAATATCCCACGCACATGATTTTAATGGTGGTGGTTTTTGCAGAGAAATTTCCACCTATTGGATTTCTATGGAATTGATCTAGAATTTTTGTGACTATTCTCAGTTTACACACCACAAAATAATACCATTGAAGTTCCTTTCGAAGAGAACTCCTTCAATCAGCACATAACTGTTGTTTTGTAATCTATAAAATCTTCTCTTCTGAGGAGAGAGGTTCACTGGATATTTCCCAGTCTACATGAATCTCATTCTGTCTGCTACCCAGCATCATTCAGACTCAGGTTCATTTAACAAAATTAGTCTGGGTTCTTCCTCCTCTGTTGATGTTTCATTGTCCTGTGCCAGGTATTTACATAACCCTCTCCCTCGCACAGTTTTTGTGGGTCTGACATCGATTTCATATTCCAAGATCTTTATTATCCAGTTGGCCCTTTTTTTTGTGATTTCTCCTTCTATTATGTACTCATGCACACTGGAAGGCACTACAAATATGACCACCTTACTGTAAGATATAAGGTGTTAGAAATTTTTAAGGCTCGTAATGATAGAAAACACCTACCTTTTGATGAAATTGTATTTCGTCTCATAATCCTTTAAGGTCCGGGAGTGGAAAGCTATCGGGTGTTCTCCTTTTCCTTCATCATCCTTTTGAGTTAAAATAGTAGTGATGCTAGATTGACTACTGAACACATACATTATGAAATATTTTGAGGGGTCCAGGTTCACCAGCACAAGGGCTAAAAAAATAGCCTCTTTGACTTTCTTGAAGGCTTCTCTAGCTTTTGTTGTCCATTTGAAAAACTAATCCTTCTTGAGCATCAGGGTGATCAACCTAATTAATCCTACAAAATCCAAAATGAATTTGCCTACAAAATTTACCTTTCCTAAGAAGGATTGAACCCCCTTTTTGTTGATAGTAAGGGGAAGTTCCTTGATCACCTTTATCTGATCTAGATCAATAGCAACACCTTGTTTGGACACTACATGTCCCAACAATTTTCCTTGAGGCACTCTGAAGTCACATATTTTTGGGTTCAAGGATACCTCAAACTCCTGCCATTTCTAAAAAACCATTTCAAGATGATCAAAGTGATCATCCTTTGATTTAGAGAATATTGTAAGATCAGCTAATTAGATCAAGATGATTTTATTGATCATCTCTCTAAAGGAAATATCCATTGCCCGTTGGAAGGTAGCTCTTGCATCTGAGAGGTCGAAAGGCATTTTGGAATAAGTGAGCATTCCCCATTTGGTAGTGAATGTCATTTTGTGTCGATCCTCTTCTTTAAATCAGATTTGATTGTAATTGGAGAAACCATCTAGTAGAGAAAACATCTCTGAGCTAGCCACTATTTGTAAGATAGACTCCATAGAAGGCAAGGGGTAGTGGTCTTTCAGGGATGCTCGATTCAAATCTTGGAAATAAACATAGAGGTGAATGTCTATGTTCTTCTTTCGAACTAGAACCAGTTTAGACACCCATGTACTGTGCTTGATCAAAAAAATGATTCAGGATTGGATCAACTTCTTTAGTTCTTGCAACATAAGCGACTCAATTTTTGGGTTCATCGGCCTTTGCTTTTGGCAGATAGGCTTTGCACCTTTCATAAGCTCTATAGTATGTTGGATGATCCTAGGATTATATCCCTTGATGTCATCATAGTAACAAGCCACTACTCCTTTATACTTTTCACAAAAATGTGTAAGCTTGTCCTTATCGTGTTGTGGAACTTCCTTTCTGACCTTCAGTTTTCTTCCATCTCTGACCTGGAGGTCAGCATAATCACTTTTCTCTGCTACAAAATTCCCCTTTTCATTTCTTGCATCATCACAATTGAATAGGTTTTCTAGAGTGACTAGGCCTTTCGGAAGCTTGTTGGACCTCAACTGAATAATTTTTCCTTCATACGCTCCTTCAATTTTTGGTTGGAGTTGATCAACAAACTCTCCTGAATGCTGGATGAATGAGGTGATCTTTTCATCAATTTTGAACACTTTCCAACTCAAGTCATTTTCAGGGATTGAGGGTCAAAAAATCACTCGCATAGATTGTATGTTCCCAATCAAATTGAAAGCAAGATCAAATTGGGATCCTATTGTCGCCATGCAATCTGCAACTGAATTCTGCTCTCTGGGCACCACCTGAATATTGAAAGCTTCAAAACCTTCAATGAGGTCCCAGACCCTATGTCTATAGGACCACATGTGGACATTCTTCATCGTGGAGACTTCCCAAACTTGATTAAATATCAGCTCAAAATCTTAGAATGCCATTATCTATTTTATGCCAATTCGCTCTGTGAGGCTTAAACCTTGCACAAGGCCTTCGTATTCAGCTTCATTGTTTGAACAGGTGAACTGAAATAAAAAATACTTGAGAGTCTCTTCATTGGATGGAGACATTAGACATATCCTAAAACCTGCACCAACTTTACACCTTGCTCCATCAAAGTGAAATTTCCATAACTCTAAGGCATGATTACATTGGGGATCCTTCACAACCTTCAGAATCACTTGATCCTCATCGTAGATCACATAAGTCCCTAATTCGATTGCATGATAATTTCTAAAAGGATCAGTTTCAATAAATTCACTCAAGGGGACTTCCTCCTGATCAGTCTGGTCTCTAGTGACCTTCTCATCTTCTAATAACGCGATGCAATATGTTTCCTCTTTGGTGATAGAGGTATGGGTAGCCTCAAAAAAATTCACTGCTTCATCTGCTACATGTTCTGAATGCAACAGTTTGGACAACAACTTCATCTTAGCCCACTATTTAGTTCTAATAATTAGGTATGACCAATCTAAGGAAAGATACCCACCGAGCCTCATAGTGAATTCTTGGGATAAGCAAAGACCAAACATGGGAGGGACATCAATGATCATAGTATCCTATTTAACAGTGATACTAGGGCAGGAAAACAGAGTTAATGGAAGGTCCTTAATGACACCTACAGTATCAACCTTATTTCCATCCAATTGGATAACCCCCTTATTTAAAGGTTCATAGCTAAGTCCTAAGGCTTCAGCTATTTGCTTGGGCATGACCATAGTGCTAGCACTAGAGTCAATCATAGAATTATGCAAAAAAAATTTACCCACAATAAGGGTTAAGAAAAAGGGCTTTGACTTCGACTTATCCTTACCTTTTGCTGAGGAATCCTCTACATAATTTGTAAGGAATTTGGCTTGTAATGATGCATCGATGACCTTTCCCTTGGATGGTCGCTCTACTGGTTATGTACTTGTACCCTCCTGGAGAGTTTTTTGCAAGATTGACTTCTTCTCCGGAATAGCCAAGATATCCCAAAGGGATACATTGGTAGAGGATTTCTTCAACTGTTCCACCACATTGAATGGTGGTATAGTCAAATACTTTTACTCTTTAGGCCTTGTTATAACAATCTCCTTGCGTGGTTGTGGTTGCAAAACAATTGTGGAAGAACTAGGAGTTTGTTCAGGGATGCTTCTAGGTTGTGGAGTGATTGGCTCACCTGTGAATCTCCTCTTCGAGCGAGTGTTATAATTTGATTGCACCTACGAGGCTTCTGATGTGGACACCTCATTTATGAATATCGCCTCTTCTCCTTACATCCATGAGAAGAGCACGTGGTTGGGAGCTATTTCAGTTTCTTTCTCAAAGCACATCCCTTGCATTTGAGCAGTAAGCACCACATTTTCCATTTATGGGGAGGTATATGCATAGCCTCCTAAACTTGATGCCACACATTGGCTTCTTTGTTTTGCCACCTTCTACAGTAAATTTCCACACAAACAATTTCGGGGCATATGTGCTTCATTGTAGGGGAAGCACCAGGGGTTGATATCATCAATAAGATTATTTTGCCCCGCTACCAACTCTCTATTTGAACTTTGTGGGATATTGGGCAGTGGAGTAGGTACCAGAACCATCTGATTACTTGTTTGAGCCTGCGGGCTTGTACCGAACCTCGTTGGAACTGGTTCTATTGGTAGGAAGGTCTTTCGCCTTGATAATTTTGGTAAGCTGGCTTTGGGGGCATGGATTGATTCCTCTTGATGGTAGTTACCTCATTTGAGATACTTTGCAACAACTCCTTGACATCACTCATCTCATTCCTTGAAGAGTTAGATGTAGAAGCAATGTTTTGTGGTGTGCTCGGATATATGTGCATTGATTGAGGAGGAGTGGGTGCACTCACCATAGCTATCTCTGGAGTGAGAGTTGACAATTCCACAAATATAGGCATTGTGGGTTGAGGTGATAACTTTTTGGCATCGATCAGGTTGTTCTCTACTATAATGAAAATTTTATATGTGTCTAGAAAATTGTTCCCACCAAGATACTGAATCATCATTGAGATGTCAACATTTTTCAGACCTAAAACATGAACACCAAATCAAGAGGCATGTGGATCACTATCTAGATCCTCTACCAGTTCGTATGGAACCTGGAATTGAAGTCTATCATAGCCTCTTGAGGGGCCTGCTTGATAGTCACCAGTTGTTGGAATAGCGAGGACCGATCTCCGTTATTCAAAAACCGCTCATAGAAAGGATCCCCGAGTTGGTCCTAGGTATCAATGGTATTGTCTCCCAAAGTGTGATACTAATCAAGGGCCTTGACTTTGAAAGAGCCTTCAAGTAGCTTCACTGCTACATTTTGATCAGCTACACCATGCACTAGACATACATCTGCCACATCTTGTAGATGTTCAAATGGTGTCTTTGAGCCATCCCTAGTGAATTTTGGTACAACTTTCAAAGCATAGGCTAGGATAGGGGCCCAAATGGCTAGTGCTACTGGTGCAATGAGAGGAATTTCGGCATCCCATGCCACACAATTTCTATTAGAAATCGGAAACATGGCTGGTGGAGGGGTCTGGACATTTTTCGGATGAGTTCTTGTTCAAACTGTTACCAATGGTGGCACTAGCAATCCAGGGTTATTCATATTTTGGGATCTAGTAATAGGTTTGTAGCTCATACACACTCTTTAAAATTTGGATACATTCAATACGGTCCCACCGGGCCTGCCAAAAAAGGAACTGTTGATGCCAAAAATTGCTAGACGAACAACCTTATGGGAGACTTAGTAAATGGGGGACCAATTGTGCTAAACTGAGCAACCTCCAGGGCTTTTAAAGAAATTTGACTCTTTTGTAATTGGGGGGTTGGAAAGGGAAAAGGGATTAGATGTAAAAATAAAAATAATCTAAGGCGATGTGCCAAGATGTAAGTGCTTAGGCACGAGAGACATTCCTTTCAGATATGGTTTGAGGGCCCATTCAACAATCTGCTATGTCTGAGAATAACACAATAATGAAATCCTAAGCAATTTAACCAAATGACATAGTATAATTTCCATACATATTTACTAAACAAGAAGAGTCCAAGACGTGATCTCAAGCAGAAAATTTCTATTGAAATTATAAAATCTGCAAATAAACTACTTAGTACAACAAATAGCACAGTATAATGTCTTGCATTATCTAAGAAACAGAAAGGCCAAATAGTTGGCATAGTCTGTGAATCTTAACATAATAATCAAAAACAATACAGAGGCCTAGATCTTTTCAATTTCTTTTTTCTGTAAAATTTTGAACCCCTTCATAGAGTATTGCAGTAGTATATATAGATTTTTCCCACCATCTCAAAGGCACTGCCTGAAAAGACCCCTCAGGCATGCGTTGTCCTCTCATAGCATGGATCGAAGCCAAATCACAATAGAAAGATATTTATTTTCCTCGAATAGAGCACCCTCGTAGCAATGATGAATGTGGTCTCAAAGGTGAAGCAACAACAATCATAGAAAGATATGTGTCTAACTGCCTAAAGAGCTAGCTAGGACATGCGTCATAGCAATGAAGCTTCCTCATTAACTCTCGCTTTCCTGCCATAAAAACTTTCACAAAGATGACACGTGGAGAAGCGGCGGGGGTTTATATCCAACCATTGTTTCTTTGGGATGCAATCCCCATGAGGATGACATGTGGCATGGTGTCGGCTTGAGATTTCATCAATGGGGGCCACCAAAAGGTGTTTAAGAGTCCATGCAACATGGTACACGGATGAGGCTTGAAGAGAAAATAATGGGGAGAAACCTTTCAAAAACTCGTGCTGCTAACATGTGGCGAGGAGATGAAAGTGCGACCAAAAGGAGCTCAGGGTGTTATGAGAAATACGGTGTGCTACCAAGGCTTTGCAAAGCCAAATAAATTCACCAAAAGGGAGCTTCACGGATTATCTAATCCACAACTCCTAATGATGTTAGGGATAATTTTCCAAGATTCACAAGGAAAAGTTTTGAATCAGCCTATAGGCATTTGCATATATTCATGGACTATGAGTACTTTCCATTTCCTCTTCGATTGAATGAATGGATGGTCGAGAGTAATTGTAAAATGAACAAGGTAAGATACCACATTGATCTTGGATTTCACTTCATGTATGAATATAGTTTTCAGATAGACATGATTAGTGATGATAATGGTAAATTCAGGCATATGGAAATAATGGTTAGTTAAAACAACCCCAGTAGGATTAGCTGGTGGTTAATTCATGGTAGTATTAATTGCCTTGGTCTAGTACAAACAACAGAGAATAAGGTTTTTGACAAGGGGAGATACCAACCCTAGATTTTTTTGGGGGGCCTGGGGCCACCAATTGAAAATGAAGCCTATTAAATTGCAGAATGCAAGTTGAGAGCTTGTGCATCAGAAGAGGCTTCTAGGATTTTGAAGTTGGATCTTTTTGTATAGTCTTGTAAATATTGTATATATGTTTGTTTCTTTGGTCTTGTTCTTTGGCCTTGTACTATTTTTGGGTTCTCTATGCTTGATCTTCGTCAACCTAAGATTCTAGAATCTTGCTCTATTCCAGAGGAACAAACGTCCCCAACTGAATTCTTGATGGAAGCCCTAAAAGTGCTTTGTGTTCTATCTTAAAATTCTGCAGAATTCAGTTAATCCCATATCTCTGGGCTTATTGGTTTTATCCATTGTCATGGCTTTAGAGTTTTGTGTTGATAAAGCCTTCTAAAAACCTTAAGTATGTTAGCATTTGCAGTATTATGTTTTACTGTTGACTTGATGTAACCCGTTCCCGGTCATGTTAAAAAAACTTGAGTCTTTTGAGCTCGTGAAGTTATCGACCCCTTGTGCCTAGGTTTGAGAAATTCTTTTATTTTATAAGGTCGACTGATCGACCTTGTTTGGCCTGTACATCCTTTGAAATAAATTGTTCTAATTCTTCTGAGGCCTTTCCATCTGTCATCCTAGGCATCCCCCTTCTTTAAATAAATTTATGAGCATGTGAAAATTTGTCCTACTTAAGTCTCATTTACCGCTCTTTCTCATCGCTCATCATGGATAGCTTTGTGAATGCATGAATCACATTAGCAATGTGTGATAAATAGTATTTCTTTTGTTTCATTTATCATGTCTAAGTTATGGATCTTAAGTTTTATATTAGCGATGTGTGATACATGTGTTTCTCTCATTATCATTGGCTTCTCCTTTATCACCAATTTCTTGAAGTTTTATACTGATAATTGGCAATACACGATGACCCTTTGTGCTCTTTGAATTGTCTTCCATTGCTCATAGCATATTATTTGTACTTTGAGTTTCAAAATAGCGATGAGTGATGTGGTCAGGTGTTCTAATTTTCTATCGCTAATTTGAATTTCTCTTGTGAGCGATGTTTCTAGTGCCTTCAATTTTTAAGTAGGTACACATGGCTTGACCCTACTCCATCGCCTTTTTCTCCCATCATTGATTTGATATGGAGTTTGAAGTATGAATCAGTGATACACGATGGGAAATGAACGTGACCAAAGATGGGCTTTAATCTAATGGCTGAGATCTCATTGCGTGGATGCTCACATCGATGATAAGAATTGTAGAGGGAGAAATGTTCCAGCGATGAGCGATGGCCTCCAAACAAGAGGAAACATGGCAACATCCTAAGGACATCATTTAAATCAAAGGAGAAGGTAGTGAGGCAAAAGAAGAGATGCTGATATGGTTTTAAAGCAAGATGATCAATGGCCAAGTTTTAAACATGAATGACTAAGTTTTAGTTAACTCATGCAAGCTTTCCATCAACCATTAATGGTGTTACGCTCTATTTCCCAGTCATAAAGAAGGTGGTTGGCTTGTTTTCTACACATTTTGGAATTTTTTAGAGGCAGAGAAGGTAGCCAAAGTCTAAGGAAACGATGTGAGGAGCTCTAGCAAGTGGTTACAAAAACATTAACATTAAATTCTCATATGAGTAAGCAAAGTGTCATATCTCTTCCTATCAAGCATATTGAATTGTGCTAGTTTGAAAATTAGTAGGGAATTCAAGAGATAAATTTGCTTTGGATTTACTTATTGAGTGCCCTTAATTGGGGTGATAAAAATTGTACAAGGTTTGGGAGTGTTTTTTTCAAAAAATTATGTCTAGGAATTTTAGCTGGGTAGTTCTCTTTGATTAATAAAAAATTGTAGACACTAGTTTTCTCACATTGTGAAAAATGAGCGAACCAAAACCCAGTGAGTCCAACATTAGGCCGGAGAGAAAACCCAAGAAAAAAAGAGTTAAGGGGCCTTGGACCTAGGATGTTTCATCCACTAGTAAGCCAAAGCCCCCTGAAGCATCTAACCCTACATTGGATGCCATTGTGGCGTCCATAAGGTCAAGGAGTGCAAATAAAACTTAGGAAAGATTCATGGAGGATGCCTCTGGAAACATAAATGAGGGTGGGTGGCAAGAGACCTATAGGGTAATTTGTTGTGATGAGAAAATTAACTGACAATGCTGGTGATATTGGAGAACTAGCCCAACCTCAGAGTGGATGGCAGTTTTTTTTGTATTCTTTTAATAGAAGATATTCCAAGAAGTTGGCTTGTTACCTATGGGGCCTTAACCTCAGGAATCTGGTAGTACCTAGTGTGTTTGTGGAGGTGGATATGATGATGGAATTAGCTAAGAACTATGATCCCATAGACAAGAAGATCAAGAGTGAAAATGGAATTGTAGTCCTCGAGGTAACAAGGGACAAAATTATGGAGGTATTTGGATTCAATCCAAATTACATGGTTAATATCAAACGTGTGGACCTATATGGTGAGTATGAGCATAACATATTTGCATTCAGAAGTAGATTGCTTGTACGACATAAAAAAGAGCAAGGAAAGATTTGGCCCTAAATATATAGAGCCCTTTGAATATGAAGAATTTTTTGGTTATTTCAAGAACACATATTATTGCTTGAATCAAGTTTTGGCTCATAATTTTGAGGCTATGATAGCCACTAACTTGTTGGTAATGGTGCAACAGATATACAAGGTCAAAATTGAAACACTAGTTTTGATTATGCTGCTTATGTTGCAGAACAAATGCATAAGGATTTTATCAATCTAAAGAAGGAATTTCTCCCCTTATCTTTTCCACATTATTCTCTATTGATGCATATGCTTCTATTTGAGGATCAGGAGAGATGGAGAAAGAAGCTGAGATTGAGACAGAAGAATAATGAGAATATTCGGGACCAAGATTATTCTAATTCCAACTATATGTTGTTTAGTAATTCCATCAGGTTTGGTATTTTGGAGAGTTTGGGTGTGGCACCCATTCATAGGCTTTCAAAATTAATCAGAGACATCATGCGCCCAAAGGATGTAACAGGATCAACTTGACAACATAATTGTGTAGATTGGTTTTTGCACTCGGAATATACTTTGATCAAGGCTTATGGATCCCCAAGGTAGCACCTCATTGCTTGCCCCTATATGTCTCTGATCGGTTGGGATTTATGGAGTTGATGTGGTAGATTGATTTCATGGACCTAGAATTATTTAGAAAACCTAGGAAGGGTACTGTGCTAGTGCCCCAATGTTCATTTTCTTACTTCAAAGTTACTGCGATGGAAGGATATGATAAATTTTGAATCATGGTAAATAACCCCAGGTTACCTATTGATGAGGTTAAGAGTTTTGACCCAGAAGGTTTTTTGCATGCAAGGAGGATAAACAAGGTTTTATCTGGTTTCTCCCACCATTTCTTGTACACAGATGATGTGTTGAGAAACTTGACTAGTGACGGGGTTGTTATATTTAGAAAAAAAGGAATGGAAAGCCATATGTGACATTGAGGAGAGTATTATGAAGAGAAAATTCTTTTGTGTGAGTCCCTATGATGTAATAGAGAATCCTTTTGAAAGGGATTTCACAAAGCTGAAGGATTATCAAAATGGTGAATTTAAGGCAAAGGCAAAGGAGGCTTCCGAGAGACCACAAGCTCTTTTGGAACAACAACCTCAGGCTATGGATATTCTAGAGCAGCCTATAGATGTACAAGGAAAAGATGTCCAAGAAATTAGGGTGGAACAAATGGCAGAGCATGTGCCCAGTGATGAGGAGGTGGAAAGTAAATTCCCTCCCCCTAATATTGAAGATACTCTTGATTTAGAAGTTCCCCAGGACATAATTGTCCAATGACATTTTGATGAAAAGACTGATGATGATCCTAGGATCAAGGATTGTAATGAGTTTCTTGCGGATGATGCATTTGTGAGAGCTAAGTAATTCAAAGAATTAATGGTTCAATAAAGAAGCAAAGAAATAAAGGAGAGACTTGAACGAGCAAGGGCTAATGTTGATCCTTCTCAACAAGAAGAGGCTCAGAAGCTAGAGGAAGAGAATATTATGGCTGAGATTGCAACTATCACTCCTACCAAGGCTAGATATATTGTCACAAAAAGTGGAATTATGTTGCTACCAGGGTGCACCATCACCTCAGTTATTGCACTTGATGCAATAAGAATAGATCCTTAGGCTTCTATATCTAAGAAGCATTTTGAAGACAAGGTGTTTGGATCTAGTTATAGTCTAAAGTTGTATACTCTTGTAATCTGGTCCATGGCACCCAATACTAGAAAGCATGAGGTTGCTAGGCCTAAATTAAAGAGGGCATGTGTTCCATTGTAGTAAAGAGAGCTACATATATAATTCTTGTTCAAGTGGCTAAGTTAACTATTAATGTTGCAATGGTCAGTGTAGATGCAACACAAAATTCTCAAAAGAAGTATGATTCCCTAGTGAAGGAGTACAATAATGCTTTGGATAAATAAGATGAGAGCCACTATTCAGGCTAGCCAATCAATAAGGACATTGTCTTTTCCATCCTCCTCTTCTTCAAACTTGTCTACACAAGGCATACAAACCTTGGCCTTAAGGATTAATGATTTGAATAATCAAATAGAGAAGGAGAAGGAAAATGTCAAGAAGGGAAAATCTGAAACTATTAAGGTGGCGAATGACATTTTTGAGCATGTGTTGAAACATAGGGTAACAAAGCTTGTAAACATAGTTGATGATGTGTGGGCTGCCTATAGGAACATCCATGAAGCCAACATAAGGTATTTGCAAGTTCAGGAAGTTTTCCATAATGAATGGAGCAAATAGAGCACTAGAGTAGGGGATTTAAAAGAAATGATATCAAAGATGTGAGAAGATCCTGAAGCTCCTACAAATATCCCTGAAATATTACAAGTTATTGACCTAGTGAATGAAATAACTTTTCATGGAAATCTAGGAATGCAACTCCAGAACAAATTGAAAATATTCAGAGAAATGGAGGAATATGGTACGCCTGCAATATTGAATTATAAAGGTGAGTTAAAGGAGTTCAATACATAGAGGAATGGTCTAGGAGATCTACTCACACAAGCTAAGATGATATTGAAGGTATTTCATTATACCTCATTGAATCCTAATGTTGACATTATGATGGGGATTGAAATGAGAATGGACACATTTGTCAAAGAGGCTAGAGCCTTAATTGATGCAACATATAATCAACATGGTGCAAAGGTACAGATTTCATTGGATGCAAAATGGTCCACTGAAGATTAATACAACACCTGGTTGGAAAATTTTACTGAGTAAGCTTGTGTGAAGATGATGATGGACATGGTGAATAATGGATAGGAGAGAATTAATGCATAGCTTGAAAATAGTACATATTAGGATTTCATTGGAGTACTATGAAATATTGTTCTCTCCCTATCAAGAAGGTTGATGGCACAAATGCTGACATAGAGGAGTCAGTCTTTCTTTCTTTATGTTGTTTTTCATGCTTTTGGAATATTTGATGACTAGGCATACACATAGTTAACATTTTGGTTCATGAAGAATATATTATAATGTTGTTGCATGAGTAAAAGGTGTCTTTTGGAAGGCTAGCGTATCTTCTTCAACAAATGAAAATAACTCTTGTCTTATATGCTTTCTCCCACTTTGTAAAGTGCAAATATAATCGTCTGGGGAATTTTGAAATTAAGATTGAAATCTATGTCAAATGAAAATGTGACTTTGATTATAATTTGGCCTAATGCTTGTTGCTCCCATGTTCTATAAATGGGATTTCAAGGCCAATTGCAGAGGTCTTTTGATGGTTTAGCAATTTTTGAGCTCATGTATGAGTAATTCTGATAATTTCAAGCACGAAGAGATAGATTAGTGTTAAGTCTTAGGAATGTATTCAGATCTGTAGTAGGCTTAATTTTTCTAAAATAGTAGAGATATATGAATGATAATTGCAAGTTCCTAAATTTTTTTCTCTCCTCTGTAATTTTGGCTTTCGAATTATGAATAAAGGAATCAAGGTTCATTTATTTGTCTTCAATCACTGCGATTGAATGTGTGGTTTCATCTTTTTGTTTAATTCAAGGAGCTAAGTAAGTGCTTGAGTGAGATCATAGATTTTTAAGTGGAATTCAAATATTGTTAAGATTGTTAAGATGTTCCTAATTCAAGACATATTGAGTTGTGTGTTACAAAGTAATATGCAATAGTCTACAAATATTTGTTTCCATTTTCTATTGTAAATTATTGTTTATTGCAAATGCGAATCTGTCACCCTCAAATAAGGAACTGGTCCATTTGTTTGGCCATCTTTGATGTTAGTGAGCCGTCTGTACCTAACAAAGAACAAAAATCTATACAAATTTTTTTGACACACCTGTGATTGTAGTATAGTGGTATGAAGTACCACTTATTCCTAGCAATAGGTACCATTCGTTAGAGGATCTGCCAAATCCTTAATGAACTTTTCCTATTCACATTTAGTAGGAACATATCTATTTGTTTTCAATGTTAGTGATAAAATAGCATGTGAGTATCATATCTAAACATTGTCAAGATCACCCTCCTGGGTTTCACAGACCTCGAAGAGTAGAAGTAGAGGTTTAGTAGTCCTTTACTCGTTTGTTGGACAATCCTTATCCTTACCAACCATTGGATTTTGGCAAATTCATAGGTAAGTGGTGAGATCAAGTTTGGTTCTAAAAAAATAACCAACACAGTTGAAATTGATAGAGTCTAGAAACCACTTTAAGATTCTTGTGTAAAGAGGCCCAGGAGAAAATAAAGGTGGTCACCTTGAGACTTTGCTTCGTCATCTTATGACATAGTTTAGTGGAAATATAGTCTTCATCCTTTAAATATATAGAAGAAGCTCACATGTAGCTCTAGTGAGATCTCTAAAAATGTCACAACCATCTTCAAAAATAGGATAATGAAGAGTGAATACTAATTGTGCACTCTACCTACATCAAGTTACCTCCCCTAATATCCTCCTTGAATTAATATGTCTATTTAAAATATTTGTGTCTTGCCAAGAATAGTATGTAGAACATGCAACCTTATTGAGAATATACGTAGAATGAAACAACAAATATGATGGAAACAATTGACTTTGATAAATATATTACAATTATAAATAATATATTATACTCTACAATGTGGTTTTTAGAGATTTCTTTTACTAATGTATTTTTTGTGTAACCTTTATTTTATACACTAATATTAAGTGAGGCCTTTTACATGTGGGTGATGTTGGTGAGATCTATTATGGTTATTTTTTCCGTGCAATATATATAGAGGGTTTTAGCTTTAGGCTTTAATACAAAAAAACATGATTTGATTATATTTTATTTTATTTAAAAAATAATAAATAAAATAATATTGATTAAATTAAATTCTTAATTATAGAGTTATATATTATATGAATTGTGAAAAATGGATTTTAAAATAAATATAATAAGGGAAACTAAACAATGTGATGATTTTATTGGACACAAATGAAAACTTTATCTTGTATGAAATAGATTACTCAAGAGACTGAAGGGTGACAACATATTTCACCAAACTCATGCATTTTAGCAAACATTGTAAATGAACATTCCAAATTCAATTCATGTTTGAATTTTAAGGTGAACAACCGCTTGATCAACTTCTCCACTATAAATCTCACCTAATAAATGACTCTTAATGCTCCCATTAAAGCCCTTGCTTCTTTGATTTCCTCATATCTTTCTATTAATTGAATAAGATTTACATAGCTAGAAAGTGGAACAAAGAGAGCCTAAGAAAGATGGAAAGATGGATAAGAAGAAGGAGAGATATTGAAAGAGGGGAGAAGAAACAAAGAGAAAGAGAGAGAGACGAATGAACATATATCATGTTAATATAAGTAAATAGACACTCAATCCAAAGTTGTCACTTACAAGTCAAATCCTTAATCACAAAGAGATTCTTTTCCTTAACAACATGTCACTTGACCTAATGTATTGAAAGAAAGAAAAACAAAACCCTACTTACCTAGACTTCCACAACTATTGCCCACCAAGATGGAAGTGCTAAGGTCCATCTAGCTCTCGTGAAGGCTAAATATTTAAAAAGGTAAACAGTGGCCCTATGCTAAAGGACAAAAAAGGTATTGAAATAATTTATAACCTTAAGGCAATTTTCTAGAAAGTACGCTCGTCATACCACAACTTCTCAGTTGGCTCATTTAACGCTTCGTTCACGTGGAAGGGTCCACATTGCAAGGAGCCTTCCATTCAAATGAAGTGCTTGTTTAATCGCACCATACCTGAAGTCAAACCTCCTACAGCGGGCAATAAAAGAAAACATAAACCTCCGCCCAATTAGCGGAGCCGATACAGTGAAGCCAGGTGTGTGCAATGGAGGCCTGTCCAGGTACATTAGAATCTCGTTAAGGACGGGACAACTCACAGGTGGTAGTTACCACGACTGCCGTGACAGCAAACCGGCAACGTCAAGGCAACAAAAAAATCGAGGTGGTCGCCGGAAGAAGTGTTCATGAAAGGAACTCGCCACCGCTCGTGGTCACTACCAGAAAGTTCGTCACCAAGGCAGGAAGGTACGCGGGTACCTTTTGACTGTCAAGGTCAAATACAAACCTTAGACCATGAGCACTATCGCAATGGCAGCAAAGGAATATTCTTCAAACCATGAAATCTGGGCAACGGCGATATGGTGGATTTGTAACGGTATGCCAAGGATGACAAAATTTCCAGCGGCCCCGCTCCTCCACCCTGGACAAGGTGTTGAAATATGCCCAAGTTTACCTTAGTGTTTTCTGTGTCGCTGAGTCTAATGGTATAGTTAGATCTCGGCCAAGATGTTTTGAAATTTAGGTAGTCGATCATGCAAACATAGAAAATAATCCAGATGACAACCCAGAGTGTTAGAATCAAATTTTTTAATGAAAGTCAATCTTAATTATTTCAGGGCTTTCAGACAATATAGTGCAATCACAAAAGTTCTGATTTATTAGAAATCAATTCATACTGAGAATTCAGAAAACTCATATTTCTCAAAGTTTGTTTCTTCTATCCAACCTTTTTAATACCTCAAATCATCCGGAGATATAAGACAGAAACATACTGAGTTTTTGAGGAAAAATGCACGTACACTGTTTTAGCCATATATCTCTAAGAAGTAAATAAGATAGACTAGATTAGAGCATTATGACTGTCATACAATGTTGGATTTTACAATAAGCAAAAAAAAAAACCAATAAAGATCAAATATCATAGTGATAACGACAAAATCATTTCCTGTTTAGCAAGAAAGCAAAATACAATGTAAGAGAAATGAATGAGTGAAATAAATTACCAAATATAAAGCTAGGCCTGTTCATTTATTAAAAAATTCAAAGGAAGAAGGTACAATATGAAAGAGATACATCTCCTCCACTCCCCATTATTGACCAGAATGAAAAGGAATAAAAATCTATACCAAACAATGTTTATAATTACTTATACTTTACCTTGTGGCTTGAAGAGGGTTTTAGAATAGGTCAATAATTCATGGCAAGAATAAGAATATATATAGTTATATATAGTTATATATAGTTATATATAGTTTAACTATCTAATGATGCTGATGGATTTTGCAATTAGATGATGAACAAATACATTGATATTTATGAAATAATTTCAATTCATATTATAATATAATGTTATTAGATTAGATAAGAAAATGGATCGCTTCAATGGTAACTACATCGAGGCTATACAGAGAGGTCCACATCAATATGCAGATAGGTATAGCAGAGGTCCACATGGGAATAATCATGGAGCTTCTTGACAACCACAAGAGTTACAACATGTCAAAAATATTGGGGGACATTTGCAATGGAAGAATCTGCCTAGATGGCAAAGGAGTAGTAATCGTGTCAGATCTAAAGGCAAGTGGAACAAAATGAATTATTTTCAGTATACAAGGCAAAAAGGGTGGTTTCTTAAGTGAAAAAGAAACCATTCTCAAAAGGGTTGGGAAAACCCTAATACTATCTTGTTAGGTTTCAAAAACTTTGTGAACCAATCATATAGTCGATAAGCTCCTAATAGTCTAAGATTTCAATTTACATGGAAACCAATGATGGAAATAGAAAATATATGTGAAAATTAGAGGGTAGATATATTGATGATGCAAATAGATGTAGAGGCAATGGTGGATGACATCCTTAACAAAGTAGGTTAAAAAATGATTTACGAGATAACACAAGAAGTAGCTAATGAAGAAGAGGCTTTTGATTTTTCTCAACCTTTGGCAATATCACAAATTGAGCAATTGGGGAAAAATGAAGGTCTTACTACCTTGATGGGACTTTTAAAATTTGTCAAAATTCTACCTAAATTGGGCATGACTAGTCACTTTTAAAAGACTGGAGGTCTGATATTTTGGGTTTAGGGTTTTGATCACTCATGAAAGATTGATTGGTATCTTTTAAAACCCTCGCGTTATATTTTAATGTTGACTTGTTGTTGAGGGTTACCGGTCACTTAAGTTATTTGACTGAGCCTTTCCTTCAGGCTCTTACTGGCCCCTTCCACCTGACCTATCGGTCTCCTATTTGCCACTTGGGCCTAAATGTTTATGCCTCTGAAGGTTTTTCCGATGGCCCCGCCAGTATATTCTATTTGTTTTATGCAGCTTAGCGAACCGTCCAATCACGAGTTTTGATTTGGATCGTTCCTCGTGAACCTCGTAGGTTTTCCTACTAATGTCACTTAGGTGCTGCAAGGTGTGTGAACTTAAGCCACTAATTGTTCGCATGCTCGTACAAGCATTTGGGCAATTAATATTCCTTGCACCATTTTACTCTATAAATACCTGCTGAATTGCTTAGTATTAGCATTGCATTTTGAGTTGATTTGTTTGCAGGTAGTGGATTTGTTTGTAGTTTCGAGCTTCGCATCTTCAACGGATAACTCAGTGGTGCGCTGAAGTGCCAAAGAGGGCATGAGGAATTCACAACGCAAGGAGGAACAACCTATTCCTAGTGCTCCTGAAGCGAGTGACTGAGGTGTGGGCAAGCGGTCTGGGCACTGCATTTCCCATGTCGTGCTCTCTTCGAGCTCTGGCGGTGATGGGTCTGAGACTGACTCGGACTATCGTTGTTATCTTGTGGCCATGACCGAGCTCGTGGGTGTCGACGAGGAGGTCCTTGCAGTTTCACCAATAACTACAATGGCACCATGCTGTGTTGCTCGGATTAGTGCTGGTGTGGATAGGAAAAAGAGAGAGGTTTCACTTCAAACTAAAGTGAGAACTAGAAGCAGTCGCCTATACCAGGGTCGTGTGTTGGCTAAATGAGTGTTGGTGTTGGTGTGTGTTGTTGGTGGGTGGTGTGTGTTGCTCGTGGGTGGTGTTGTTTCGGTGGTTTGTCTTTTGGATGTGGACGTGCGCGTGTGTGGCATGCTCTTTTGTTTTTCCTCCAACTGGTTACTCAGTGTAACCGTTTTGATTCCTCAGATCATATATTGTTATTTCTAATGATGAGGAATATTTTTTGGAATGTGAATTTGAATTTCATTTCATTAGAATGAAATTCATTTTGAAATTAACAATGGAGCCCGATGCTTGTTGCTCTCATGTTATATAAAGGAGATTTTACGGCTCATTGTAAAGGTCAGATTTGTTGGGTCCTGAGGCTTGGTATGTATACAATCAGTTTGTTTACTGTAGGTTTTTTGAAGGTATTAACTAGTATGTCTTTTCTAGGGCAAGAATATTATAAAACAAGTAGGCTCTGCTAATGTAATAACAAATATTGAAGCAATAAATGAAAATCTATTAGAATAATTACTCTCCTGGTTTCATGTCATGAGTTGTGAATGAGTTTATTAATGATATATTCATTCAGCTTCAATGGTATATTTGAGTGTGTACTTTGTTTTCCTGCTTTAACTTAATGAGTTAATCAAATTGCTTGAAAATGAGTTACAAATTTATGATGTTGTCTTCAGGATTCCTTAAGGAGTATTGTTTTGATAACTGAAAATCTCATAGTGTAAATCATTATGGTGATACGTCCATGATATCTAAGTTATGTTTTGTATGACTCCCACCCAATGGATGAGACAATGGGTAATGTCTTCAGGATTCCTTTTTTGAGAGTACAGGGTTGTAGTTCTAAGCACGGTGGTTCAAAATTTGAACAATCTAAAATATCAAACATTATCTCTTTGAAGATGCACATCTTATGTTAAATTTTCAGTCTCGTTTCTTTAATATAATTGTTATTATTCTTTGGTTTTCCACAACTAGGATAATTGCTATCTAATTGCGTTGGTGGGGACTGTATCTATAAGAAGAAGTGTTCTTACCAGGTCATAAACCATTCTTATGAACACACTTAGGAAAACCCTCCTTGGTTTCACAGAGCCAAAAGTGTAGGAGATCTCAGTCTTTGACTAAATCTCGTTAGTTGGCCACTAACTTTGTTAGTTCTTCAATATAGAGGTTGGCTACCTCTTAGGGAATTATAGAGCCTTAGCTAGGAAAATTAAAACACCAACAGAATGGTAACTTTATTGGAGAGAATTTGTTAAAATTTTGATTGTAGAATCTAGCCTTAAGAATCATTGCATAGAGTCAAATGATTTTCCATTCTGATTTTAAATAGTGAAATTTTTTCAACCCTAGAAGGAAGAGGTTGTTGAAATGAACCTAAAAATCTTATGATATGTGGTGTTCCGCTGGAAAAGGACTTAGAATTTTGGATGCAGACAGTCCTATTATAAATTTCATTATAAGAAATGACATATTACTTGTAACCTTAAATGTTAAACTTAATGGAATAGGCTCTCTGCCTAAATTATTAGTTGAATGGTGGTTTTATTGGGGAGAACTTTTGAGAAATTTAAAAGAAAAGGAGAAAAGAGAAACCACAACAGTTGGAGGTGGCTATCCAGAATCATTTGTTTAGTGGATCTGAATGTTAAGTTTAGATGTTGACAAATTATGGATTTGAATGAGATTTGTAGCGGCATGGTGTTAGAATATTTTGAGGTATGACTCTATTGTGGACAAAAACCCAGAATGTGACAAGCTTTGAAAAGGAGTTTCATATTTCTTTTGAAATTCAGTCCTTTGTTGAAGAGGTGGCGACTCTGTTTGAAGAACCAGTTGATATATGAAGGAAAATTCCCAGTTCTGTGATATTTATAGTTAGGGAGAGAAGATTAACAACTGCTGCCAAAATTACCAGGTATTTTTTATTAAATCTAAACAATTCACTATTCTAATTGTGAGGGGTGTTTGTAATTAAGGATGAAAAATGGTTCCAAATTAGATGTTCTAGCATCAAGAAAGGAACAATGATTAGATTTTCCATACTTCTAATGATGCAATATGTAAAAGCACTTGCGAAACATGTTTATGTTGTATCATACTTCTGAAAGCAGGGAATAATAATTTCAGTCACTGATGGAATCATGGTTGAAATGGTAAATGATATGTTTGATAAACATGTATTGTTTTGACAAATTTTAAATGGGTATAAGAGCTTTCCCATATGAGAAGTCGGACATAAATATGCAAAGGGAACACATTTCATTAAGCCCTTTAGGGGGTTTTGTAACTCAAAGGTATATACCTTTTATTTTCAGTGATGTCAATGGTTACCCTAATCTAATTCCTAAGAAGATTAGGAAGTATTTGCCTAAATACACAGGGAAAAGTGCAGAATCCACCTCTAAGCATCTACAGGATTTTGTAGATGTAATGGGGGATTATGAAATCAGTCATGAGGATGTTGTTATGAAGCTTTTTGTGTGATCTTTAAAGGGTGATGCTAGGGATTGGTTTTCATATCTACCTGCCTATTCTATTAACTCATGGAATCAGTTGGTGATAGTTTTTATTGAACAATTTGGTGAAAGAGTCAATCCCAACATATTAAGAAAAGGTTTTATGGGAATCCACATAAAAGAAGAGGAGCTAATCCCGTATTTTAATCTCAGATTTTTAAGAGCTTTAAGAGAAATCCCTAGAGAAATAAGACCAAGTGAGGTTGAAAGCTTGGTTGTATATCTTGGTGCTTTTGACAAAAGGATGGGTTACCTATTAAAAGATAAAGAACCTACAAACCTGCACCAATCATATCAAATGGCTATGGAGATTGAGAACAACATGAAATACTCAATGATGAAAGGGTATATGGCTGCAAGTATTGATTACCCTGGCCTAGCTCATATTAGTAAAATTTCAAAGTTGGCTGCACAAAACACTGATTATGATAAGAGTGCTTTGAAAACTGTAATATCTCCACCACTATAGTGTGATGATGATGAGATCCAAGTTGAAATCCAATCCAATTTGAATGGTGATGATCAAAATTCTTTTATGCCAAAATTGTATGAGATGAAGAGACAAGAGGAAGAATCACCATATGAGTTTTTCTTGAGATTTTTGGATGTCTTAATACAAATTCCTAGAGGTCTCTAACCTAATGACTTTGAATGCATTGATTTGTTTTGTGAACTTTATGAACTGGGGCTGAGTGCTTTGCCAAAAGAATTGAAACCTGCTAACTTGGCCCAAGTCCTTAAATGGATAGAGATTGTAGAATCAGCCAAGAGTGTATCTGCACAAAATGAAGATAATGCTTGCCCTTTTGAAGAAATTTGGATAACTGCACAATAATTTAAGGGGCAAAATGATGAATGGTTAAGTGAGACACCCATTGTTTTTCCTTATCATGATTGTAATGCTCATGTCACTGAGATTTTGTTATAGGCTAGTGATTGTGATTTTAGAAGTGATGATTGCATTACCAAGGATGGAGTTGAGCCTCTCCTTTTACCAGAGTTGTATGGAAATGTGGAACCTCCTGATTTTACTTGTTTCCAATTGAAGGAACAACTGCCAAATGATAAATGTTTAGAGTATACTCTAGGTATACTGGCAATGGAGAAAGTTTTTTGTATAAATGTTGAGGAACTTGAGGACAATGAGGTGTGTGATCAAAAGAATAGTACTGGAGATAACCAACATATAGATGAAAATATTGGTACTATTTATTTTCCTGATTGTTTGTATGAAGGTGACATTGATATTGCTAGTGAAAATTTTTCACCTTGTGCTGAGATTTTCACTTATAAATTAACACATGCAGTGCCTCAAGTGGTGCTGAGCACAAGGAGGCCAATGCATACTATTATTTCTCTATTGCCCATGTTGAGATTGATGTCTTTGACTCTGTTTTTGAAGTTTTTCATTTGGGAATGGATGAAGAAATACAGGCAGGGATGTATGATGAGGGGCCTGAGATGAATGTGTTTACATATTCACTGGAAAAATATGTAACTTATATTGCCCACCTCTGTGGTAGCAGGATGTGTTCCAACATATCTAAACATAGGTGTTGGTAGCCAAGCTTATGTGGAAACCACCAGGGTGAGGATTCCCCGAGTTATGTGTCCTCCTTGTTGTACTATGAGGGTCGGTGTAACATACACATAATTTTATATGAAAGTTTTTAGTTCTATGTACAAGTTGATGATAATGTCGGGATGTGTGATGTTGCAGACCAGATAAGTTATGAATGTTTTCTCTTCTCAGCTCAATTGAGTAAGCATTCTATGAAGTATGACCAGGTGCAAGGTAAGGTAAATTGTCATTATGGTCATGTGTTACAATTAATGTTTGAACACAGGGTGCTGACAGATCAAATGCATGGGAGCATTAGTAAACATTATGATACTTTTAGGCATATTGATTACTCCAGTAACTTAGAAGCACCAAGAGGTAAAATTTGCAGACTTGGTTTACTCCAGGTAACATAGAATTTTGTTTTTGACAGGGGTAAAATTTGATTTCTCTTGTTTGGTGGCCAAGGGCCACCAAGTTGGATATACACAAGTTCCAATTGACAAGCATGGTAGAACATTCATCAAGGCACTTTTGTGATTCAATAGTCTGGTCTACAAAACCAAAGATTCTTAATTCTTGTTATGCCCACAGGGGGAATACATCCCCAATCGGAGCCACTAATGGTACTTTTAAAATTTGTCAAAATTTTGCCTAAATTTGGCATGACTGGTTACTTTTAAAAGACTGGAGGTCTGATTTTTTGGGTTTAGGGTTTTGATCACTCATGAAAGATTGATTGGTATCTTTAAAAACCCTCGCGTTATATTTTAATGTTGACTTGTTATTGAGGGTTACTGGTCACTTAAGTTATCTGACTGAGCCTTTCCTTTGTACTCTTACCGACCCCTTTCACTTGACCTATCAGTCTCCTATTTGTCACTTGGGCCTAAATGTTTATGTCGTCAAAGGTTTTTCTGTGGGCCCCACCAGCATATTCTATTTTTTTCATGTAGCTTGGCGAACCGTCCAATCACGGGTTTTGATCTGGATTGTTCCTTGCAAACCTTGCAGGTTTTCCTGTTGATGTCACTTAGGTGGTGCGAGGTGTGTGAGATGCCGCCATCTGTCATATACGGAGAAGTGGGGCCTTTTCCTGATGCGTCAACAGTGACAAGTGGGCGTCATTTCTCTAGTGGGAATTTACTGACAGGGATTAATGATGGCCGTCCCTTAAAGGCCTTGCATGATTAGAGTAAATGTTCCAAAAGTACCGCGAGGTTTGCGAAACAGTAACACATGGCCTGGCTCTTGGAACAAAGGGGCTAGGTGGGGCCTGTTGCCCGATCGTGACCTCCTGTTTTCATGGGCTATGATTGGCTATGGTTTTTCCTAGGTGGTTATGTGGATTTTCAATGATCATTGACTCGATCTAAGTCATCTGACTTGCTAGGTTTGTTCCACATCAATGGTTCAAATTCAAAGGGTTATTGTTCATCCGTGTGAGGAGTTTTTGCGCTCTGCAACTTGTTTTCATTAATGGCGCAGGTTTTTCAATGTATTTTCTCCTGATTTCCTTGTGTGCGAGCGATATCCTCTTGATAAATACAATGATGGGTTGTACGCCTAGAATAATTTTGTGGTGGCAACATCAGCCACTAATCGTTCGCATGCTCATACAAGCATTTAGGCAATTAATATTCCCTGCACCATTTTACTCTATAAATACCTATTGAATTGCTTAGTATTAGCATTGCATTTTGAGTTGATTTGTTTGCAGATAGTGGATTTTTTTGTAGTTTTGAGCTTCACATCTTCAATGGATAAGTTTGTGGTGTGCCAAAGTGCCAGAGTGGGCGCGAGGAATTCGCAGCGCAACAAGGAACAACTTGTTCCTAGTGTTCCTGAAGTGAGTGCCCGAGGTGTGGGCAAGCGGTCTGGGTGTTGTATTTCCCCTGTCATGCTCTCTTCGAGCTCTAGCGACGATGGGTCTGAGACTGACTCGGACTATCATTGCTATCTTCAAGCCATGATCGAGCTCGTGGATGTTGACGAGGAGGTTCTTGCAATTTCACCAATAACTACAATGGCACTGTGTCATGTTATTGGGATTAGTGCTGGTGTGGATAGGAAAAAGAGAGTGGTTTCACTTCAAACTAAAGCGAGAACCAGAAGCAGTTGCCTGTACCAGGGCCGTTTGTTGGCTAAATGATTGTTGGTGTTGGTGTGTGTTGTTGGTGGGTGGTGTGTGTTGCTCATGAGTGGTGTTGTTCTGGTGGTTCATCTTTTGGATGTGGATGTGCACGTGCGTGGCATTCTCTTTTGTTTTTTCTTCGACTCGTTACTGGGTGTAACCGTTTTGATTCCTCAGATCATATATTTTTATTTCTGATGATGAGGAATATTTTTTGGAATGTGAATTTGAATTTCATTTCATTAGAATGAAATTCATTTTGAAATTAACAATGGAGCTTGATGCTTGTTGCTCTCTTTTTATATAAAGGATATTTTACAGCTCATTATAAAGGTCAGATTTGTTGGGTCTTGAAGCTTAGTATGTATATAGTTAATTTGTTTACTGTAGGTTTTTTTAAGGTATTAACTAGTATGTCTTTTCTAGGGCAAGAATATTATAAAACAAGTAGGCTTTGCTTATGTAATAACAAATATTGAAGCAATAAATGAAAATCTATTAGAACAATTGCTCTCCTAGTTTCATGTCATGATTTGTGAATGAGTTTATTAATGATATATTCATTCAACTTCAATGGTATATTTGAGTGTGTACTTCATTTTCCTGCTTTAACTTAATGAGTCAATCAAATTGCTTGAAAATGAGTTACAAATTTATGATGTTGTCTTTAGGATTCCTTAAGGAGTATTGTTTTGATAACTGAAAATCTCATAGTGTAAATCATTATGGTGATACGTCCATGATATCTGGGTTATGTTTTGTGTGACTCCCGCCCAATGGATGAGGCATTGGGTAATTTCTTCAAGATTCCTTTTTTGAGAGTACAGGGCTGTAGTTCTAAGCACAGTGGTTCAAAATCTGAACAATCTAAAATATCAAACATTATCTCTTTGGAGATGCACATCTTATGTTAAATTTTTAGTCTCGTTGCTTTAAGATAATTGTTATTATTCTTTGGTTTTCCACAACTAGGATAATTGCTATCTAATTGCATTGGTGGGGACTGTATCTGTAAGAAGAAGTGTTCTTACCAGGTCATAAAACATTCTTATGAACACACTTAGGAAAACCCTCCTTGGTTTCACAGAGCCAAAAGTGTAGGAGATCTCAGTCTTTGACTGAATCTCATTAGTTGGCCACTAACTTTGTTAGTTCTTCAATATAGAGGTTGGCTACCTCTTAGGGAATTATAGAGCCTTAGCTGGGAAAATTAAAACACCAACATACCCCATCAAAAAGGGGTAGGAAATCAAAAAGGAAAAAGTTGCAAGAGGAGATTGAGCTAGGAATCTAGGCCACTCTGGATAAATATTTGAGATTGAGGAGAGAATTTTGCTCTCCTCATGAACAATGAGGGTCATATCTTGGAATGTTAGGGGCATTAACAAAAGGAACATCATTAAGCGCCAATTAGATAATAGTAATGTTGATATTATAATCCCTCTAACAAAAGATGCCTCATTAAGCACCAACTAGATAACAGTAATATTGATATTATTTTATTAGACGAAACAAAATTTTCACATGCTCAAAATTTAGAGATCCTTCGAAAATGGTCAAAATGGTGTTGCTTGTTTTCCCCATCCATTGGTGCATCTAGGGGATTAGCAATTCTTTGGAAAAGTAATTCAGTTAAGCTGGAATTAATGGCCTCCTTACAACATTAGATGTTGGTGAAAGCAATTCATTTTTTACTCTACCTTTTGGTTATTTAATGTCTATGGTGGGCATGTGCACCAAGATGGGGCACAAAAAAGTGGCCAAATACCCAAAAATGAGCAAAACACGCTCGTGTCTTGAAGAAATTCAAATAAAACGCTCATGTTATGCCTTGGATTTTTTGATCCATAACATGAGCGTGATATTTGAACACAAAACATGCACACATTTTTATGAAAGAAAAATGCATACACATTTTTATGAAGAAAAAAAGCATGTACATGTTTTATGGAGACAAAACTTGTGTACATTTTTATGGAAACAAAACATGTATGCATTTTTCTCCAACATATGAAGTTGATAGATAAAAATTACTACCATGTACAAAAGGATCAAATAATCCCATCTGTTGGATTAGACTTGGCCCAATCATCAAAGCCGACACACTGTCATCGAACAACAACAAATTTTTGAGGCAGTTGAAGAAGATGTAGATAACAAAGAAAATAGAGCTGAAACTTTTCATTATCTGTGTTTTAGTTGTTGTAAATTCATATCCTGTCAATACCATGGTTAATGTAGAAGAGATCTTGGATTGCTATTATTTTATGGGTAAAGTGGTCAAAAGTGTTGTAGAATAAACACCATATGAAGTTAAAAACTATTGTAAAAGGAAGTGGCTCCATATTCATGAGCTACTTGGACTTGGCCTAGTCATCAAAGTCGAGGCACTATCATCAAACAACAACAATTCTATTGAGGAAGATTGAATTTCAGTTTTTGTGGTACTTGGTTTGATCAACAACCAAACTATAGCTTTTTAAAAAGGGGTGAAGATAATCTTGAATCTTGCAAATCCACATGACTGCTCAAGAATTTTCTACCATAAGTAAACTCATGAGTTCAATATGGTAACAAAGGGGGATGTTTTTGGAAGTAACTCTTGTATAGATACTTACAACCATAATGATATCAACAAAGCAAAATAGAATTGCCAAGTTGTGTTTGCAAGTGCCAATCTGAGGAGAGCAATTCTTAGATCAAGCGCTTGTTTAAAGCGAGAACTCTAGAAATAAAGGGTGTGATAAAGGTTGTTATCGGTAAGAAGAGGTTGGGAGGTCACATTCATGACAACATGTTGATAGGAACTTTCCTATCCATCATAGTGTGTTCATTAGGCAGGAAGATGGTCACTAAGCTAACAAATTAATACCCAAAAGATAAATTTGTTGTTGAAGCCATTAAAGCGATATCATCCTATGATAAGAACCCATACCATGGTCTCATTTGCAATTTGGTGGAAGCAAGTAAGGTGAATAAAGAGAGAAAATAAAAAGGTTGTGAATAAATACAGGAAATGTTTCTTTAATAAGGATCTGCAACCCTTCTTAAACCATGTGATAGAAAACAAAATTCTTTTTAGTGGTGCACAAGTGGGTTGATCAATAGAATTGGGCACTGGCTTGATCACTTTGTACACCATCACACCTTGATAAGAAAAAATATGGTTCTAGAAGTTCATGCAAATATTTTTCCATTTAATATAAAGAGTGCTACCCTCTTTGGTAGTAGTTTGTGCAACAAAATTAAGAATAATTTAACAATAGGAATTGTGTGCAGTGAAAATATTTACTCTAAAAATGCAAAAAACTAAGTAAATGCAATGAGAAAAGAGACACAACAATACCTGAATATTAGGCTACGTTGAACACAAATAAAGGTAAGATAGAAACACAATTATTATACATTATATTTGTGTTGATCCTTGGTTGACCCTTTAATGGTGCTTTTTATGTGTGCTCCTTGGATGGTAAGCTTGCAATGATAATGGTGGTTGAAGGATTAAAGGTGGTGGGTGAGTACAATAATGCCTACAAGAATGCAAATGCAAGTCCTAAGATGTTGCAATAAATGGCTAAAATGCTTGAATGGCTTGAGAGCATAAGTGTGATAATGAATGCATAAGGTCCCTTAATGAATGAAAAGGGGGGTTATTTATAGAAGAAATTGAATTATCTAGAGGATTCAACGGTAGGATTGAGCCACCATGGTCAAGATGGAGGGCTATGGTGAGTTGAGGACTCACAAGCACTCACATCTTGCCATGTGGAGGATGAAGTGTCCAAAGGACATGGTGAGATGGAAAGGGTACAAATGATGTGGAAAAGACCATGCGGTCCCAAGGTACTTGCAAGTACCTTGGGATTGAAGAGGATTTGCTTAAAAAGGGATTCCTTGTCCCCAAGTGGGGCTGAAAGTGACAAGTGGGGACTTTTAGAAAGTCCACCCTTGTGACTGTGGGGATTGGAGAAAGCATTGGAGGAATAAAAGTGAATATAAGATTCACAAACATGGAAGAAACCCATGGATAAAACAAGGTCCTCCAAAAGGAGGTCCTTGTCCCATGTACTTGATGTGACCTTTGAGAGGTCATGGGGAAGACCAATGCATGGGGGAATAAGTGTGAATTTTTAATTCACATAGGGAAAAGGTCAAACCTAATAAGGTAAGTACCATGAAAGGTTGATGCAAGGACATGGTAGAAAAGGTAAGTGATTAGATTAAGGTTGAAAGATTAGAAGAGGATTAGGTGGTTAATGATGATTAGGAGCCAACTTGCAAAAGTTGGAGGTTGTGATACATCCTAATCATGGATTAGGAATGTGCACATCCCTAATGATGGGTTTAGGAGATGAATTAGGATTAAGTGTCGATGAGACATAAAGGGAATTAAATAAGTGGGTTATTTATTTAATTCCTAGAAGAAAGGGATAAAGGGGTAAGGTGTTTAATTATTTAACTAAATACCTTAAGGATTTAGATGACTTTAGGGGTATTAATTAAATGATGTTAATATTACTTAATTAATGTGGGTAGGAGAATATTTAGACGAAAAAGGATAAATTTGACTAAATATAAGTGACCAGTCAAATTTAGATGTCTACAGGAATAATATAATATCATAATAATAAGAATAATATAATAATTCTAATATTAATAATATAATATTAAAATATAATAAGAATAGTATAATAATTTTAATATTAATAGTATAATATAATATTAATAATATAATAATGGTACTATCATGCATCAAGTATTGTAACCAAACATAGATTAATTACTCAATTCCATCAAAACATAGATTAATGTAGAAGAAAATAACCAAACAAATTATAACCATTTAACAATAAACATGACATTAAGAATGCGCGCATATTATTCTTCTCTCATGCCTACTATATATCAAATACATAGGATAGTGCTCCTCTAATTTAAACTATAACCATTTAACAATAAATAGGATGTTAAGAATACACATATACTACATATCAAATACATAGTATAACACTCCACTTCAAACCCTCAACATAATGGTAACTGGGCTACAAACAACGTACTCCCCACCTTGGATGCACTTCCATGATATCTCCCCATACTTAACATCCTAAACTTAAGTGTTTTCACTTTGGCCTCCACTTAGAAACACTTATAACGTCAAAAAATTGTATGTGCTTTTAACTTTATAAAACATGTGTGTGATTTTAACTTAACAAAACACATATGTGTTTTACTTATTTTTGGGTGTGAATAATATATTTATCTTTACAAAACATGTACATTCTTTTAACTTAACAAAATGCATACATTTTTTTCTTAGTTTTAGGTTTAAATGATGGATCTACATTTACAAAACCTATACATGCTTTTAACTTAACAAAACACATACGTGTTTTTCTTAGTTTTGAGCTTACATTGGATTTAACTTACCAAAACCCTATGCACTTAACCCTAACACGTATACACTTAACTCTAAACTCTATCCCCATAACCCTAAACCCTATATAACTTATATCGTCAACCCTAAACCCTATCCCTCAACCCTAAACCCTACACTTAGCCCTAGGTCATAAATCCTATACACTCTACCCTAGACCTTATACCTTCAACCCTCAAGGTTCTTATACCCTTAAACCTAAAACTTTTCACTCAACCTTATACTCTCAACCCTAAACCCTATAGAGAGAGGATATATCTACATAGGGAGGGAGGGAGAGGTAGATAAGGAGGGATGAGGGGAGAGGTAGGAAGGGGGGATATATAGAAAGCTAAGATAGAGAGAGGTATATATTATATAGAGAGAGGTTTGATAGAGAGAGGTATATCTAGGGAATTAAATCATATACCCTATACCCTATACCCTAAACCTTATCCCTCAACCCTAGGAACTAAATCCAATATGTTAAACCCTTAACCATATACTCAACCCTATACCCTATACCCTAAACCTTATCACTCAACCCTAGGAACTAAAGTGAATAGGTTAAACCCTTAACCATATACTCAACCCTAAATGTTATACAATATAAGGGCTCAAACATAAACCTTATACCCTATACCCTCAACCCTAAACCCTATCCCTCAACCCTAGGCCCTAAAGCCTATAGGCTAAATCCTCAACCCTCAACCCTATACCATATACCCTCTTGACCCTAAACCATGTCCCTCAAACTTGGGCCCTAAGGCCTATATAATAAACCCTCAACCATGTACACTCAACCATAAATCCTATATCATATACCCTCAACCCTATACCTTATCATATACCCTCAACCCTAAACCTTGCACTCAACCTTAGGCTATAAAGCTTATACACTCTACCCTAAACCTTATACCTTCAACCCTTAAGGTGCCTATACCTTTCATATTTTGGTCATTAGGTTCCCATCCTTGTGTTCATGTGTCACCAAGATGGTTCCTACAACAAAATTTTTTAGTCCCCTAAAATTCCAAGTATCTTGACTATCCCTTGTCATAGGAATCCTAGGATCTATGCCATCTATCTTTGGTCTTTACAGGATATATCATTCCTCATATCAAACCACATCAACCCACCGATCATCCTTATAAAAAAGGCTATTTGAGATCTCTTATTATTTTGGGGGTGCTTTCAATTTGTTTTTTTTTGAGCTTCCTACTCTACCTACTTGAGGTCACCACAATCTATCATATCATGGTGTGATTTGACTAATAGAAATAGGGGCATGTCTTGGATTTTGGTGATCGTATTTTCCTAGTTTTCTAGTGTTATACCCACCAAGATTCATTGTGACCTTGGGTTACACTAGGGCATCCTCTTATGATTGTGGTTTTCCAACATCAGCCCCTCCAAATCCTTTCATGACTTTGTAGGATGTTGGAACAACCCATGTGTTGTGTCAATCCTATGCATGTGATACACAATCACCTTGGTTCCTCATACCCTAATGCATAGTATCACATGCATTGTCAATTTAAGTGCTCTCTATATTGCAGTTGAACTACTGCATTCCAAATACACCTAATCCCATCCCATCCCTTATTTATTGTCACCATCATTTATCTTTCCTAATCATGGATTGTATGTGTACATTCATTCTCTATTTCTTCTATATGTCTCTACAGTGTGGCTTGGTCTTAATTTCCATCCAACTCATCTCATCATTGTATTTTCATCTTAAACTATCTTTAGGTTTTTTATTCTAAGCATCTTCTCATCATTGCATTTTCATCTTAAGTGTTTATATTTTTTATTCTAAGCATATTATCATCATTCCATTTTCATCTTAATTGTTTATATTTGTTATTCAAAGCATCTTATCATCATTGCATTTTTATCTTAAGTGTTTAGAATTTTTATTCTAGGCATCTTATCATCATTTCATTTTCATTTTAAGTGTTTAGATTTGTTATTCCAAGCATCTTATCATAATTTCCTTTTCATATTAAGTGTTTAGATTTTTTATTCTAAGCATCTTATCATCTTATGTGTTTATTACATTTCATATCCACAAAATACATATAAATTATTCATTAGATACATTCTAGATTCATTTTAAATCATATACATATCTAAATTAATATTCACCTACATGTGTCATAAATCACATACACCTTGCAAACATCATTATTAGTACATTGATATCATAATCATTATTAACATAAGCCATTCCTAGTCATCATGTCATAAAAACACCATAAAACATACATGCATAAAAAATACCATAGCCTCACTATATATCATCAAATAATACATCAAAATGGACCTCCAAGTCCCATCACATAATACATCCAAATGGACCTCAGGGTCTCATTATAATACATCTCCTTCATAGAGCATGTAAAAATATGTTCCCTAGGGCATATATCTTGTCACCTGCTAGCAATGGTTGGCCTTTTCTCCTATTGATGGTCCTTAAGATGCCCCTCAAGGTGGCCCTATAGTAACTGATCTCCTCAACCTCCTTGATATAGTTGATCTAGATGTCACATCCCTCGAGTGATTTATATAGATTTACAAAACACGTACATTTTTTTCTTAATTTTGGGATTATGATGGATTTAACTTACCAAAACCCTATGCACTTAACCCTAACACCTATACACTTAACTCGAAACTCTATACCCATAACCCTAAACCTTAGATACCCTATATCTTCAACCCTCAACCCTCAACCCTACACTTAGCCCTATGTTGTAAGGCCTATACACTCTACCCTAGACCTTATACCTTCAACCCTCAAGGTTCCTATACCCTTAAACCTAAAATGTATCACATAGTATTATACTATCAACTCTAAATCCTATACTCATCCTAATGGGACTTTTGAATTTTTTTTCGGTTATGGTCATCTATTTCAAAATTCTGAGGGTCATATGCAAGATAGGGTTTTTCTATTCATGCATCTAGGGTTCACCATATGGCTAAAACCCTCTATAACCATAATAGTTCAATACCTTAGCCACTTTTTCTATTTTCTTGTTGACCTGTGCTAGGTAATTATTGATTCTTTAAGTTGCAACCTGTGTCATTGAAGTCATGTGTTTATCGACCCCCAAGTCCTAGCACTATTGGTTGCATCCCCTTTTAAATATTTGTTAAAAGGGTCCTAAAAATATTTTTCCTGAAGTCTAAATTCTTAACCCATAGGTCTAAATTAAATTCATGTCTTAAGTCTTTTTCGACCTAGTGAATGGCCCCATCTTAAGTCATAACTTGAAGCATGTGCTATAAATTTTCCTTAAGTTAGCACTTCCTGGGTCCCACATTGTAATGTGTTCATTCCTTGTTGGTCCTCACCAACCTGCACTAAATAAAATATTCATTAAAAGGTATGTGCGGTGGTGCAAGAGAGCACCATATGTCCAACTTGTATAGTGGTCTACGACGAGCTCTAGAAATCTATTGGCAAGGCCCATGAGATAAAGGATCTAAGAGTGCCATGTGATACCATCTTGATCGTTCCCCGATATTTCATAGGGGTACATCATCCTTCTTCTCACATCTTCCTTTTAGGAATGGGAAGCCATCATGCATACCATCATGGTTTTTTTCTTCCTGAGGGGATGAATGTTGTTTGACAAGGTTAGATCATCTTCTACATTCAATCTCAATCATCTATCATCATTGTTGGAAACTCTAAATTCATGGGGCTTCATGGTCTCTCTTCTTCTCTCTTATGGGTGGCCTTTTTCCTTGCATTTGGCTTTGTCATTATCATTATTTATTGAGATTATATTGTTTTCATCTCTTTTTGGGGGAGGATTTTTATCTCATTGGGTTTTCTAATTTTCTCCATTTGTGAAATATTGCATTTGTACATGGGTACCTAACATGGCCTTGCAACCAAGACCCATCCTTGCATCATTTTCATAATAATTTACTACTCCCTAAGTTTCACTTAGTGGGGTGTTAGTGTAAATAGGTGTTTTTCCTAACTAGTTCACCTAGTAGTTCCTATTCACATGTTAAGTTTACTTAGGTCCTAGCGTATATTTCTTAGAGGTTGTTATTTTCATAATATCTTATCTTTTGATATTTAATGATTGTGTCCTAAATCATTTAATATTAGTTGAGTTAGTTGTCTCATGACATAGGATTAAGACACATGTCATGATCTTGTCTAACCCTATGTCTCACCTTGGCTATATAACCAAGTAGTATCATGTCTAAATCAACAACCATACAATCATAATCTATCATTTTGTATCCTTTGATAGAATAACATTATTTTATCATAGCTGATCTCTCTTGTGCTTTCATCAAGTTCCTAGATCTTGGGTGGCTATAATCTTCAGCCAAATCTTGCAAGGTGTAGAGTATTGTATACCAACTCTTATAATAAGTATCCAAATAATGAAAATGCAACATAAAGAAGAGAATTGAGAATTAAAAAATACAATGACATGATCCAAGCTAGTATTCTCTACAAAAGAAACTATAATAGCATATACCTAAGATTCCTTACTAAGACATAAGAAATTTAGGTCCTATTATAAATTCATGAAAAAATTAGGATGAGACAAGGCTTTGTTGATTTAATTTATCACACCAAATTATTATAGTATGGTAATAATAGCCTCACTTATTTATGGATTGACATTAATATATGAGAAAGTGATATAAATTTATTAAAACTCTACATAGAGAGGAATCTAGGTATGCCCCTACAACTAGTATATGAGCTACATCCTTTTTCCCAATAAGGCTTATATTTTATTGATGTCATTAACCCCAACTCTTCTATAGGACATAATTTTATTCTGATAGTCATAGATTACTACATGAGGTGAGTTAAACTACAACCATGCAATAATTGTTGGAACCAAGGTAGTATTCAAGTTTCTAGAAGAACGCATCATAATTAGGTTTGGAGTGCCATTTTCTCTAGTATGTGATAACAACCTTGTCTTTTCATTAGTTAAATTATTGCAATGAAATTTGAAGGATAAGGTAAGTTTAATTTTTTTCTTCCAATTATTATCCATACGTAAATGGTGTTGTTGAGTCTACAAACAAGAATTTACTTGATGTTATTAAAAAATTGCTAGAAAATAATCCTAGGGATTGACACACCCAACTAAAATATGATTTGTGGGAAGACAAAAATAGGTTCAAAGCCTCTTTAGGGACATCCCTTTACCAAATATTTTATGGTTTTAACTATGTAAATTCCTTTCCAACTTGAAAATACCAACCTTATAGTTTATGAAATACTATTTAAAAAGAGATAAAATATTGAGGCATGACTTCTAAATTTACTGATCTTAGAAGAAAATAGAGACACTACTCTACACATTTTACAAAACACAAAGTAATAGTGAAAAGATAGTTTGATAAAAGAGACAAAGTGAAAGCATTTAGGATATCATACATTTGTCCTCTTGTGGGACAAATTAAGAGAAAGTAAAGGAGATCATCCCAAATTTCAAAAGTTATGGTTAGGTCCTTCCTTAAATATATTTAAGATCATGTGATACATCACCCTTAGGATTATAAAGAGATAATCACATTAATAGTTAATGGGTATTATCTCAAATATTATTTCAACTCCTAGAGGTTTGAAGAACCCCTTGTACATAGTTAGGATATAAATTTATATTTTCTTTTCGTTTTTAGGTTAGTTTCTTCTTTTTTTGTCAATTTTTTTTTTTTGTTTTTTCCTTTTTTATATTTCCCATTTGTTTTCATTTTATTTTTCAGTCGTGTGTTGTTTCTTTAAGGGTGATTTTTCTTTTACTTTTAGTTTCTTATACTTTGAGTGATTTTCCTTAAGGGTGGTCGTTAGGATATAGAGAAGAACATGAAGGAAAGCCAAAGTCTCATTCAAGAAGGGTTAAATTTTTTTTTGGTCCAACTATAGAGAGGCAACAATAGTTATAAGGCATTAAATATTGTATTGTATGTCATCATTTCAAATTTCTACATGAATTTATGAACATATTTAAGAATGTATATAGTTGATTAGATGTTATTCCCTCTTCACACTTATTGTTGTGAGTATATATATTATTTTATGAATGTATAATTATTTTTTATGTTACAATCATTTGCAATGGATCATTTTGTGTTTATACATGGATTTGTGCAGTTCATTGATGTATCATTAAGTATTAGGAATTGGTATTACTATATTTTGAGTGCATTAACATATTTAGATCATTTAATCTCTATTATTTTCTCTTGCATTCCTCTCTCTATCATTTGTCTCTACACCCATTAGATTAGCACCACTTTTTCCTACATTGTTTTTAATCAAACTAAATCAAAGAACAAATCATGAACATGTAATCAACCATATAGAGGTATTTGGATAGGTATTGTTCTTGGTTCAGTGACAATCTTTGGAGTCAAGTCAATAGGTAGGATTTAGCTATCAACATATTTGGTTGTCTATTTTGTTTTTCAAATCTCTAAGATCACCCTCCTAAGTATGAGTTGAGCTCAAAGAGTAGGAGAGAAAACTCAATCTCATAGAGTTGGCTTTCAACCTTCCATGTTATGTGGATGAGCAACTTTCACTTTCATGATGACAACCCTAGCCTTGAAAGTGAAAACATGTTCTAGGAAGTGGAGCAATAGTTTTGAGACCCAAAAATAGTGTCTTCTATGGAATAAGTGCTTATTCTAATAATAACAACTAATTCATTACCTAAAGGTCAAATTGTGAGTGATAAACCATGTGAAGAAACATCCTTATTCCTTGCCAACAAATTTATTAAGACATCCTTAAAGGAATGCCCTATTTTCCATTGAAGGCTTTATGAAATCCATGATCTCATTTATTCTCTCTCTTGATTCTTTTCAACAAGCCTAGATTTCTTTCTACCTTTATGGTTTATAGAAGATCCAAATTTAGCCAAAAAACCATCTAGAACAAAATCCTAGGAATGACCACACCTTTTGAAGTTTAGGGCTACTACTAGTATGAATCACACAAGGAGCCACATCATCATCACACAATTTCAAAATGCCTACATCTTTATTCAAACTCTATTGTAGATCTTTGACTCCATTAATAGTCATACATCAAATTGATAATCAATATTCAATCTATTCATAAAAACCCCATGCTCAAAAAATTTCAAAAACACCATCTTAATTTAAAAGATAAAATAAATAATATTATCGATATAAAATTGAATCCAAAACTAGAATAAAAATAAATATAAATATAAAAATTTGACCATTACCATATCTATACTAATAATGAATAAAATAAAATAAAACATCAAACAATTTGCCCTCTCTAGGGGAGAAGACCCAGTTACCGCCCCCCATTGAATAACCGCCACCTCCATGCTCACTTAACCCACCCAAAAAAATTTCACTTTAATCTATTAAAAAACTTTATTTGATTGAATAAATAATTACAAAAACACCAATGACTGCTTATTATAATTACAAAAACACTAATGGCTGCTCATTAAGTGTTAAAGTGCATGTTTTAGAGTGGATTTAAGGCATAAACAGTTATAATTGATGGAAATTAGAGTGGGCGGATACTAGGACATTAGGTGGCGGCAACCAGCCAACACCTCTAAAAGGTGTCTTTTTGACTTCCGCGCGCATATCCAATGCTCCCGCACTCTACCGAATTGCCCAAAAGCCAAAAGCTTAGTAATAAGCTCTTAACTCGTGGACGAAAAAAACCCATAAATTTTTTTTTCGATTTGACGCACGGTTTAGATTCTATGGTTGCGCGAAATTAACCTTGACGGATAATGGGTCTTCTCCCCCTAACATGATCTCTAAAGAGGAAAAAGTTGCACCCCTCCTATCCTCCCATCTTACAAGGCGACTTCAAAGTTGAGTGGTGGGCAAATCCCCATAAATACGGTGATCCTGCCCACATTTCCTCCTATGAGGATTTCGTTTACGACCCGGTTTAAAAAGTACGCGTTGGGTGAGGTCAAAAGGCTGCCACGCAGACGACTATCTATCTACTACCCCGGAGGAAGCAAAAACTCCTATCGATTTCTGTCCTTACACTTATTCCGCCCTTCATTTCAAATCCCCAACAGGGCGACCCTCTGTTTGCCTTAGCCATGGCATTATCATCACTTTCTCTTCCAAAATCTGTGCTGCCCTTCAATGCGGCTCCCACAGCTTACATGAAGTCCAGCGGAGTGGAATCCTGCCCATTCAATACAGTACTCTCATCGGGCAGCTCTCAGATATTGGGGACTAAAATCGCTGTAACACCAGCTCGGTATAAGCCCACAACAATTCAATCAAAGCGACTGATAGTTTATGCTGCTAAGGTATGATGGAATGCTTTCATTCTTCAGTTTATAGTGTACCCGCTCTGTTACTCAATATTAGGTCTTAATCTCCTGGGCTTTTCCCCTCTGTTTTGCATTGTGAAACTAAGATAAACAAAGGATCTGTGCCACCATCGTTTAACCTAAAAGACCAAGATGGCCGAATGGTGAGCCTCTCCAAGTTCAAGGGCAAACCAGTGATTCTCTACTTTTATCCCGCAGATGAAACCCCAGGCTGTACTAAAGAGGTAAAATCCCCCAAACTTTTTCTTTTTAATCTCAATTATCAGCAACTTCTGCAAATTTGGAAAGGCAATAGATGATTTAATGTCTTTACCATTTGGGGTTCAGGCTTGTGCTTTTAGAGACTCTTATGAGAAGTTCAAAAAGGCCGGTGCCGAAGTTGTTGGAATCAGTGCAGATGGCCCTGACTCTCACAAGGTGAGTTTGACCTGCATTTCCTATGAATTCATCAGTTCTCTTCCTCTGTGTACATTTTTTTTCCTTGAGTATGCAGGGCAATGGCTGAGCTGTGCTTTTTCCAGGCTTTTGCAAAGAAATACAGACTTCCTTTCACATTGTTGAGTGACGAAGGGAACAAGGTGAGAAAAGAATGGGGAGTTCCAGGGGACTTCTTTGGGTCATTGCCTGGCAGAGAGACGTATGTTATTGACAAGAAGGGAGTAGTCCAGCTTGTATATAATAACCAATTTCAGCCTGAGAAACATGTTGAGGAGACCCTGAAAATGCTCCAGAGTCTGTAATCTTTTAGGATTTTTCCAGTTAGTCCTAGACTTCTATTCTAGTTATTTATCTCGTCTCTTGTAATCTAAACTAGACTGCCTTTTGCTTGTGATTCTTAGGATAGTGCTTCTACATTATTAGTCTCTGCCCTGCTTTGATGGATGATCAATGGTCATTACAATAATTTAAATTTATTCATTAATTTATGTATCCTTTTAAATGAGAAATGATAAGCAATTTATTTTTAAAGACTCTTGGACTGAAAAGTTGAATTGATAAAATAAATAAATAATGATTTTTTTAGAATTTAAAAGTGGCATCTTAAGTATCAATTATCAATGTTAAAAGTGATGTGACTCATGAGAAGCCACATCATCATTTAAATATTATATTAATTAATCTATTTTTTTATGTCTTATTAACACTTTTTTCTTTTAATATAAAATGAAGTCAAATTGTTTATAGATACATAATTTCATTGTAGTAAAAAATCAATTGTAGAAAGAGTTGCAAAACTATAGTGGAGTGGACAAGGAAGATCATAAGATAGTTGTCAACAGTAGGGGCATCTAAACAAATAGAGTTGTAATACGATTGTTGCAAACCAATCAAAACACAAATATAAAAGATACACATTTAAAACAATAACATGTGCAATCTTTCAAGCCTCCGGTCAACCAAAATAAAACTACAAGCTATAATTTCATTGTAGTCTCTGTAGATCTCTTGAACAAGCATTTGAAACAGATCGCCCATACCATGTTGGGCGTTATTAGGTAATAACACCATAAGTTGTAGAGGCATGGAGGATATGATTAGAGCTAAAGTGTATCATAGAAGGTGAGACCTTATCTTGGAGCTAAGAGAGTAGACATTTAGCCTATAACATGATATCTTCAATCATAATGTTATTTTCTTTTAGAGAGGAAACTATGCATGTCATTTGGGTGTGAGGGTTGGAATAGATAATTTCAATTTCAATTTGTAGAGGGAAAATAGAATGTGACAAGGCAACCAAACATCGAAACTTCCAAATTCTTTTGAAGATGATAAGACGACATGAGCTAGATATCATGTGAGCAACAAAGGATCCAAGAAGAGTGGATTTCCAAGACCAAGGAAAATGGAAGAGGGAATGTATGAGCATCTTAAGTGCAGCCCATAACAACTTAATATGAGGGTAAAACCATAAACAATGCTTAAAGGATTCACCCTTACCATAGAAAGGATAAGGGGGCAAGCAGAGGAATTTGAGGCAGGTTCCCATTGGAAGTTTGACATGTAGAAGTTTTCATGTAGTGAGTTGGGTTTGAGAGTTAGCCTTGGATTTCTAGATTTCAAGGTTGAGTTTGTTCCAACTAGCACATTTGAAGTTGCATCTCCATAGAGAATTAAGTTGGCGAGAAATGGGCAAACTAGGCACAAGTTGTTTATAGAGAACTTTGAGAGAAAAAATATGAGGTTGCAACCATTAGGCCATCTCCAATCCTTTAGAAAGATCGAATGACAATCAATAGAAATGAGGATACAAAAGTTGGGGGGCACAATTTCCTAAGCTTCAATTAAAAAATCTTTGTCTCTATCACTTAAATTGGAACACAAGTTGATTTGGTGCTATGTTTTCCACATGAATCTTGAAGGATCCCATAGATCCCTAAATTTTTGGATGCCTTTCTGAATATGCGTTTAGCTTTGAATCTAGGAATCATCACCAACATATTATTATTTTCTTGGATAAGATGATTCCACCATATTGAAGAGGTTGTGAAGCTTGATACCATGGCTAAATGGTTGATCAAACCAAGATAGCTTGTGTGAAGCTAGTTACCAAGCTTTTCATATGCAATTAAGTGGGGTTGATTCATGGATCTTAAAGTAAGGGGCTAGAAGAATTTTATTATTCCATTGAATAATGCTCCATGATTTACTTGCGGTAGTTGTTTGAATACAATATTGAACTAAAACATTACAAGGAAAATTTCCTTTCAATGCTCTAACAATCCATATGGATGAAAGATATACCCCTTGTGTGTAAGGACCAATGATACCGAATCCACCCTTATCCTTTGGGAGTATATAGTGGGACCAAGAGGTGGTAGGCATGCATTTTTTATTTATCCATTTAGACGAAATAAACTTATGGTTGAGTTGTGTTAGTTGTTTGTAGTAAGCTTTGGAGGGAAACCAACAAGATGAGATGTAAACATGACTAGCCAACAAAATTTTATTAGCCTCTTGTATGTGCCTAGCCATAGACAAAAAATGGTTTGTCCAACCCAACATTTTGAATTTGAACCTATTTAAAAACAACCTCCACATATCTTTCAAAGAAACTCCAATTCCAAAAGGGATATCGAGGTATCTAGCAATGGATCCATGCTTGATCTCTTTCCACTCTTTTAAAATCTAAGGTGGATGAGAGCTATGATGTGTGATCCAAAATTCAATTTTGTGCATAGCTAACTAGAGCCTAAAACAACATAAAATATCAGGGATATCATGCATATTATTTACATCTTTAGTAAAATTTTGAATGAAAATCACTCTCATCAACAAAGTGGGAGATAAGGTTGTAGTACATTACTCGGTAGATAAATTCCATCGATGAGATGATTCAATTGGGCATGATGAAAGAGGTATCTAAGAGCATCAACTGTGAGAACATAAAGAAATGAGGCAAGAGGGCAGCCTTGGCGAATGGTTTTTTTGAGAGGGAATTATGGGGAGAGGGCACCACAAATAACCAATCTTGCATTAACATCCATGAAAAAAATTCAAACATGGGCACAAAAGTTAGGGCCAAATCACAACCAATGAACCTTTTTAAGGATTTGGCCACCTTATACAATCATAAGCCTTATCAAAATCAAGTTTGAGTATCAAGGAATCTTGAGTTTTTTGTTGTGCCTATTTTGATGATTCCCATGCTGCACTAAGTTGTCTAAAATAAATCTTCCCCCAAGGAAGCCATATTCCTTAGGCCTAACAATCTCTTGGGTGATGGTTTTGATTCTTGTAGCTAGGGCTTTAGCTATGGTCTTGTAAGATGTATTGAGTAAGGTTATTGGGTGCTAACCATTCACATTATCTTCTTGCTTTCATTTGGGAATAATATTGATAATTCCCTAGTTAATGCAATCTCCTAGAGACCCAATTTCAATGCCCTCAAGATAAATGTAGAAATCCTCCCTAATATGAGGCCAAAGCAAGCAGTAGAACTCAACAAGTAGGCTATCCAAACACAGACTCTTCTCCAAGGACAAACTATATATCCTCCTAAATCTCTTCCAAGGAAAGATAGTGATCTAGAAATTTGTTATAATCATGTCAAATTTTACGAGGGATACATCTAGCTAAGTTATATTCCAAAATAGGAATTAAGGGGTTATTAATTGAATCATCGATAACTAAATGTTTATAATGTTCATAGAATATTTTCATGATCATATCTTGGCTAGTTTGTTGTGAGCCATCAAAATAATTAATAAAAAAGTGTGTTCTTTTATACTTATGTTGAATGAATTGGAAGAACTTGCTGATCTTATCACCATTTTTCAACCATTACAAATGGGCCTCAATTGAGCATCACTTCCCTTATATGTAGGCATTTTGTAGAGCAAGTTTTTAGTACAAGAAATTGATTGTTGAAGAGGAATGCTATGTGGATTATTGTCCAATAGTTTTTTGCCTTGTATTAGCTACCCTTTAATGGATTTCCCAATCCTTCAATGCTTAACCACAACTCTCTTTCCAAATTCATGAAGGAAAAGAGTATAGTGTGAGATGGTTTTTTCCCATCAACTTATCCATATATCATTCTAAGGTAGAGGTTCAACATTCCAAATAGATAGAATGCCATCAACACATTCTTGATTTTGAAGATGGGAAATGTTTACTTTGTATGGGAGATCATTTAGAAGAGTTGGGCCTCCAAAAAGGGATATAGTGGTGAATATGGGAAGATGGTTTGAAAGAGTGGTAGCCAAATTGAGATGAGAAAAGTATCCCAAAGAGGAAGGGAATACAAACAAGTTGAGGGAAATATAAAACTTTTCCAAGGGTAAGTGCACAAAGATGGGGGACCAAAAAGGGGTCTTAAGTGGCTATTTTTTTCTTCTAAAATTAGGAAAGACTAATATTGGATGAGAAATTGAAGATAGTCATGCTCAAAATTTGAAGAAGCAACAAGAACAAAAGTCATTGTGCTTTGAATCTACTTTCTAAACTACGTTTTTTAAGTAGTGGAGATTAAGGGGTTCAAAAAGGGGGAGCACACAAAGTTCTCCCTGTTGATGGCCAAATTGACACAACAACATGTAGGAAATGTATAATCACCTTACCTCTCCTGAAAAAGACAATCAATTGTCTTCCAAGGTCCTAGATGTTGTATCACAATGTTATTGTTTCACTGAGCGGTCAATGAGGCTGTAATGTTCAAGGGGCCCATTGGTAAACAAGTACAAACTGGACAGTACAAAATAAATCAATGTTGGGGGTTTAAATAAATAACAAAAGATTGATCAAGGCTTCGGGACAAAAAAACATGAACACATATTTCTTTTAATTCAGACATGCAATTCTAACAATGAGTGCCTTCCTAATAACCCAAACTGTAGAACAATACAATTTACAAAATGATCCATACCATTGCATCCATTCATAGTGCAAATTTAAATCACATAACCACTCATCATCACTTTTTTTTTACTTTTCAAGAATAAAATATCACAAGCTCATTACTAGAATTAACAGATCGACAAATATCAAGAAACATCATTCATAGATAATGCAATAAAATGGTTTGAATTTTGAAGTCTTCTATTGATTTCCATCAAATAAGAAACCTTTATGCACAACAAGATGCATTGGCATACGAATAACTATTGTTTATCAACATCATTGTTAAGCTAAGATAACTTCTGAAAACAAAACTACTTCTATTAAAAAACTATAAAAAGTGTGAGTGTATTTTGCATGAAAGCTGTAAAAATAACTGTAAAAGCTTAAAACTCCAATCTTCGGGTAGCTAATTAGACTTCAATTATCTGACCTTTGAAAATGAGGAGAGAATCCTATAATATAGACCAAATTAACATTAATTCCTCTCATCAAAAATCAAGATCCATAAATCTGGGGCCAAATCCACAATTGTAGGGACGCCTAGTTAAGCCCAACTTTTCTCTCTATTGAACTGAAAGAGCTGAAAAGGGGTGCACCATGTGTCCACTTAACCAAAATTCAACATGATGTTCTAACTTGATCTCCTGTTGATTACTTCACTCGATCCCTAAGTCATCAAAACTGATCTGGGGGTCGTCCACCTGCTCCAAAAATTGAAATGGAAGTGTTGTTGTCAACAAAAAAGGACATCTGAATTGGTTGAACGTGTTGACTCCATCCTTCTCAAACAAAATATTCTCCTTTATTTATCATCCTCATGAGGAATCTCGTGATATTCATCATAGTTCCAACAAGTTTATTTTAAGGAATCATCACCGGGTCCATCAAGCCAGTCAACTTTAAACTTTGACTCTCTAAATTTCATCTCTAATACAGCAACAGTTTCCCTCAGCTGGCCAATGTCTATGATGGCCCATCACATGCCACACCTAATGTCAAGAAACCTATCCATGAGTGTTGATTATGTAGTGTGTCCTTTTATTAGTTTGTTAAGCCTCACCTCCCAAGCATCTTTCATTTCCCCTAATGATTCAAGTCTTTGATCTGGAGGTAAAGTTTTATCAATGAGCTTTCCAACAATGTTTTCAAATATACCCACATTTTCCCATATCTCATGAATACCCTTAATCATATCTATCCTTTGTTTAATGAGATTCTGGGTTTTGTAAACACACACATTGATAGCCTTTGAAACATATTCAAGACCCTCATCACCCAAAATCTGTGATTGAATCAGCTCTTCACTAGAGCTCTTGTCTATCACCTTTAGTTTTCCCAAGTATTTCCTGATATTTTCTTCTTCATCCCACCATCTCCATATGAATTCTTCTATTGATTTTACCAAAGCAAGGCCTAGAATATAATGCTTAAAACCTTCGTCTAGACTCTCATCTATATTAGACTTGAAATTATTAAACCAATTATCAAACCAGGTAGCCTTCTTTCTTATTTCAATCAAATCTTCTACCTATTTCTTGCTCATTAGAATAGGAGCTTCTAAACTTGGTGATGACTCTGATGTAGACGTAGTTAACTCCTTCAAGAAATTCCTCACCTATCCTAACTGAGCCTTGAGTTCATCCTTATCCTTCTTATCTTTTATTAATATGGATTTGGTGGTGGTGGTGACAATATCAATCAAGTTCATTTGTTGATTTCTGGTATGCTTCCCTAGATTAACAATGCTTATTTGATAGTCCTCAGATTGTAATTATCTACCATCCTTATCAAAAATCGAGGTGGAAATTTCAGCTATTATATCCCCTTCATCAGTCAATTTTTTGGAGTGGACAACATGGGCTTCTTCTTAGGATTCACCTTCTCAATTTATTTTATCATGTCATCCAACACTATAGGTTGAGGTTGAATTTTATACCTCTTTTCCAGGTTTAACTTGAGCCAAGTGGGAGTAGCTAGCCGAGTAGTTACTTTTTGAACACTGGGCGGTGTTGAGGATAGAGGTGTAGAAGAAGTTACTGCAACAGTCTACTTGGAAGATGCCTTTTATTGGTCTTCTTGTTCTTTCCGTAACCTTTCCTATTCCATCCTTTCATTTTGGACCTTAATTTCTTCTATTTTTCTCATCTCTTCTTCCCTCTTAGTAGCCCCCTCTTCGTTTCTCAACCTCTGTTGTTCCAACTCCTTTACCCTTTTTCTTCCATAACAACCTTTTCTAATGCAGCCCTTTTTAGTGCCTCATCTCCTTCTCTTTCTCTAGTTATATCTTCCTCCTGAGCTAATTGCTTAGCAACTAACCTCTAGGAACTTTCCAACAACTCCTACTCCTTTTCAGTTAAAACCTCATTCAACCCCAATTGTTTACTATACAAACTTCTAGTTTCAAACCTAGTTCCTTATTCACCTGGGTCCTCCTCAACATTTTTCAAATACTTCTCCCGTTCGGGTCTTTCTTCTTCTTGAGATAGAGTTCTTTCAGAGTCTGAAGAGATGGGTGATTCTGTTACATAAATTATAGGGACCCTCTCCTCTTCAACAAGTACTATTCCTAATGTTGATGGTGCAGTAACAAGGGTATTTCAATAGTTTTTTCTCTTAGATATACTATGGCCAAAGGCATGGCACCAAAACCTAAAACAACTCCCGTAGCAACTGCCTCATAAGTTACTTTAGCCTTCTTCAAGTCATCATCAATTTGTTGCAATGAAATTTATTCTTCTGTTGAGGCAGGATTTTCTATGGCTGCCTCCTTTGTTACAACACCTTTCTTTAATCTCTTGTATTTATGTTTTGTCTCTATGGAGGAAGAAGGTTCATTGCTGGAACCCCTCTTCTTCAAATTTTAAACTCTCGATTGTTTGAGGAAGAGGTTAAGCCATTTCTTGCTTCTTTCCACAACTACTTGTGTCTTTGTCTGAATATTGGTTACCTCTTTTTCCATCCAATCGATGGGATCCAAGTACTTTGTGCCTACTTTTTCCATTTCATAACGAGGATCCAAAGTAATCCCATCATCAGTGATACTATCCAGAATGCTTGTAATAAATTCAAAGTCCTTCATCTGGGGAATTGTTAACCTTTCATACCCCCTCTTACTTACGTCAAATTCATCTTGCAAGTTAGCCCAAAAATCTTCTAGTAGTGGCCTATGAAGAGGAAATTGTGAAGCATAAAGGCCATACATCTTCTTAGGATCAAAGTTTTTCATAGAAGTATGACGCTTGAAGTTCAAGGCCTGAAATTCTTCTATTGTTGTCTTGGCCACTGGCGAGGAATGACAAGAATAAAATCCAAATTCCATGGGGAAGGAATGACAAGTAGCTTTGTATTGTGCAGAAAAAATTGCATTTACTTCAGATGCTTGATGGGTAAACTACATCAAGACCCACCTATCACTGCACCACCTTGGCAATTTAAATGGGCGATCTTGAAACTCGAACAATCTAAAATAGGTAGAGTTGGGGTAATGGATAAACCAATAACCCCAAGGTTCGATGAATTCCATCGCCTCTCGAGATAATTTGAAACCAATATCACCTGCTAGTTGATTAATAACTACATATAAATATGCATCATTAACCCTTTTGAAATTATGCTCTACTTCTTTCAGCTCTAATTGGTCATAATATCCTCATACTTTCTTATGATCTGAGCCCTTATCCATCGAACCTTTAGTATTCAACCCTGAGAATTAACCCATCCTTGCAACACAATAAAAGACATATGAAGTCATATAGAATGTCTTGGTTTCAGCTACTATTAACAATTGATCGTGAATGTTATTTGAAATAATTTTTTCCCAATCCAGATGATGTCTTCCATCAAGAATAAGTTGAATAAAAGGAAACATCCATTTTTCAAAGCTACGGGAATCATTATTCCTAGACACCCATGACAACAGTGTGATTATGTCACCAATGTCCTTTGAGAAATCAAACCTCTTAAACTTAGGTGACAATTTCTTCACTGAATTCTTCTATGTCTTCAACCATATCTTATTGATGAGTGCTTTATTTCCCTCCTCATCTTGTGTCCATCATGAAAGTGCTTCATCTTCTGACATGATCTTGGGGTTAGGTTGAGGAGGTGAATCAAAGATCAAGCTAATCATTGCAGGAGTTAAGTCAATAATTACATTCCCCTGTCCATCAATGCACTACCTTTGAGTTAGATTATAGGTCTATGCAATAGTTAGAATGAACTCAGGGCATTGTATAGAGATGGGGAATGTGGCTACATGTGCCAATCTAGAGTTAGCAATCATTTTAGCTATTGGGGTAACATTTAGTGAGAAAGTGTCTTGCCAAAAATGATCCAAATCCAAGTGTCCAACCAATGTGTCTACGATATTCATTACTTCAGAGCCAAACTTAGATGGCAGTGGGTTTCCTTGAAACTCATATTTCATGGTGACCGAGATCTCTTCTGACTTTAATTTCTTAGGCTTCTACCCTTTTGATGTTCCTTCTGGGGACACTTCTTCCTCTAAAGATGGCATTTGTTAGTTATCTTGCAACATTGGCAATTATCAAGCGAAGAAAATATATGTGAAGAGTAGTTAACAAAAACACAAGAATTCATATTGTATCATCATTCATTCAAGATAAACTTCCATTTAACAAGTTAGTTCAACATCTTCGGGTTTTGGGTTTAGGATAGAACCAAGAACTTGACCATTTAAGCACAAAACTAAACTCTATTGGAAGTCAGGAGCGGGTCTTGACCCAAGACCTACACCTTCAAATAATAAATGACATGATAAATTTCCATGGCCTGATCCCACAGTGTATTCGGAAATTGGGATCGAGCTTTGACTAGACAGTGGAACATGAAAAACTACTTTGGCAAAGATCTTATTCGAGTCCCAATCTTGACAATATATCAGAAGTCAAAAATTGGGTTGAAAGTTGGAACCATACCCAACACAAAAGCATAAGTTTAAGTAATTTATGAGTTATGATCCTGACAATAGTTCGTAAATTAGAATCGGGAAATGACACGAAAGTGATCCCTATGTAAACAAACAAGTCTTAGTAGCGTCCCAAGTTCTGATCCTAATAACATATCGGAAGTCAAAATCAGGGTTTTGTTAGGAACCTAATGCATGATATGCAATTTAGGACAAGTTGACTCCGAGTTCTGATCCTGACCATAATGTTTCAAAAATCGAAATCGGATCAAATGATGGGCTCAGACCAATTGGACGGTAAAAATATGAAGTGCTATTTTGATTCTCGATTCCAACATGAATGCCTTTAGAATCAGGTGGTGGTAAGGATCAATATTTTCTCAAGGCAACAATACAACAAAGACTAGAGCACGAGGAAGGGAAAAAAATCCCACAAAAAAATGAAAACCAAAACATGTGGGAAAACAAATTCCCAAAACCCCAAAACAAAAAAAAGGAAAAATGAACCAAAAGGTTTGAGAACGAAGGAAAAACACAAAACGCACCAACTGGTGCAAAGAAACGGGAAAGAGAAACCTAAAAAGAAAAAATGAAAAAATGTAAGAAATAGGAAAAAATGCGAGCACAAAACAACCAAAACAAAGGAGAAAAATAAGAGAAAATGCCTACCTTCGAATGCAACCAAGAATTTTGACAGCACAAAGAGAAATTGCAACTCGCACTCAAACCCTAGCTCTCGGCACCGCTCGAGTTCGTTCCTTCAAACTGTGAAAGTAAGAATGAACAAAAATCAAGGAGTGATAGGAATGAAAACTTGTTCATGCGTGCAAATGGTTAGACATTAATACAGGTTAGTTGGGCTTGGGGATTGGGGTAGGTGTCATTAATGCGCAGTCATAAGAACAAAATCAAGTGAAATTTAGGATCGTGACATGAACCAACACCCAAAGTTCAATGGATGCAAAGTTGAAATGGGAGTTCAAAGTCTGAATCCTGAAAAAAAAAGGACAACGGGAATTGAGATTGGGATGGGAGATGAAACATGAAGTTAGAAAAGTTCCCAATGCAAAAACCCGGTCCGAAATCTGATTCCGAAAAACAAAAGGCAAAGCAATCAAAAATCGGGATCGAGACCAGAATAGGAACAAGAACTTTAGAAAAGTTCCCAGTTTTGGTTCCGATCCGATGTCCGATTTGAAAACAAACAAAATGAACAAGGCAAAAAGCAGATGTCAGGATCAAAATGAAAACAAGAAATTGAACGAAGAAGGTTTCAAGTGATGGTTTCGATCTGAAACCTGAATCTGACACAAAAAAAAAAAGACACAAGGAAAAAATGGGGATCAGGATCGGAACACAAACCATAACCAATTTTTTTGGAAAGTTCTAAGTGCGAGTTCCTATCCAAAACCCAAACCCAAAAAATAAAGGAAAAGTGGAATTAGGAGAAAAATAAACAACTCCTAAGTTCTCAGCAAAAACACCAAGGCAAAAGAAAACAAAGGGGGACCCATTTTGACCAAAAAAAAAATGGGGTGGTTATGCAAGGCATAACACTCTCCTTTCTGTCAAAAAACATAACATAATGTCTGGTGTGCCGCCCCTAAAATGTTAACTTAAAAAAAATTAAAATTAAAATCACTTTGGCGAGAAATTAGCTAACACAATGTAGTTTATGCCTAATTTTTCTGCTAATTTTCTAATGAATATATGATTTTTAATAAATTTTTAAAGTAGACACATATTGAAAAATAGAAAATTGAGCATGCTGCCCTCTATTTTTTTGGAAACTAATCAAAAATCATTTTTTTAATTAGCAAAGAACAATCTAGTTTGTAAAAAAGTAAATTGTTTCAAATTTTGATGAATGGGTAAAAAATGAAACCAAACATACCATACATAGGTTTTGAACAAAAAATGAAGACATTAGAAAAATAAATTAAAGATCAGAATCTTAAAATATTTGAAACATGAAAAAAATTACATGGCTAGAAAGCTAACAAAAAGCTCAATATTACCAGATCATTTTTTTACTTAACAATAAAAAATGTGCAAATGTGAGGGGAAGCACGATCGAGATTGTGTCAATTTTATTACATTTAAAAAAAAATGTCTTTAGATGTTGAAATGTGTTCCCAACCCTTTTGGGTTGGAAGCCAAAGACAAATCCAATCTAAGGGTTGGAAATTACTAAACCTAACAATAAGGTGAATGTGCTATAACATTCCTACATTATTTACTGCATTAACTTTAAGTAACATGAGTGTGTTATAATTCTAGTGCATTAAAATGTGCTCACATTATTTCAAAAGGTAAAATCATCCTTACCTTATCTCTCTCTCTCTCACCTCTCTACCTTCTACCCTCTCTCCCTCACCTCTCTACCTTCCTCCGCTCTCTACCTCATACCATATATCTCTCTACCTCCCTCCCCTATCTACTCTCTCTGTCATGTCTCTACATTCCTCTCCTCTTTACCTCCTATCCTCTCTCTCTCACACTGCTCTACCTCCCTCCCCTATTTACCTCCTACCATCTCTCTCTCTCCTCTTTATCTCTCTATTGTGACACAGATCTGATTTCTAACTTTGTGACACTGAAACTTGGATAAATTAGAAGCTATAGATCAACATTATAGGCTCTCAAAAGTTTCTGAAAAACCCTAACAAAAAACCCATTCAACCATGGGAGAATGAGTCCTAGACAACCTTCAGAAAATGATTTTTGGTAACTAGTAAACACCTTTCTACCCTTGTCAAATCTGCAATCAGTTTTCTATTTCTATTGATATTGAGTTTCATATTGATGTTTCAAGTTTGAATTAGAATAATTAGGTTGATTTTCTATTTTTAGTTTTTCTCCCAAAAGTGTTTCTTGAACTTGACTCCTATCCTCAAAGAATAAGAAAATCTATAGATTATCACATTGAGTTGATTCACCTAAGGGTTGTTAGTCAATTCTTTGTGGGGATATCATTTCCTAATTAGTGAGAAATAGGTCCATCATACCCCCTTATTATCATTCCAATTTTGGTGAATCTATTTTTCATTTTCGTGAACCCAACTTTTGAACATCATAATTTTTTGATTTTTAGAGTCCATTTTAAACCCTAGATCTAGGATTTGCATTACTTTGCATTGAATTTCATATATTTTCATCTCATTTAGGGTTCTTACCTTGCATTAGTTGGCATCTCATTAAGGTTTTAGGTTTGCATTTTGTATTCTTTAAAATTTGAAAAATTCAAAAATCCTAGTCATTTTGCATGGTATTTAAATAATATTGCATACTCAGTCATTTACATCAGAAAATTAAATCAAAATTGCATCTCAAATTAGGTCTTTTCTCTTGTCATTTAACATCATTTTTCACTTGTATTTAGACCCGATTTTCTAGAAATTAGAAGCTATAACCAACTATTTGACACAAGAATCTGAAAAGCATAAAAATAAACTCATAAATTTGTAAATTAATTTTAAAAACCTTGAAGTGAGATCTATTCACCCATGAGAAAACAATTCCTTGATCAAGACTTTTTTTGAATTTTTGAGCATTAAAAACACTATTTCTGGCTTCTATATTCCTGCATTTAGTCTACTACTTCAGTTTCCAAAATTTTTGTTTGCTAAAACTGTTCATATTAAGGTTAATTTGTCAAATTCAGTGCATTTTTTGAATTCAAAATTGCATTTAAAAGAAATCATTTTGAGGTTTTTACAAAGCACAATTAGAAAGTTATCTTGTTTAATATCTGAAAATTGCTTTTACATAGTTGCATTGTACTTTACATTCTAGGGTATTTGATTGCATTTTACCTATTCTCCATTTTGGGTGCACCTTGGGTTTGTAAAACTTGTATGATATTCATAACTTGGTTTCATATTGTCAATACTATTGTGAGGCGTAGTTCAAGACTCATGACATCCTGCGATACATCACTCGCTATGGATCTTGAGTTTTCTAACCCTTTCACTCATAGTGTTGACACTAGTCAACCCACTATGGACCATACCCTTGAAACTTCAAAACTTGATTACCATTTTTACTAGCAACTAATCTGACTAATGTTGAATCAAGGGTTGCTAATTTCCCTCAAGAGAACCTAAGAAGAATGGATGAAGAGAGAAAAATCACAAAACTTTGTAAGTTTTGAATACAATGCTAGTAATGTGGTTCCTATCATAGATAACATGAGGAGAATAATTGATAATGAACAAGGAACATAAGTTGTTAATAGCTTAAATAACATCATTTCCAACCATGTCCCTACAATGACCAGTTGTGCTCAAGCTTTGGGGTATACTCAAATTCAAGGTGGAAATTCAATTCCTCGTTCCACAACCATAACCTCTATCCTAACATACACTATTCCAACTATTACAACAACCATACAACCTAATACTAATGTCAATACTTCCTTAGGTATTTCCAATGGGAATCCCTTTAGCTCTGTGCATTCAAATCTCCTTTCTCCTCACCCATCCCCCCTCACAAATTTATAATTCACTTTCGCTCTGAATACATATGCACCTCTACATATTCACCTCCATCTCACAAGATTAGTTCAATGATCCCATCCTTAACCAACTCTTGTAAAATGTTCCATCCCTCCAACAATAAATTGATACATTGAGCCAAAATCAAAATGGTTAACCATCACAATATGTCAAAAGAAACCCCTTATCCTTGGAGATATTGAGAACACAAATTCCACAAGGTATAGAGATTACTATATTTGAGAAATATGGTATGAAATGAGATCATGTTAGCCATGTTTCCACATACACAACCCTATGTAGTGAGTTCATTTTTGAGGATAGACCCTTGGCTAAAATATTCCCTAGATCCTTGAAGGATACTGCTTTGGAATGGTTTTTCTCCTTACCGAATAACTCAATACATTCATTCAATGAAATTATTGATGCCTTTCTCAATCACTTCCAAATACATATGGGTCCTAAGGTGAACTTAGTTGATTTAATGAAATGCAAAAAGAAGGATGATGAAAAGGTCACTGATTTCATAACATGATACCAATTTCTTTACTTACAAATAAAAATTAAGATTCCCGATACTAACCTTCAAAGAATGTTTATTGCCAATTTGCAAAGCAAAATCCAAGCTAAACTCGAGAAGTTGAAATTTAATTCCTTCACAAACTTGTGTATTGCTCTTCATGATTACCAAAATTTGGTTAGTAGTCATGAAGTGAAAACTACCTCTAACCATCTTGAAAAATCCGAGTCCACACCTCAAAACAACTATCAACTATTCAAAAAACAACATAAGGGATTTTAATAACTTAATCCCCCTTAACCAACTAAACATGTTGACACTCAAGTGGTTGTTATAAAGATGAAAAATTCATATACATTTGGAGAGATAAATAGACAATTTACTCCTCTACCCGATACCCTTCATAACACCATGTTGTAGCTCTTTAACAAGAACCTAATTTCCTTACCTCCTGTTAGAGTTCCTAATCCTACAAAGAATTTAACTCCAAACTATAAACAAAATTTCTTTTTCCATTATCACCAAAAAAATGGACATGATACAAAACACTGTAAGTGTCCTAAACATATTGTGCAATACCTCATTGATTCTAATCATATTCAGATTGGCGGTGTTAATGATCAAGGTAATAAGTTTGTAGCTCCTCCTAAACAAAACTTGTAAATAATTACTAATCCTATTCAAAATCATAACATATCCTTTATCAAAGCAAGTGAAACTAAGAATGATGTGATGAATGTTGACATGGATGATGAAAACATGAAAGCTAATGAGGAGAGTTCTATAAATACTATGATTGGAATTATTGAAGTTCAACCTCGTAAGGGCCTAACCAAAATGCCCCATTGACATTTCTTTCTCACAACATGAACTTGATGGTCCTCTTTACATAGCTAGAAGAATCAATGACAAGCCTATTAATGGGATATCAATTGATCCCATTTGTGTAGAGAATGTGATCACTAAAGAATTCTTGTTTGTGCATGAACTTTATCAAGATAGTTATGAAAAACTAAAATAATGGATCAAAACACATAATGGTTTTTCTTTCCCTACAATAGGTTCAATAACTCTTCCTTTAAAATTTGGACCGACAACATTAAGTGTCTTATTCTCCATCATCTCGTCATCGAACTAATTTCATGTGAAGTTAGGCTACCCATGGCTTCAAAGCATGAAATATGTCATGTCGATAGTACATAAATGTTTAAAGTTTCCATTTGGCAATGAGATCTTTATTATGCACCATAGTGGCTTTAATCCTGTGTTTTCCTATGGGAATTTCTCATTGGATTTCTTTTGGCCTGAACCTATGAAACCTATTAGGCCTTATGATGAATTCTTTTTCAATCGTATCAAAATTTTAAGGCAAAGTGCATAACAAAATTATCCCTTACCAATACGCCTCAACCCATGATTGAGCCTCCTATCCTTGATGAAACCATGATTAATCCAAAATCTCTTCCAAGTAACCAAGACCAAAACATGAAAAATCCTCCACCCACTTCCTATAAGAGACCACAAGATAACCAAGTAATTCCCGTTGTGCCTCCAAAAATCAAATAAGTTTATAAAGCTAAAGAGAAAGTGGTTGAAAAACCTTGCATGGTTCCTTTCGTTCCTCCCTTAAGGGAAGAAAATAAACTTATGTTTGATAAACCTACTCCTACACAATCACAACTTGAAAACCAAATGAAAAGAAACCAAAATGATAGAGAGCATAGGCATAGATGCCATGCTATTTATCATTTGTTACGAGCAAAAGAAAAGAACAACATAGAAAATAAAAATCCAAATTTAACTCAAGCAATGCATGATGATTCTTCACCTTCGCCGAAACAAGATAATCCTATATCTAGAACACAACAAGGAAAATAACCTTCTATAGATATTATCATTAGAACTTATATTGTGATAAAATTGGATGATGATAATAATAATGAAAAAAATGATGAGGAAGTGCATAAAGAGAAATTTAATTTTTCCTCTTCTACGAGCTTAAATTATGATCCTCCTATAAAGAGTGATTAACCACATGATGAACTTGATGATTGTCCTAGTTTGGAACTAAAATGGTGGAAAATAGGATCAAATCCAAAATGAGATGGATCACTTATTTTACAAGACCAATTTCACTTCAAATTATGCAAAATAAGATGCTAATAACAACCGGAAATGCAACCTAACTATTATAGAAACTATGAGGTGTTTCTAGAGCATAAAAAGCTATATACCTGGCCATAAAGTTGTTGTTTTTGAGTTATGGATGACTCATTCGCCTTCAATGGAAAATGGGTCCTTTTAGGGTTTCAAAAAAATGATTTCAGGATCATGTACCTTGATTTCTACACTCTTGACGTCCCTATTATCAAGTTCTAGAATCCTGTAGTTAATTCTATAGAGCTCTTTTTGTGATCTTGCACTTTGAATGACAACTTTTGAAACTTTGCTCCAAATCTTTCTCAACTTCATTTTAAACTTATAAAATTGCAATAACACACTTAAGGGCAAGCAAAACTTGTTGATTTTTAGTGAATGGGGGTTTTCCTCAATCAAACCCCTTGTAGGTAATTAAACCAAGCGATGAAATGAAGGAAATGAAGCATGAAAGTGCAATAATGTAAATGATATCACCTTGGATTTTGTATTGTGAATCAAATATGGAAACAATCATGGAATGGCCATGAAGAATGAAGATCTTGGATGTGGGATGATGCTTGTAAATGAATCCTCAATGCAACATTCACTTCTTAGCTCAACAACATGAATGCATTAAACCCTTTGACATGATGATATGACTTTGAATTGCTACAATAAAGACTTGAAATCTACCTTGAGATGCCTTGTAAATGATCTAATGCTTGATCGCTTGAATACTTGAATGTTTAGGATTTCTTAGATTGAATTTCTAGGCGACTTATGAGGAAACTAGGTGAATTAACCCCTTATTTATACTAAATTAGGAGATTAACCTTGAAATTCAAAGAACTAAGGCCGAAACTAGATCTGGAAAGAAAGATAACTAAATTCCCACCAAAATGAAATTCAAAAATTAGGGTCTCATTAAGAGAGGACCCATTTTCCACCAAAGCTGAATGGGTCCTGGCTAAGTTTCTAGGACCGAGCTTCGAGGAGCTGAAAGAATTCCAAAAACCCATTCTAGATCAAATAAGAAAGGGGGGTCTTGTTAAGGGAGGAAAAATTTTCCATTAAGGGTGAATGGGCCCTAGTTCAACTTACCAGGACCAAATTTTTCCCAATGAAATGATTTTATATTTAATTTATGATTGTCAAGAAAGATCCTCAGGAGGTGTCAAAAGTAAGGCCTAAAAAGAGGGTTAATAACTCCACTTAGACATAATGAATTAAGGCTACCTAGATAAATGTGAAATTTGTTTAAAACACTTTACAACACTTAAAAAGGTACAAATTATGCTTATTTTATTTAGGAAGGGGCCCATAAGGTTTAATTAAGCAAATAAGTCCTAGAAAAGTGTGAAAGTGTGTTACAACACTTCATGACACCTTTGCAAAGGACCAATTAAGACATGTTTTAGTTAAATAAAGGTCCTAAAATGATGTGAATGTGTGCAATACATTACAACACCACTCCAAGACACCATTAGTTCAGTTTTAATGTCAATTATCAGATTAAGCAAGAAAAATGATACTTTTTCTACTACTACATTTTTCTCCCACTTTAGTGAGAGGATGAACCCATGTCAAAATCACACTAAAGTAAACATCCAAGACACTTATGTATGCAAAAATAACAAAGATACATGATCATACCTTGTCAAAGGCCAAGAAAAACAAAAATAAAGGACTAAGCACAACCCATTCAACTCGATGTGAGGTGGTGGTTTTTTGTCCATAACAAATGTTTCTCACTCTAGGGCCACGAAACTTTAGGTTATCGATGGGGTGAGTTTGTCCCAAATATGTATGCTCACTCTAGGGTAGTGGAACCTTAGTTTGTCCACTAGGTAAGTTGTCCCAATGAAGTGGTTTAGTGAGGAAGGAATGCTAATGTGTTAGCTTCCCATGCTAGTGTATTGACTTCCCATCGTATAATGAGAAATTCATTCCAATGTATCAAATTCCCATCATACAAACCATACCAAATTTATCCTCCTAATACATTTAATAAGGCACCACAATGAAAATTATTTTTGTAAATTCTTTTGAATGCCATGTAAAAAAATTTCTTAAAGGGGATTTTCTTTGTTCGTATAATGGTCTTCCTCTTAGAGAGCATTGTGCCTAATGTATCAAAGAGAGGAAATGTCAAAAGTGTCAGATCATCACCCATGGGATGCCTCACTCACATCATGCCATGATAGTAGATTGTACACTCTTGGACGTCATCAAACCCAATGAAACCATCAAGAAGAGGACACATCACAAGAAAAAAAGGAAAATCACGGCATGAATTTTTTCCAAAATATGTTATCATTGTATGCCCCCACTTTAAATAAGTTGCTACACCATGACTGTGAGAAATTTCTTTAAAGTAGCCAAATGTTTTTGATCTTGAGAAATGAAAGCTCTCCTCAGAAAACCCTATGCCAATTCATATGTTTCTAAAGCAAGTTGTGTCATGAAATAGGAAGGAAGGGTTTCCCTCATAAACACATAAGGGATCTATACATTTGGGGTCAGTATATTTGTGCTACAATGTTGTTATAGAGAATGAAACTATCATCACTCCCCAATACTCACAAAACTAGAAGAATGACACAAAGAGAGCGAAAACAAAGAAAAAATCTTTCAGGTCAACATGGAAGAAACATGAATGTCTCGATGCTTTGCATCATCCCCAAAAGGAAAACATAAGACAAATGAAAAATAAAAAGTAAAAGATTTTGGGTCAACATGGAAGAGACATAAATGTCTCAACACCTTGCGTCATCCCCAAAAAGAAAACACAAGACAAATGAAAAATGTAAAGAAAAAAATATTGGGTCAACATGGAAGAAACATGAATGTTTTGATGCCTTGCATCATCCCCAAAAGAAAAACACAAGAAAAAGGAAAAAGAAAAAGGAAAATATTTTGGGTCAACATGGAAGAGACCTAAAAGTCTCAAAACCTTGCATCATTCCCTAAAGGACAATACAAGACAAATGAAAAATGATTATGACATGAATAAGAATGAAGATACATATAGAACAATGCACAACAGAGAGAGAAACATAAATAAAAAACATCATGAGGGATCAGATAATGATCCCTCGTAAGGCACATGCAAGTCAACCTAAAGTAGGTCATCTGCCTCCCAATCTCGGTCAGTATAAATGGAAGGTGGGAAACTAGCCAAAGGGACAAGAGCAAGTTCCGAACTAGGACACACACCAAGTTCAACACTCTTTTTAGGATATTTGTCATTTAAGATGATAGAAGAAGAAAATAATGTACTCAACTCATCATGCACTTGTTCATCAATCTTTGCAAAATCAATGTCATTTTCTAAGTCAATCATAGTAGGAGGTCGAATAGCGATGTCCATACAATGTTCTTGTCTATGTTGTGGTGAGGATTGAGATTCATCATGCATTGATTCAGGTAGGTTTGGATTTCGATTTTCTATGTTGTTGTTTTCTTGTGTTTGTAATCTACAAGCAATAGCATGACGTCTACGGTTATGCTCCCTAGCACTTTGATTTCTTTTCAGTTTATTGTCATTTTTTTTTTTGTGTAAGAGCGGGTATGTTAATCAAAGTTTCCTTCTCTTCCTTAGGACGACTAGAGGGAAAAACAATAGGCTGCTCAACCACTTTCTCTTTGACTTTGTAAACTTGTTTGACTCTAGGAGGGACAAAGGGATTGTTTGTACTATCTCGAGGTCTCTTGTGGGAAATTGTAGGAGGTTTTTCTATAGATTGTTCATGTATGTTCAAAAGTGTTTTTGGTTCGATTATTATCTCATCAAGGATGGTTGGTTTGGTTATTGGTTGAGTCATGTTGCGAAGGGATAGTTTTTTATATTTTCTTTGCCTTGAATTTTTGATATGATTTGAAAAAGAAATCTTCATGAGGCTTTATAGGTTCCATAGGCTCGGGCCAAAACTAATATAGTGAAAAATTCCATTTTGTCAAGGTAGGATGGAATTTTTTATGAAGCACAGTGAAGATGTTATTTCCAAATGGAAACTTTAGAAATTTATGCACAATCGAAGGGAAAAAATTCATGGAGTGAAGCCATGGATGGCCTAGATTCACATGAAATTGGTCCAATTGTGGGATGATGGAGAATGAGACTGTTAATGTTTTTGGTCCCACTTTTAAGGGGATATCTATCAAGCCTATCATAGGGCAAGAAAATCCATTATGTGTTTTGATCCATGCTTTCAGATTGTCATATATATCTTGATATAGCTCATGCACATATAAGAATTATTCTATGATCACATTCTCTCCACAAATAGGATAAATCAATATCCCATTAGTGGGCTTATTGTTGATTTGGACAACTATGTAAAGAGGACCATCAGGTGCACGTTTAGGTATGTCATTTTATGAGAAAGCAATGTCAAGAGGTTGTTTAATCAAGACCTTGTGAGATTTAGCTTCGATAAATGCTATCACTTCATTTGTGGGAGGTAATTGCATATGATCATGGTACATGTTAACATTGTTCTTAGGTTTAGTAGGAGGATTGGTTGTGGCATGTATGTTTCTATTGTCTTGTTTGTTAAAGTACTCCTAAAGGAAGTAACTAAGGCTATAGATAATTTGTGTTTCGTTTCAAGTTTTAAGCACTTTCCTTAGATTTTGTATGATAGGAACCAGGCTAATGTCAATGCACCCATTAAGGATATGGGCTTGTAAGGTTTCTAATTGTTCATCTAGCTTGTCAATGACATCATGCAAATTGATTATAAGAGGTGAAGCCATAGAAAATGAAGTATACAAACTATGAGCCATGGAGGGTTGATAGAGCACCCAATATCCACAACAAGTGAGAGATCACAAGATGACATGAGCCTCAAACTAAATCTTATAATAGTATTGTGAATAGGACACCAAATTGTAAAGCTCATACAAATTTAACAACCCTAGTGTGCAAACCCTAGAATGGAAAATGTAATAACCTAGAATGAAATGCAATTTTGAAAATATAAGCAATGTAAATTACTAATTAAACAATGCAATAAGCTAAAAATGAAATGTTTGAATGCAATTTTGAACTTTTAACAATGCACTGAAATGAAGCAATTTAAGCTAAATGTAATGAAATTGATGAAACATAAAATCATTAAACTGAAACAACTAGATGAATGCACCAAACAAAAGGTAAAATATAAGATTTTAATGTTCTAAAATTGCATATTTGTAGCTAAATGGGACTCATTCACCTATAAGGGTGAATGGGTCATGGTTAAGTCTTTCTGGTATCTTTCAGTGGAATTCAAAGTAAATTTTGATGTCTTTTCAGATGCTAGAAGGTACAAATCAGGCCTAATTAGGGAATTATTTACCAGTAAGGGTGAATGGGTCCCGATAAGGTCTTTTAAAACTATTTTTAATGATTTTCAAGTTTTCAAATTTATCTTTCAGTTCCAAGTTGTAGACAATGAAATACAACTTTAGATTTTCTAGAAATTTAATGCAAAAAAGCAATAGAAAGATGAAATGTAAGACTATTGAAATGCAATTTTGTTTTGATTTTCAATTGCAATTGAATGAGACTTAAATGCGATGAAAAATGACTACTTTGTTTTTGTAATTTTCAAATTTAAGAAGTTCAAAACAATGCAAATCTAAACCCTATATGATATGCAAGATTTTAATGCAAAAGAAGAAACCCTAATTCAATGTAAATCTAAATACAATTAATGTAAGATTTTAACTTAATATGAAATGAAAGACTCAAAAATTTAGAAAAATGAAATTTTGATTATGTCAAGTTCACCAAAAATGAAATGGTGGAAAATAGAATCAAGTCCCAAATGAGATGGATGACTTATTTTCCAAGTCCGATTTCACTTCAAATTATGCAAAATAAGAAGCTAATAACAACCATAAATGCAACCTAACTATTATAGAAACTATGAGGAATGTTTCTAGAGCATAAAAAGTCATGTACCTGGCCAAAATGTTGCTATTTTTGAGCTATGGAGGACTCATTCGCCTTCAAGAGCGAATGGGTCCTTTTAGGGTTTTGGAAAACTCATTTCAGGATCATGTACCTTGATGTCTAGACTCTTGAAATCCCTATTTTCAAGTTTTGAAATCCTATAGTTAATTCTATAGAGCTCTTTCCGTGATCTTGCACTTTGAATGACAACTTTTGCAACCTTGCAAGTTTTCTCCAAATATTGCTCAACTTGATCTTCAATCTATAAACTTGTAATAATGCACTCAAGGGCAAGAAAAAAATGTCGATTGTTATTGAATGGAGGTTTTCCTCAGTCAAACCCCTTGTAGGTAATTAAATAAAGTGATGAAATGAAGCATGAAAGTGCAATAATGTAAATGATATCACCTTGTATCTTGTCTTGTGAATCAAATCTACAAAAAATCATGGAATGGCCATGAAGAATGAAGATCTTGTATTTAGGATGATACTTGTAAATGAATCCTCAAAGAAACATTCACTTCTTAGCTCAACAACATGAATACATTAACCCCTTGACATGATGGCATGACTTTGAATTACTACAATAAAGAATTGAAATCTACCTTGCGATGCTTTGTAAATGATCTAATGCTCGATTAATTGAATGCTTGAATAGTTAGGATTGATTATATTGAATTTCTATGTGACTTAGGAGGAAACTAGGTGAATTAACCCCTTATTTATACTAAATTAGATTAACCCTGAAATTCAAAGAACTAAGGTCGACACCAAATCTAGAAAGAAATATAATTAAATTCTCATCATAATGAAATTAAAAAATTAGGGTGTCATTAAGGGAGGACCCATTGACCACCAAAGGTGAATGGGTCCTAGCTAAGTTTCTAGGACCGAGCTTCGGGGAGCTGAAAGAAGGCCAAAAACCCATTCTAGATCAACTGAGAAAGGGGGGTCCTGTTAAGGGAGGACCCATTTTCCATTAAGGGAGAATTAGTCTTGGCTCAACTTACCAAGACAAAAAATTTCCCAATGAGATAATTTGATATTTAATTTATGATTATTGAGAAGGATCCTCAGGACGTGTCAAAATCAAGGACTAAAAAGGGGGTTAATAACTCCACTTAACCATAATGAATTAAGGCTACCTAGATAAATGTGAAAGTTCTTTAAAATGCTTTAAAAAACTTAAAAAAGGTACAAATTATGCTTATTTTATTTAGAAAGGGGCCCATAAGGTTTAATTAATAAAATAAGTCCTAGAAAAGTGTGAAAGTGTGTTACAACACTTCACAACACCTTTGCAAAGGACCAATTAAGGTATTTTTTAGTTAAATAAAGGTCCTAAAATGATGTAAATGTGTGAAATACACTAAAACACCACTCAAAGATTCCATTAGTTCAGTTTTGATGTCAATTATTAGATGAAGCAAGAAAATGGCTACTTTTTCTGTTACTACAAGCACTTGACATTGTCCCTTTGGCTAGTTTCCCACCATCCACATATGATGAATAATATTGGGATGTGGACGACCTACTATAGGTTGACTCACATGTTCCTTACTAGTCTTTTCTATGTTTTATTTTCATGTTCTTTTTGTGTTTTCTTGTGCGTAATGTGATCCCCCATATTGTTTTATTTGATGTTTCTTCATGTTCATTCATCTATTTATACCTACATTCTTCCATATGTTGTAAACGTTTATCTTCTCTTTTGTCTTGCATTTTACTTTTAGGGATGGTGCAAGGTGTTGAGACATTTAGGTCTCTTCCATGTTGACCCAAAAGATTTTATTTTTTTGTGCTCTCTATGTGTCATTCTTCCCATTCCATGAGTTATTTGGTGAATGATGACATTTCCAAGTTGTATAATATCACTGTAGCAAAGACATGCGCTGACCCCAAATCCATGGATCCCTTATGTGTTTGGGATTAATTTGAGGGAAACCCCTTTTTCATTACGTAGCTTCATTTGGAAACATATATTTGACATAGGGATTTCCAAATAAGCTCTTATGTCTCCTTTATTATTAACATTTATCATTTTCTACTTTAAAGTAATTTCTCATAGCATGATTAACAATTTTTTTAAAGTGGAGGCATACATTGGCATTATCATTTTGAAAATTTTAAGTATATCTTATGTTTCATAGTGTGGTTTTCTTACTTCACTTGATGTGTCTTATTCTTGGTGGTGTCATTAGGTTTGATGTCCTCCAAGAGTGAAATTTCTTGGAATATGACATTCCTCTTAGTGGTAAGGCTACATATTGCATTCCCTAAGTTACAAATCTTTCATCCTAGACTTGTCCTCTCTTGGAGACATTAGGCATAATGTTCCCTAAGAGGAGAACTTACTTGAAATAAGTAAAACCCCTTTGAACATGTCTTATCCTATTTGCATTTTGTTGATAAGTGTTTAGCATAACACAACTTGCTAACCTTGTGAAGCTCAAAGTTACAACCTTTTCATGGCCACCAAGCATAACACACCTCACTTTCCAGTAGGGCCATAATTGTTCATGAGTTTTTAGAATAATGCAACATGCTAAGCCTTATGAAGCTCAAAGTTCATATTGTGTGTTGCCTTATTAGTGTTATCAAAGGTATAACTTTGGTATGGTTATGGAAGCCTAATAAGATTCTCTCATTTTCCACTTTTGGGGGCTCACATAGTGGAAAATGGATTTCACTAGCCTATGTTAGAACACATTGTTGTTTGCATAATGGACAATGAAATCCACTTGTAAATGCTTTTTGGACAAATAGCTAAGGCTTGATCCACATTGTGTTGGAAAAACAATCGAGGCTTGATCCACCCCTTTTCCTTTTCTTTTTATTTCTTTGAGTCTTTGAAATTGTATAATCGAGTATCTTTCCATTGTTGCATATATATATTTAACATAGGTTTTTGCCTTTGTTGCTTTTTCCATGAGATCTTAGATCTTAGGGGATTGATCATCCTCATTGATATTTGTTGTCTTATCTTTCCAACGATTGTACAATTAGACCTCTCTTGATTGTCTTCTTTAGTGTGATTTTGACACAAGTTCATCTTCTCATTAAAGTGGGGGCTAAATGTAGTGTAGAAAAAATGTATCCCTTTACATTTTCATACTTGTTTGGGCCCTCCTAATTAAAATGGACTTAATAATGCCTTAATTTAGTGTTAAAATTTTTATCCCTTTATATTTTCACACTTGTTTGGGCCCTCTTAATTAAATTGGACTTAATTAGGCCTTAATAAGCCCTTTTATTCATTTACAAGACTAATAAATTATATTTTTCAAAGGGGAATCCCGACAATAATTAATGCAAATACATAACACTTTACCTTGAGCAATGTGTGTTCTAGGAATAGGGACCTCGTTCCCATTCACCCATGGGCAAATGAGTCCTCCCTAGGCATTTGAAAATAAATTTAAAATATGTTGTTGATGGTATTTTAAGGTCCTCGAATCACATTTCAATGTTGGCTTGTAATATTTCAATTTCAGAAAATTAAGGATATATAGCTATAAATACAAGGCTATTTTCTAAGTTTCACCTAGAACTTTTGAGAGAACTTTTATGGGATTTGAAAAGAAATTTAATAAGAGAAAATTTGATGATCCAGAGAATTCAAGAGTAGATATATGAAAGATTCATCGAAGCATTCAATATCTATTTATCATGTCAAAGTCTTCTTGCATCATGCATGTTTTTGGAGCTAACATTGTGATGTAGGTTTCAAGATCAAGTCAAGCATTCATAGCATTATTTAAAGCATCAAGATCCACATCCATTGAAGCCATTTCATGCAAGCTATATATCTACATTCAAAGATTCGTCCAAGGGTTTTTTGGGTGGTAACATATAATTTTTCATTCTTTGTTCCCTCTTTCATGTTTTATTTCATTTCAAGGTTAATTTACCCAAACAGGGTTTAACCAAGGTAAACCCCTATTCACCAAAAACAAAAAATTTCTCTCTCTTGTTTGTGCAATTGCAAATTTAGGTTGAATAAGGATTGAATACCTCTTGAAATGCAAGATTGGAAAAGTTGTCAAAGTTGTGAAAGTTTTCAAAGTTGTTGTCAAATCATGGAATCTAACCTACAGATCTGATTTTTGACTTTCCTACACTGAAACCTAGAAAAATCAGAAGCTATAAATCAGAATCAGAGGCTCCCAAAAGTTGCTAAAAATCCCTAACAAAAGATCCATTCAACCATGGGTGAACGAGTCCTAGACAACCTTCAGAAAGTGACTTTCGGTGACCGATAAAAACCTTTCTACCCTTCTCAGATTTGCAACCAAATTTCTATTTATGTTAATATTTAGTTTCATATTGTTGTTTCAAGTTTGAATTGGCATAATTAGGTTGATTTTATATTTTTTGTTTTTCTCCCAAAAGTGTTGTTTGAACTTGACCCCCTTCCTCAAAGCATAAGGAAATTTGTAGATTCTCACATTGTGTTGATTCACCTAAGGGTTGTTAGTCAGTTCTTTGTGGGGATCTCATTTTTTAATGAATTAGTTAGAAATAGGTCCATCGTACTCCCTTATTATTATTCCAATTTTGGTCAGCCTATTTTCCGCCTATTCACTTCCTACCCTCTCTCTCTCACCTCTCTACCTCCCTCCCCTATTTACCTCCTACTCTCTCTCCCCTCTATACCTTCTACCCTTTCTCTCACCACTCTATCTCCCTCCCCTCTTTACCCCTTACCCTCTCTCTCTCTCACCTCTCTATCTCCCTCCCCTTTTACCCCTTATTCTCTCTCTCTCACCTATCTACCTCCCTCCCCTCTTTACCTCCTAATCTCTTTCCTATCTACATCCTATCCTATCTCTACCTCTTGTTGTTTCTCTCTCTCTCTAACCTCTCTATTTCTCTCCCATTTTTAACTTCAACCCTCTCCCCCTCCTCTCTTTAACTCCTACTCTCTCCCATATCTACCTCCTACCCTCTCTCTCTACATATCCCCTCTCTCTCCTCTCTAAATCCCTCCTCTCTCTCACCTCTCTACCTCCCTCCCATATTTACCTCCTACCATCTCTCCCTCTCTCTCACCTCTCTACCACCCTCCCCTAGTTCCCTCTTACTCTCTCTCCCCTCTCTACCTCCTACCCTCTCTCTCTATCTATATCTCTCACCTCTCTACCTCCCTCCCCTCTCTACCTCTATCTCCCTCTTTTCCCTCTCTACCTCCATCCCCTCTTTACCTCCTACCCTCTCTCTCTCACACACACTTCTCTACCTCCATACTCTCTTTACCTCTAACCATATCTACCTCTCTCTCTTTCACCTCTCTACCTCCCTCCCCTATTTAACTCCTCTGCCCCTCTCTACCTCCTTACCCCCTCTCTCTCTCTCACCTCTTGACCTATCCCCTACCTCTCTCGCTCACCTTTCTACCTCCTTCCCCTCTTTACCTCCTATTCTCTCTCCCTTCTCTACCTCCTAAACTCTCTTTCTCTTTCACCTCTCTACCCCCTCCCATCTTTACCTCCTACCCTTTATCTCTCTCTCTCACACCTCTCTACCTCCCTCCCCTCTTCACCTCTTACCCTCTCTCCCTTTATCTCTCACCTATCTACCTCTTACCCTCTTTCTCTCTCACACTTCTTTACCTCCCTCCCATTTTTACCTTCTACCTCCTCTCTCTCTCACCTGTCTACCCCCCTCCCATATTTACCTCTCTCCCTCTCCCTCTCCCACCTCTCTACCTCCCTCCCCCCTCTCTATCACCTATCTACCTCCATCCCCTCTTTACCTCCTACCCTCTCTCAGACTCCTTTATACCTCCCTCCCCTCTTTACCTCCTACCCTCTCTCCCTCTTTCTCTCACCTCTCTACCCCCTTGCCCTATTTACCTCCTAATATCTCCCATATATACCTCATACCATCTCTCTCCCACCGCTCTACCTCCCTCCCATATTTACCTCCTACTTTTTCTCCCCTTTCTACATCCTGCCATCTCTCTCTCACCTCTCTACCTCCCTCCTCTCTTTACCTCACACCCTCTCTCCTCCTCTCTCTCTCTCTCTCACCTCTCTAGCTCCCTCCCATATTTACCTCCTACTCTCTCTCCCCTCTCTACCTCCTACCCTCTCTCTCTCACAAAAAAACACACCTCTCTACCTCCCTTCCCTCTTTATCTCCTACCCTCTCTCTCCCACAAACACACATAGAATTATTTCTACCTCCCTCCCCTCTTTACTTCCTATCATTTATGTATCTCTATTATTTTCACTTGTATAAATTCATTTCATCCACAAATATATTTCATATATTTCATGGCATCTAAGAATTATTACAATTAGGACATTCATTAATAAATTTATCTTGCTCTAAGTGGAGAACTATCATAAAAAATATGACATTCATGTTGGTGTGTAGCAAAATGTCCTACTAAATAATTATTCATGGTTTAGGGCTTAGGGCCTAGGATATTCAATTTAGAGCTTAGAGTTTATGATAGAGGGTTGAACATTGAGGGTTTAGGGATTAAATTTACGTTTTAGGTCCAATTGTTTATGGAATTAATGTTTAATGTTATGTTTAAGAATTTAATGTTTAGGGCCTATAGTTTGGGGATTACAATTATTAATGTTAGGTTTTAGGGTTTAGTGTTTATAGTTTAAGTCTTATGATTTAGGGCTTAGGGTTTATGATTGATGATGGAGTGTTTAGGGTGGCACCTACCTCTCTCTTACTCTCTTCTTCTCTCTACGTCACCTCTTTATCTCTATCCCCTCACTACCTCTCCATTGCTCCCTCCCTATGTCGATATCTCTCTCACTCCTTCACTCTCCCCTCCTACCTAACTACCTCTATCTATCACTCTCTCTCTCTCATTACATTTCCATATATCATTCTTTGTGAATTTGTATTTCTCTCCCTCATTCCCTCCCTTCCTCCCTCCCTTCCTCCCCCCTTATCTCTCTCTTTTTCGAGCTCAAAATTTTCTCTAATTTTCTTTGCCTCTTCATGTTGGAATTAGAGTTCATGCAAGTGATAACATGAGCATGTTATAACACACTCACATTTTAGCAAGAAATAATAAATGGTTAAAAATACGTGGGGTCCCCATGATTTAGGATCCAAATGCATTTTTTTCTAAATTATGCACATTATCCAATAAATTAATGCTTTTTCATGGTGTTGAGGATATATATTGATTGAATTTCTTGAATATTCCAATACCTTTTTCTGTTTTATCAACATAAAAGAAGTAAATTGTATGTTTTTAGGCCAAATCTAGTTCTATGAACTAATAATTTCATGTTTTAGTATTGGCATGTTATTTATCATATTTTTTATTTGAATTTGATAATATAGAATAATTATTTTCATAATTTTTACTAATTATATTATATTGATATATAATTAAACATTGAATACAAAAGAAGTTAAAAAATTCTAATTTTTAAGGTGTGTGAAGCCAAAAGTGAAGGAAACATAATTGTACAATTGGTTAAATCCATTCAAAATTTTTAAGATAAATTATATTTTTCTTTGTCTTAAGCATTGATGATGGTCACATATTTTTTATAGTGAATCAAGTGTTGACATATTTGCACATCTTGGGATGAAGATATGCCATGCTTTCCAATACTTTGTTGAGTTTATTTGTTTTGCATCGAGTGTTACTTGGTAATTATAGAAATTTAGTTACATTAGGTCATTTATTGACCCCTCATTCACAATATTGTATGCTTTATTTGTTCCAAGTGTTACCTAAACAAGTGATCAACCTTAAAAATTCAATCATACACTATTACATTAATTTCCCCTTTTCAATTTTTTATTTATTTTTATCTATGGTTGGTTAATACATATGAACCACAATTAGGTGAGTGCTTAAATGATTTAAACTATAAAATGGTCTATTATTTAATTTCAATAATGGTTTCAACCATATTAAATTATCATGTGGTAGGGTCAACTACCTTGATTAGTAAAACTATTATTTAATTTATCATTCCAATTGGTTCAAGTTATTATGGATATAAAAGTTTGCATCCCAAAGTCCCATTTCAATTTGGTTGAATAATTGTTTATCTCTTATGTCATAATAGACAATTATATCAAAAATACTCATTTTCTCCATAGACAAGGATATCAAAATGTTGAATAATGATGTGAAAATAAGCTCAAATCTTCTCCATCACAAATTTAGATAAAATAATTATAAAATTAACTTCCCAAAATATGAAACCCTTTGCAATTAAAATTTAATATCCAAATTAGCTTTGATACCACTAAATTAAATTGAAAACCTCTATCCAATATCTTCACCAATCAAACTAATTTTTACTAGATTTTACCATCTAGAAGCATAAGTTGACAAGATGAGTGAGAGAAAATTGACATTCTTATTTCCTTATCATACAATATTTAAAGTAAAATATGTATATATATCCTCTTAGATGGATAGTTAACAGTTGGAAGTATTTTTGAAGAGTTGCGTTAACTTCACTCAAGGGAAAATCTAACTCAAGAAGTATGGGTAGTGGTGAAACTTGATGAGCTAGAAGGAGACATACTTATCCCATGCCTTTTACGAAGATAATTCCTATCCTAAACCCAAGTTAGGGCCTAATATAGAGAAGTATTATACCTTTATTTGACTTAAAATTCCATAAGAAGATGCTTATAATAATACAAAAAAATCTTGTGAATTTGTACCAACTTTGGTTCTTCACAGATATCTCTTAGTTAAACTTGCAAGTGCTAGATAATAAAGATAACACCTATAAAACAAAGGGTCTTGTGTATTTATATTTACTATAATCTATTACACCTAGAAGGTGTTGAACACCCCGAATACTAAGAGGGGGGGTGAATCAATATTCACTAAAATTTATTTTCATCAACTTAACATCCATTCAAAGCACCAGTTTAAACTTGTAGTAATGGAAAAGAAAAATTAAAACGTGCATCACATCAATAAACACAAGAAAATCATATTTACATAGAAAACCAGTGAAAGGGAAAAACCAGTATGAGGATTAGCTCATAATATATTATTACCAATTATAATGGAGATTACAGAATGATGGACTCATTGTCTAGAAAGAAAGAATGACTCATTATTGGTGGATCACTACCTACAATAGAAAATTTAGAAGAATGGGTGGATTAGTAACAAAGATGAAGTGTTAACAATGCATCAACAACATGTCAGAGGTATAGTTCGAATTAAGTGCAAAAAACTAACTTAACACACTTCATACTTCACCACTATCACACTTCACACTTCACTCTACATCACATCTCGCACACTCACTCTTGAAATAATTCAATTTATCCTTCAAAAAATGAGTTAACCTTGTATATATACATCCATCTACCATAAACATCCAAATCATCAATTAGGTCACCTAGTTAGATGAAACGTGCAACCTCATAACCTATCGATATAAAAATCTAAAACAAATGCTTTATAGAATAAAACAAAACATGTACAACAAAAAAATAGGTTGGCATGACCTATAATCACTCCCATAAATTTTTTCCATACTTAACTTAACTCTGCACAACCCCAAAACCCTTAGGTTGGCACCACATAACAAAACTGGTGAAGCAACAATTGAATGAACCAACAGTTCGTTCACAACTCGACACACGAACCAAAAAACTACTTTCCACATGGAGTACATAAAACTCTAAAACCTTCCAAAACTTACTTAAAACTACATCACATAATATTCATCCATGATGGAATTCAAAGCATTCCAATCATACACTCTATTCCAATCACTCTGCCATTACTAAGCCTGATACACTGTCACTAATATCTTCAGCCGTGGAAGACTTAAAAACTTGAAACCTTGGATATAAACACCTTAAACAAATTCCATAAAAATCTCAAAATTGTATGAAAAGATTTTGTATAAAAGAGAAATGCAGACCACAAAAATGTTCCTCTGATCACTCAACAAGCACACTGGTACTTAGTCAAATCTCCAAAACACTTGGTCTTCTTTGGACCACACTTTTTCATTTATATAATGGGTTGACATCAATGAAAAAACAATACACCATCCATATATTGACATGCTCATGCTACCAATAATATCCCCCTTTGTCATTGATGTCAACACACTCTTCCAAAATTACTCTCCAAAACATTCTCCCTCTTATACATCAAGGGAAAAGAGTTCATTATGTCACTCTCCCTAACTATTATATTACATGAGAGTATCTGTCCCTATCTAATGTACTCCCCCTTTCTATATTATCCAACACCAAAAATGATAAAACTTGTACCGTAGTACCATCAACTACTTTCACATATGTAAATTGAAATTAAAAAATTGCATATATAAAGAAACAATGTACAAATTAACCCTTATAAGACTTTTAGTTTAGTGAGGTGTGTCTCCTAGTCTTTACTTGTAACCTCCCAATCCTTCTTAGCAAAGGAAAGCATAAGGCACTGATTCTCAAACTGAATATAGAGGTCTTCCCCTTCTTCTAGAGAGCTAGGCACTAGATTTAATTGCACCACCTTCTCAACATTTGCTAAAAATATAGTTAAAGGGGTAAGCCTTGTACTCACCTTATCTCTTAGTTGACCATACTGAATTATTATTATTTTTTTTGTTCTTGCAGTAGAAAGAATTGACCATGAAAATTATTAATTGTTTCTCTTGTTGTACCATATGCATCACTTACTGGATCATAAACACCAAAGGCCTGAGAAATTTGTGACTCAATAGAGTCCATTTGATTTTTGATGCTCTTTGTAGAATTTTTCCATTTCAAACAAAACTGAAACAATTATTTGGTTTCTTCCAAACACTTTTTAATATATTCCAAGTTTCCTTACTTGACTTGGCATGTGCAGTACCACACTTGTCAGAAATTTTTGCTAATATATTATTATTGACCATATTTTCCATTTCTTTTTCAATATTTTCTTCTAAACCAATATAGTATTCCTTACAGGAATCAAGTAATAACCTCAACTATTACACACTAGATAGAGAACTATCAACAACTACTCTAGGAATACTGTCCTACAAAACTTTTACTACTTCATCCACCAATTCAACACTTTTACTAATTCATCTACCAATTCAACACTTTTTTGGTGAGTTTGAAGTATTTCCTTCCTTGTGGAGACATGGGAAGATCACCAAGGGGAAATTTTATCCATGTCTACCTAACCTTGTTGCATGGGAATCTATAGCAGTTGTGTAGAAACCACTGGTTGAAACAATAACTACATATCCAACAAAGCTTTCAATGAATATTCATTAGCTCCTGAGGATTAACTACTAGTTTTAGCACCTTCTTCTTCCTTCTTCTCACTCTTTCCTTCTCTTCATTGCCAAAATATTCTTCAAAATTATTCTCTTCTTCTATAGGATTCTCACCATCTAGAAGAGGCATGTTCTATTCTTCTTGTGCCTTAATCTTCTCCAAGAAATATTTTTTTATCTTCTTTTCTCTTGTTAGTATCTTTCTCCATATTCAAAGGGGGAAAATTCTATTCAACTTGAGCTTCATCCTTCTTTGGGATGCTCTTCTTAATATCTTCCTTCTCTTTATCAGCAATATTCTCCACAACTGGAGGGGAATCATGTCTCACCATGACTTCTTGTACATTCTCATCCACATGCACAAGCTCATGTTGTTCATTGATAGGTTCATTGATTTCCTAGATAGATGTATCATGATGCATTTGATCTTTATTATCGGAGGAGTTCCCAACCCTTTAGCAAGCTCTTCAATCTTTTGCAGTGTCTCTTTCCTTAGCCTTTCAATATCTTCTTTATCTCTGCTCATAAGAGTGTTAACTCTTTTTTTTTTGAATTTATTGTTATACAACTTAGAAAACTTGCATCTATCTTCTTGAGATAGTAAAGAACCAATCTTCTCCAAGGAAAATGCCTTTATCTTTGCATCCTCTTCAATAGCTTCATGTCATCTTGTAGTTAATTTTTTTTTCAGACCATTAGGAAATTGATATTCTATCTTATCTAGGCTAGTATCAAATGTTACCATATACTTAATAATAGCTTCTTCTATTGTTATCTTGTCTTCATTATTTACTTCTAGATACATCACAATAGTATCCTTCAAAATTCCAAACTGTAATACTACTAAACAAGGAATCTAACTTCAAGGTACTAAGCTCCCTAACTAGAGAAATCTTCTCTTTCTTCTTTTCTAGAACTATTTTCTCTTCTTTGAAAAATAAAATCTTTATTCTCTTTTTCCACTTCCTCTTCACTTTTTGTATCCACTATATCAACTTTTTCTCTTTTTTCATTGGTCTCTTGAGAGACTTGAGACTTCTTTTTCCAAACCAACTGAGGTCCTTCTTGTTCTTCACAGCTGATGTACTCCCTGGTGGCCTTTTATTTTATTCTCCTCTTAGGATTCTTTTATTGCTCAGGGGTGGTAGATGTTTCTTTCTTCTTAGAAATTTCTTTAGGCTTCATTCCGAAGGACCTAGGAGTAGTAGGAGAGGGGGTAGAGGTCCTAAATGAAACTCTTGTGCTTGTAGTACCATTCATAGCATTAGTTATGGATTTGGACTTCTCCATAGAACCCTTAGGTGTATTCACCATATTTCCAAATTGTTGGGATATGGTGTTGTATACCATTGGATAAAATGATTTATTATAATGTTATAATTATTTAGTTGTGATTCACCTAGGTGGTGTGGCTAATCACACTAGGTAATTATCTGGGGACCACTTTATGTTGTATTGTAAAATATTGTAAATTTTTTTTATTATTTAATGTGTGGGAGACATGAGATAATAATTTAATATTTGGGAAATAGTAATAAAGTGAAAACTTAGTACCCAATATTAAATAATGGGTTAGTGGTTTTATATGCACATGGTTTTGTGGCACATAGTCTTATCTTACCAGTTGGTTGTATTTGTGTGAGCTTGTATCTATAAAAGAAAGCACATGTTTAGTGGTTAAGGTTGGCTAGGTGAGTAGGTTGTCATTATTGAGTCTTTATGAGGAGTGCATATGTGAAGCATGAAATGTGATGTGTGGGTTCATGCTTGGATACATGAGGATGCATTGAGAGCCTTGATGCTTCAGTTGTATGAATTATAACTCTTCTATTGGTTTATTGTTGAATAATAAGATGGAGTATGGATGCTTTTGAAAGCTAGGTTTTTACCTCTTGAGGGTTTTCCTAGGGCATATCTTGTGTTATATTGTGGCTTGTATATTTGATCTATGCATTACAGTTACTTTTATGCATGCTTTTATCTCTTAGGGTTATGTAAGAAATGGATTAAGATTCTAGTTTATGATGCATTATTTTCCAACAAGTGGTACTAGAGCTTTCATGGTTGATGGGTTTTTGTTATAACCCTTTTTTTTAGAGATTTGTGCAAAGTTGAATCCATGGAAATGCATGCTAGATTTGAGGCATTATGAGATATGGAACACATGTTGTAGGTGTTTTTTTGTAGAATTAAGCTTTTGGGTTGTCAATATTTGTTTGGTTTATTGTAGATTTGACGCTTTCAAAATATGGACCTAAAGGGTTTCTTGGATTGAGCTTTCATATGAGCATTTTATAGGGAATATTTCATAAATGACCTATTGAGACAAAACAAACCTCACCATTGGGTCTAGGAGGCCCAAGACATGAAAAATGACATAAAATTTACCCTATTTTGGAGAAATTGAAAAAAGGTAAGAAATTTTTAGCCATATAGCTACCAATTTCGCCATGTTGTAGAAAAATAAAAATAAAATTTTAATCGAGTTTTTTAAAAAAGTTTAAAACTCGTAAATAAATTCTATTAAAAAAGTTTATAAATAAAAAACCCCCAACCCGTACCCCTTCCCTGGCACATACTATTGGGTACAACCACTGTCGTCAGGTACCAATAGTGATAGTATCGTCACTGTCAGCCCATCATTAGCTGGTACCAATAGGTCCCACTCAACCCTTTGGGCTTATAAAAAAATATCCTCCATATTTAAAAAAATGAAATTTAAATGTTTTTAAATGTTGAAAATTAAAATAGTTTTAAATACTATTTGGATTCTACCACTTGAATTTGAAATTCAGAAAGTTTAAATGAATTTAATACATATTTGGAATTCACCATCATAGTGTCACCAAGGCACTACCTAAGCACCACCGATGGGCCTCCAGTGGCTCAACTCAGGCACCACCAATAGGCTCTCTTATAGCCAAATTGGAAATTTTTTTCGAACTAGCATAACTTTCACCTAGGAGCTCAAATTTTTGACTTCTTATACTCATTAGAAAGGTGGTTTTGACAAATACGCAGTGGTACAAGTCTAGTTTCTTGATTTTGTATTTTGTATTTTTTTTTGAGTATGAAAGCCATATGTTCTTAGTTGCACGATTTTGAGCATAACTTTTGCATACAAAAATTGTATTTTTGATTTCAAATAGGTGTTGGAGAGAATTCACAGCGTACTACATAGTCGTATAGAATTTCTATCAGTTTGTGCTATAGGGAATGCATGGTTCTTATTTGTTCACTCATAGGAGCCTGAGATTTAGGGTGTGATTGTGTGAGCATCTGGATGAGTCAAGAGGTGCAATCTTGAGGGGGTACACACTTTTATATGTTATTTATGATGGTACAATTGATTATCAGTTTGGTGTTTCTTGATACAAGTTTAAAGGTGTTTTCCAGAGTTGGAATTTGATGGTGATAGGTACATATATTATATTTGATTTTGATGACATGGTTTGACACGAGCAGAGACTTGGGGTCTTGTATGTGTGATAGTTGAGTGTAGGTACAATGATGGATATGGTTATGGTGTCATGGGTATGCAAGTACATTTATACATTAACATGACATAATAATGTAAGCGGTTGTTTGGTGGTGATTTAGTTTGTTGTTAGGAGGTTGTTTCTATCTCCTATATGATTATTTGGTTCCTTGACTATGGTTACTCATTTGTGGACATATTTAGAAAATTAGATATGTGGTTGATTTGGTGTTTGAGTCTTGATGCCTATAAGATTATCTTCTTTGATATCTCAGTTTTTAGTTTACTAGTGTGATGATGAGTTTGCATGTTTCAATGATTGGATCTATGAGTTATGTGACTGGTAGGTGTGCACAACCTATTGATTATAGTGGGATGACTCAGACGTGGATTGTCTATATCCACCAGGTTTGATTCATTATTGTTGCAAACTTTGTTAGTTGGCCTTGTTTGTGGTCATTTGTGCATTGGCATGTTGATTTGGGATGAGATGATGGATGGTTAGAGTACTTGATTAGTTAGTTCATGGGACTTGTAGCATGTGGTTTGATCATAATGTCATGATATCTTTTTACATTCATTTGTTATACACTTTCAATGGATATTTTGACAGTAATGATTTTGCAGTGTTGGCTTGGTTCTTGATGGTTTGTTGGAAATTGTATGTGTCTTCTTGGTTTGGAGATCTTGGTTTTAATTTTTCTCTAGAGTTGCTATGATTGCAGTTGAGTGTGTGTGGACCTAGACGATCTTAATGAAGGAGATGATTGTCACGATTCCATGTGTAGCTCAGTATCATGGTTTAGTGGGAGTTTTTGACAGTGACGTGGATTTATCATTGGTGATGGTTACCTTCATGTGATTGGAGATGTGGTTTCTTGGTTTAGAGTGTGTTTGTTATTATGTAATGATATACTCTTGATTCAAAATTAGATTTTGTCATGCTATATGTTCTATTGAGACTAGGATGTATGCATTTGTGCATGTGATCTTCTAGGAGGAGAGGGTTAGATAATTGTGTCATGATATGTTCCTAATTTTGTGGTTGGAGCTTTGAAATTTAGCTTGGTGGTTCTCTTGGTATTGAGTACATTGGTCATTTTCTTGATTACTTCATGATGGTGCTATGTTGCATTTAGAGTTTGTCATGTATTGATCAATTATAGGTGTTCATGAATACATGGAGACATAGGTGAGGTTGGATTTCTCTTGGGGTTAGAGACATTTTCTTGAGATGGTTACTCTTTGGAGGTTTCAACAGGAAGTCCAAGGATCTTTCACTTGGATATGGATGCGAGTTCATGATGGACCGATAGAGGAGATTGTTCTTGGAGCGAGTCATGATGAATTGGTTATCTTGGAGAAGAATTCTCATTCCTCATTCTTGGTCTACCATTTGAGGGGTATTTTCTGATTATTTCTTTCAGACGTGTTATCTTTTGTTCTTTGATTTCTCATGGGAATAAGTTGATTCATGGTCATTGATTGTGGAGACTCTTTTGTGGATTGTTTAGCATGAGTTTATGGTGCTTTATCTTTCATAAATATGGATCTTGAGCTATGGACAGTTAGTTCTATAGGATTCATTTTGAGGGATGTTTAACATGGTTATCTCCTTGTGCATTTAAATTTATGTTATCATTCATTGATGAGGATTTTAGGAGATTTTTTATGGGCTGATTTCTAGATTTGGGAATGGTTACTTTGAGTTTTATCTTCTTGGTTAGAGAGGCTTACATCCAATTTTGGCATTATTACACAATTCATATGTTTGTTTGATCTAAGAGATTGAAGTTTTTTTGGGTGTTGTTGAGGCTTCTTATTTGGGGTTGTTAGGAGATCATAATTGACACATCATTACAATTTTGAGGTTTTGGTAGAAGGACATTTTATGTTTACACATTTTCTCACTTCATGGTTCCTGTTGATGCCTAAAATTACTAGGCAAAAAACCTTATATGAAATTTAGTTAATGGGGGGACCAATTGCACTAAACTAACTAACCTTTGTATTTTAAAGAATCTAGCTCTTTGTGTAATTGGGGTTGAAAATGAGAAAAGGAAGTAGATATAAAAAAATAAAGTCTAACGCTAAGGTGATGCACCAAGATTTAAGTATATAGGCATGGGAAATTTTCCTTTCAGATGAAGTTTGAGGGCCCATTCAACAATTTGCATATCTGAAAATAATAGAACACATAGATGAAAATCCTAAGAAGTCAATCCAATAACATAGTATAACTTTCATATACATTCACTGAACAAGAAGAGTTCGAGACATGATCCAAACAAAAAAATATTGTATTGAAATTATAAAAGTCATGCAGATAAACTACTTAGTACAAAAAATAACGCAGTATAATGCCTTATATATTAACTAAGAAATAAAAAGGCCAAACAATTAGCACAGTTTGCAAGTCTTTATACAATAATCAGAAAACAATACAAAGGCTTAGATTTTTCAGTCTTTTTTTTCTATATTTTTGAACCCTTAAAAAGAGAGTCAAAATAGTATATATAGACCACTCCACCACCTAAAAACCAATAACTAAAAAGATTCCCTAGGAACGTGTCATCCTCCCTTTGGATGATTCCAAAGGAAAATCGCAACAGAAAGATCCTTCGGTTTCCTTGAACAAAGTGCACAACAAATGATGGCTATGGTCTTGGAGGGGAAGTAGAAAAATTCTCATGAAGACATCTGTCGAACCATTTGAAGAGTTGGTTAGGACACATGGCAAAGAAGCAAAGCCTCCTTTTAATTCTTCCCTCCTTTCCGACCAAAGCTTCTACAAAGGTGACACGTGGAGTACAGGTGGGGGCCTTCATTCATCTTTTCTTTCCCTCGAACTGCAATCCCCATGGGGATGACATGTGGAACAACTATGTGTAAGATTCTGACTATGAGGCCCATGCAAAAAGGCATTTGAGGGTCTATAAATTATGGCACATGGATGGAGCTTGAAGACAAAACAAAGGGGAGAGGATTTTCAAAGGTGCGCACTATTGACATGTGGTGAAGTGGATGAAGGCACGACCAAAGAAGAAATTAGAAAGTTGTAAATATATCATGCATGACCAAGGCTTATGCAAATTTGAATAAAACTCAACCCGAAGGGAGCTTCAAGGATTAATAAATCCATCGCTTTTGGCGACTATCGAGGGAATTCTCTAGAATCCTGTAGAATGAGAACCCAAAAATCTTGGTTCAAAGACTAGATCCTTCTCCATTGTGCAGACATCAGAGCTTGGAAAAGGATGGTTTACAAAGGAAACCTGTCAGCCTCAGATGAAATTGATAAAGTGAAAAAATTCTCTTTCACCTCATGCAGATTGATAATTTCTTTGAAAGGTAGCTCCATGGAGATCCCAATTCTGGACACAAGGTGGAACAAAAGCTATGCCATTGGATGAATAATGCCTTCAATATCCGTTGTCATGGGAGGTTGGATAAATGATTGGAAAGAAAATAGATCTTGCTACTTTGCCTCGATCTTTGCTATAATATGCTCCATCATAGCCATCAAATTGTAAGAGAGAAACAAAGAAGGGAAACCCAACTGAGTTAAATGAGAAAATTGCATATGTATATTATTCATAGTTAGACTCAGGGATGCCAAATAATTATTGGCCTGGAGGATTGCCACATGGTAATAGATGAATTCCTTTGTCTTCTTGGCAATTGATGTTCGGTCTTCTATCCCTACCATTTCCAAGTCTATATTCGTTACTTTAGACAACTTGCCCAACAATTGCTCAGCCTTGGGAACCCTCTCAAAAATGGATTGCAATTTTTTTTCAAATTTCTCACACACTTCCCTACGTAAACTTGATGCATCCACCATAAATTGTAGCGCCAGTTGCAAGGAAAAACAAAAAAACTTGACTTTCTCCTAGTAGGAGACATATAGCTGTTGAGCCACCAAACTGGAATCCAATTGAAGAACAAAGGGCTGGGAGAAAATTTTCAAAAGATTTATCTCGACCTCCTTCGACCTGATTTCCTCCACCAGCTCCTCAACTTTCTTGTCTGATGCATTGAGTTGTTTCTGTAGAGCTATGAACTCTGTGTCCCTACTTCTCAGTATATCCTCCAATTGACCTCGAGATCCATATTACTTTTCTAGAGAGACCTTCAACTCTCCGATCTCCTTTGCAAATTGACCTTGCTGGTTCTGCAACTCCTGATTTCCTTCTACACTTGAGCTAGACGCTCCTAAAGCTCTTGGTTCTTCTATTGTAGGATGATAACTAGGTTGGAATCCTAGGAATTGAACTTCACAAGTTCCTCCTAGATTTTGGCCTTCTCTACCTATTCTTGTTGAGACAAGCATGCAATTTTGGCATCCTTGACCTTTTCTTTCTTTTGCGAGATCTCCATTATTTCTTTAAATTTTTTGAGCTCCTCTTCTTTCCTCTTTAATTGATGACTATGCTTCAAAAAGTATGTCATCACAACCCTTTGAGTCTCCTCCATCAACTTGAATTTATCTTGTGGCCGAGCTGAGTGTAGATTGAGCCCTACAACATGGATTGTATAATCCTTAGGTTGCATCTCCCCTTGAGGTTTGATGATGTTGGGCATCATAGATGTAAATGTTATTGATCCCTACACCTCATTGAAGAAGGTTTGTATACATGGATCATCAAGCCTTGCAACATCCTTTTCTTTCCTTTACTCGGCATTTTTAGCATGTTCTACTTTAGCCATGGTATTTTTTGCAAAAAAGTCTATTGGCGATCTAATCTACTCATTAGAAAAGGGTGCACCAGGAGGAAGAGAAAAAGGGAATGAAATAATTGTGGACTCAGATGATGCTTTCTTTGGAAGAGTCACCATCAATGGGGAAAAAGGGGTAATTCCATGCTAGGTTCTAGTCAGGGGAGTGGAGAAAGGGCTCATAGGGGATGGTGGCGGTAGTGGAGATGTAGAGGTTAGCATTTGTTGAGCAAGTTGAGTGGAGGCCGATGCGATAAAAGAAAAAGGGTTTGCGATAGTGGGTACAGATTGGGCCTAGAAGAAAGATGGTAAAGACTATAGAGGAGTAAAAGGTACCCATCGCATTGCAGAGAAGGAAGATTGATGGGAACCCCCTGTAGATGCGGAAGCAAAAAATTGAAGGTCAACACTTGAGGTGATTAGAGATGTGGATGCAGTAGGGTGGACGAAAGACTGAGATGGGAGAAGAGAAGGAGAGAAAATTACTTGAGTTGTTGAGGACTCTGACCCATGGCTCTTTGTTGCCATTGCTTGCGAGCTTTCCCCTGGATTGGCATCGATATGCAGCCTCTTATGAGGTGGATAATTGTCTAAGTCTATGACCTCCTTAGACTGTTGAGACACTTTGGATCTCTTATTAGCCCATGTACATGGTAGTGTGACTAATGCATGGGACGTAGTTGCTTGTGTACTTAGAGGAATTTCGACGTGCTAATCCATTGCTTCACAATCTTCCCCCATTTTGGCCTTCTCTACATCTCATTCTCTCAGTTCTGAAGCTTCTTCTTCTTCCTCCACTTCATCATCATCATCACTATCATCATTCCCTCTATTCCAGAGATCATCAAATTTATCATCCATGTCGGGCTCCTAGAATAGGGCATCATGAAATTTGATCTCCTAGCGATAAATCTAGATGTCGACAATCTTCTCTTGACTCCATTGGTATTTTTTGGCCAATTCGTTAAAAAGGGCAGCCCCAATTTTGCACTTGTCGCTGGCTCTAGCCAAAGGGAAGTAAAAAGAAAGCCATGGAAACCTCCGATCATTAGTGGGAACATAGGCCAGGTCCACAAAAATGTCCTGTTTCCTCGACTGCAGACTCCGACGAGTTTCCTAGTAGGGATGGGAGCTATGAGTCACTTTAACATTTAGGCCCACCAAGTCATTGTCAGGATTATAATCCCATTTTTTGTAAATCAACACTAGCCCCAGATGAGCAAGCTTTGCTGATAGCAGAATATGTGTTTGCGTCCTTTGCATTATTACCGTGCCAAAGCTTAAGGGGCACTTCAAGAATCCTTTCTTATTCCCCACAAATTATGTCATCTATAATTTCTAGTTCCCTGGACACCTCAAGGGCCAACACCTTATTTGTGATGCAGAACAATAGCTGAAAATTCTCCTCAATAAAACCATGCAACCTGACAAATGAAAAATCCTCTCTAAGGAACCAGTCACAGGGAGGGACAAAACCTTGCATCCATTCAACTTGGTTGGTGGAAATATGATAACAACCAACCTCACCCTCCTCATTTAAATCTTTCAATATTGAAGTGAGGAAGGACTCAAAAAATACATAATAATCATGGGCTACATAAAGGAGATGGGTCCACACAAAAACTAGCCTCCTAACTCCATTTTCATCAAAGATAGAAAAACCCATATTTGTTTTGAAGAAATCAGGGTTTTGGTGTAAAAACATGTGAGCAAGAAAAGAAGAAAACCTGAATCTATACTATGTATGATACTCCATGAATTGGTTCAACATCTCTAGAAAAATAACCTTTGTGAAGTCATGCCAGAATAGGGAATGTTGTCTTCTTAATTTAAAACCCAAACCTGCTTGAAACTCTTGTACCTCCTTGTATTTATCCAAGTTGCAAACAAAATCCAACATAGAGAAGACATCTTGCAAGTCCGAGTTGAAAGCATTGTTCCCAACCAAAAACTGTGGTGGCTGCCTATCTTCCTTAGGCCTTTTCATTTCTTGATTAAAAATGATAGGGCATGGGTCCTTGTTCTCTAGAAATTTTCCATGCTTTCTATAGTGAATTTCTCCTATGCATCTGCCCCTTGCCTCATAGGGATACATAGTATATCCCTAATAGCATCAATGCTAATCACTACTTTCATGTTTTGACCCATTATCATGATGGTATCTAGATCAAAACACTACACGCATTCATGAACCAAATGGGAAGTGATGCACCAAGGGAACTATATGTTGTGGGAGACCGCAAAACCACAACCTGTATGCCAAAGAGTCCTGGTTACCAACCTCGAACTTTTTCATTCTTTCATAGGCCACTTCTCTAAGACCCTTAGCATTAGTTTTGAGTTCAGGGTCGTAAATATTATCCCATTCCTCCTCTATTCAGACCTTATTTTTGTGGGTTTTCTTATCCATGACCTATGTATGGGGCCATTTTTACTTTATTGGCATCCCTAGTGTGGCATAGGAAATGTCACTAAAAAAATTGGCCACTAGCATCGTCCTAATTGCATTTGATAAGCTTATAACCAAAACTTATTGTGCTACCATTGTAGGATTCTACTCTCTCTAAGGTTTTGCTCCATTTGAAAGATTTTTTGAAAGCTTTTGCAAACACTTAACCTCTCTGCAATTCATGCCTGAAGTTTTCACAAATTTTTTTATATTCAATCCTCTTCACAACTCTCTTATTTTGCATGTAATATTAGCCTTTTTCAAAGTTAAGATGGAAGTAATGACTATTTTAGCAATTAATTCAGAATGTACTCCCAACTCATCTATTCAAATGAAATGAATTCCTATTCTCTTGAAAGACATTAATTCATAACAAAGATTAGCCATCATGTCCTATAGTGCCATCCTTTGCGAAATTGAGCCAGGAATAAAAAGAGATATGAAACCTTTCGCATGCTTTTTCAATTAATAAAATTAGGCAAATGATTCAATAAAAAGGTGTAATAATTACACAAAAAGATTTGAGCTGATCCTTGGAGGCTGAAAAATGTTTATAGCTAGACACCTGGTACTGAACCGTGTGGACTACCACTTGCATGTGTCACAAGTTTTAGTTGATTAATTATCCCATTTTAATTCACACAAAGTATTCCTTTTGGTGGGAATTTTGAGTATCCTTGATCAAAATCATACTTATCGCACACATCAAACACAACTTGGTGGGAATTTTGAGTTTGCAACTCTATCAATCATCATGCTTATCACACACATTGTACCCCAGCTACCTCTATAAATAGACCTATGGATAACCACATAATTGATACGTGGTGATTGGGGTTTTGATAGAGGCAATGGATACTCCAATTAGGTTAACTAGTAATAGGTCTCAGGCTGCTTTTTTGGGAGAAATTTCTAGTAGGTGTTTGAAATTCATGACAAATAATAAACATTCTCTAGCCATAATTGTGATGAGGCGGGTGCTAGGGAGGGACTGTATAGAATATGAGGATAAGTATAGAGTGAACACTGATATTTTATCTTATTTCTTTGCATCTTTACTTGATATCCAGGTATTGAAGGGGATGATATTGAGGCTTACCAAGGAGATCTTTCCCAAGTGTTATCTCAGAGGCCTTGGGGAAATTATAATGAATGTTGTGTATGGACTTGGGATTCCAACAATGAGTGACCTCTGTTGTCACATTGAAGAGGATGCAATGGTGCCTTGGGTGCCCTTTCTAAGTGGATTTCATAGGATGACTATTGAGGAACACTACCAAAAGGCATCTCGTGCATGCCACTTCCTATTGAGGTGCTACAACGTGGAGCTTTTGTATGAAGTGGAGTGGTATACTGATTTTAGAAACCTGATGTACCCTCCACCACTTGTTGTTGCTGTTGAAGCTCTTACCAATCTTGTGGATTTTTCTGCTCTTGCTGATGGTGAAGCTCTGACTGATGATGATTCTCCTACTGAATGAATGAAATTTTTTCTCCTCTCTTTTTGTATATATATCTCAAAAGTTTCTTATATATATATACTCAAAAATCCTAGCCTAAGAGCCATTTTGAAATGTAATATCTCAAAGTACATATTACCATATAATGAATATATAACTCTTTTGTTAAGTTTATGCTTCCATTGCTTTCGGCTTCTTCATGCTTTCATGGGTTCCACTTAAAAACTCGACCGAACAAAATGCACAAAAAAATAATTACATATTTACATATTTACACTGTCAAAAGGGTTAATCAAGCTAATTAAATAATTTTAGGTGAATTTCGTTGACAATAATACCCAATGCATCTTTTTCCGTATTATCTAATTCGAATGCATTATGTTGCTTAAATTTAATGATGCAAAAAGGACCTTCCACAAATTATCAAACTTGCCATGTTGTTTAGGTTTTGCAGCTCTCTCATTGAATTTGAGTACCAAATCTTTGCACTTAAGACCCTTGTCAGAGGTTTTCTTGTTGAAACACTTCTTAACCACATGTTGATGGTTACACATGGCCATTAGGGAATTTTATCTTTTTTCTTGTACTTCCAATTGCTCAACTAACAAAACCTCCATGGCTCCATTTTGTTCTACTTCCCGAGACTTCAGCTATTGTAGTGCAGGAATTTCCATGGAAACAGGCAATAGTGCTTCCTTCCCATATACCAACTCATACAACTAAGTCTTTAAGAATTTCTTGGGGGTTATGCGGTTTTCCCAGAGCATTGCTTTGATATTGGAATGCCATTCTCTTTGATGATCTGACCTTATCATTTTGATGAGTTAGACTGAATTTTTATTAGTCGACTCAACCAGGCCATTCCCCTATGGGTAATAATACAAAGATGTTTTTAAGAATATTCCATGCTTAAGTGAAAATTGACATAGATTTGAACCCAAGAATGATTTTGCATTATTAGAGATGATGGTCTTGGGCAAGCCGAACTTCATTACTAGCTCTTCTAGGAAACTCACGATCTCTTCCTTAGTCACATTCTTTAGGGGCATGACCTCAGTCCATCTGGTAAAATGATCTATGGCTGTGAGGATCATTTATGTCCAAAACTAGAAGTGGGATATATCATTCCAATAAAATCAAGCCCCCATTATGTAAAGGGCTCTTCAACCACTATTGGATTCAGCGACATGGCCGAGTTCGTCCTTCTTCTATGAAGAATTGGAATTCTTTGCAGGATTTGACTAAGGTGTATGAGTCATTGAATAGTGTAGGCCATAAATATCCCACACACATGATCTTAATAGTGGTGGTATTTGCAGAGAAATTTCCATCTACTGGACTGCTATGCAATTCACCCAGAATATTTTGTGACTATTCTTGAGTTACACACTGCAAAAGAATACCATTGAAATTCCTTTTGAAGAGAACTTCAATAAGCACATAACCACTATTTTTCAATCTATAAAATCTCTTTTTCTAAGGAGGGAGGCCTACTGGATATTTCCTAGTCTACATGAATCTCATTTTGTCTTCCAACTAGCAACCTTCAGACTCAAATTCATTAAGTAGAATTAGCTCGGGTTGTTCCATCTCAGCTACTATTTCTTCATCATGTGCCAAATAATCACACAACTTTCTTCCTCACATAGTTTTTGTGGGCCTAACGTCAATGTCATATTCAAGGATCTTGGTTATCCAGTTGGTCCATTTTCAATGATCTCTCCTTCCATGATGTATTCGTGCACACTGGAATGCGCTACATATACGACCACCTTGCTGTAATATATGAGATGATGGATTTTTTTAAGGCCTTTGATGAAAGCAAACACCTATTCCTCAACAAAGTTATACTTCATGTGATAATACTTTAAGGTCCAAGAGTGGAAGGATATCGTTTGTTCTCCCTTTCCTTCATCATCCTTTTGGATTAAAACAGTAGCGATGCTAGATCTTCTACTCAACACATACATAATGAAGTCCTTTGATAAGTCCAGGTTTACCAACATAGGGGATGAAACAATAGCCTCCTTGACTTTCTAAAAGGCTTCTCTTGCCTCTTTTGTCCATTTGAATAACCAACCCTTCTTGAGCATTAGGGTGATTGGTCTAATTAAACCTGAAAAATCAGAAATGAATTTGCTTACAAAATTTACGTTCCCTAGGAAGGACTGAACTCCCTTCTTGTTTACCGGTAGGGGAAGTTCCTTGATTGCCTTCACCTGATCTGGATCAATATCAATTCCATCTTTGGACACCACATGTCCCAATAATTTTCCTTGAGGCACTTTGAAGACACATTTCTTTGGGTCTAGGGATACCCCAAACTCTTGGAATTTTTTGAAAAACCATTTCAAGATGCTTAAAGTGATCATCTTTTGATTTAGAAAATGCATTAAGATCATACAAATAGATCAAGATGATATTATTGATTAGTTCTCTAAAAGCAATATCCATCACTCGTTGGAAGGTGGTTTAAACATTTGAGAGGCCGAAGGGAATTTTAGCATAAGAAAACATTCCCCACTTAGTAGTGAACATGGCTTTGTTTCGGTCCTCCTCTTTGACCTAGATTTGATTGTAACTAGAGAAGACATCTAGCAAAGAAAACATTTTCAAGCCAACCACTGTTTGTAAAATTGATTCCATGGAAGGCAATGGGTAGTGGTCCTTTAATGACACCCTATTCAGATCCCAAAAATCAACACAAAGGTGGATATACCCATTCATCTTTTGGACTAGGACCACATTTGATACTCATGTAATATGATTGATTGAGAAAAAAATCCAAGAATGGATTAGCTTTTTGAACTCTTGCTCCATTAGTGCCTGAATATTTGGGTTCATTGGCCTCTGCTTTTGGAGGATAGGTTTTGCAGCTTTCATCAATTCTATAGTATGCTAGATGATTTTGGGATCATATCCCTTGAGATCATCATATGACCATGCCACTACTCCTTTATACTTTTCACAAAAAATCATAATCCTGTCTTTGTCAAGTTGCAAACCTCCTTCCCAACCTTAAGTTTCCTTCCATCTCTGACCTGAAGATCGACATAGTCCCCTTGTCTACTACAAAATTCCTCTTGTCATTCCTTGCATCATCATAATCAAAAAGATTTTTTAGAGTGACTAATCCTTTTGGAAGCTTGTTGGACCTCAACTGAATAATTTCCCTTTCATATGCTTCTTCAATTTTTTGAGCTAATTGGAAAACTCTCCTGAGTGCTGAATGAATGAGGTTATTTGTTCATCACTTTCAAACACTTGGCAATTCTGGTCATTTGCTAGGATTGAGGATTGGAAAATCACTCACATAGAGTGTATGTTCTTGATCAAATTGGAAGCAAGGTCAAATTGGGAACCTATTGTTGCCATGAAATCTTTAACTTCATTTTTCTCTCTAGGCACCACCTGAATATTGAAAGCTTCAAAACCTTCAATTAGATCCCAGACCCTATGTCTATAGGATCACATGCCGACATTATTTTCCACAAAGATACCTTTGACTTGATTAACTATTGTATAAACTTAAAAATGGTCATCACCTTTAATTAATTAAATACTAGCTATTTGTTTAATATTTCAACTACATATAAATAAATTCTCAATTTATTTATATTGTTCACCCTTCCCTAGTTCTCCAAAATCTAAAACACTTTCTTGTAAATTAATTAAATAAACACCTAAAAACGGTCATCACCTTTAATTAATTAAATAGTAGCTATTTGATTAATATTTCAACTACATATAAATAAATGCTCAATTTATTTATATTGTTCACTCTTATCTAATTCTCCAAAATCTAAAACATTTTCTTCTAAATTAATTAAATAAACAAGGTTCCCTAAACTTGTTTTATTTAATTAGACTTCATTAAATCCAATTAGGAATTAGATAAACTTGTTTTTTTTGTGTGCCACCTCATCAAGGTCACATGAAAATAAATAACTCTAATTTTTAATTAGAATTATCCTCCACCAATTTAAAAAAGCACATGGTCTTTTCTTCCCACCCTTCCACCAATTTTGGAGCACATTCAATTTATTCCTCCCACACTTGAATCTTCCATCCAAATGGCATGTTCCCCATTGGTCAAGAGATTCTTCTACAAACATAGCATGGTATTTTCTTCCCACACTTCCACCAATTTTGGAGCACATGATTTATTCTTCCCACACTTCCACCAATTTTGGAAGCACATGATTTATTCTTCCCACACTTCCACCAATTTTAGAAGCACATAGTCTTCTCTTCCAATACTTGAATCTTCCATCCAAGTGGAATGTTTCCTATTGGTCAAGAGATTCTTCCACACACATGGCATGTTGTCTTTGGTCAAGGGGACAACATCTTGATTCTCTTCATCTCCACCATCCATTCTTCTTATTCAAATCTTGACCATTGATTATTGCCACCTCACTATATGCTTGGAAAATTCTATAAATACAACCCTTGGGCCTTGTATTTTGCATCCAAATTTGAAGTAAAATTATCATGCAGGTTTATCATTGGAGCTTGGAGCATTTTGGGAGTCTTATAACTAGTCTTTATATCATGTTTTGATTTGCATTGACATCTTAGCTTTAAATCTTGCTTCATAGCTGCATTTTATGTCTCATCTTGCATGATAGTTGCATTTTAGATTAGTTAATTTTTAGTTTGTATTTGAGCATATGTAGAATCATGCATAGAATCATATAGATCACTACCATCATATCCACCTCCACTTGTTTATTTATCGTCAACATCATCCTTCCCTCATCATAGCCTTCATCATCATTGTTTTCATATAGTTTCATGTAGGCATATAGTTTTCTTGCATATGAATACCAATATCGTTTCTTAAGTGTCATTCTAATATCCTTTGTGCACGTAGAAATCTAAGGGCCAAAAGGTTAAGAGAATAATTAAGAATAGATAACAATGGAACATTTTTGAAGATTTTTTTTTCTACAGTTAGAGTAGTTCTTTGATTCAAATCTTTAATATAATATGTCTCATTGATGTTTGTATGCTTTAGTATTGATTTACTAACTTTCCCATATTTAACACACACATAAATTGGCACCCACCGTGGGGCCCTTGCCCCATTTTTAATATTTTATTGCAAGTTTTCTGGCAGGTTACAAACTGGACTCACTGTTTAGCACAACCAAAAGACTGTAAAATTTTAATCCTGATTTTGACGCATCCACATACAAAGATTAATATTTTTTGCATAAGGTTAAAATGAAGCAATCCTAGGGTGCTCACCAATCCTAGGGTACTCACCAAATAGTTGATATATCTTGGATACAATGAATCCCATGTCTTTTGTGAAGCAACATCTTCAACTAGCTTAGCAAATTTTTTATTTGGGATTAAAATTGAACAAGATTATTTCTTGTGGTTGTCAAGTGATAGGCCTATGCTCTCCCCTTAATTGGGTGATGAAAATTCCAAACTCATCTTTTATTTTCATGCACTTTATGGTTTATTAAAACCTTTAGCAGGCCTGCTCTTGTGGGAAAAAGTACTCACCCAAGAGGAAATACCTAAGTGGGAACACCTAAAGCCAAGGTTTCCAACCCACTATAATCAAAAGTGAGTGTTGATGAAAATCCACTCGATAGTAGTGTGCAAGATAACCATCCCCAAAGCCTTTGTTCTGAAAGTTGGAGGTCTCCCGAGGAAGTATATCATTTTCCGCACTACATGGAAACCCTTACTATGAATTTTAGAGTAGAATTCAACTGAGTTAGTACCCAAATATTATAATACTCACAGTGCAAGAGGAGGGAAGAATCTGCCCCCAAGATACTCACCATATAAATGCCAAGGACTGTTTGCTCAAGGGATCGAGAAATCTAACTTTGAGTACACACCTGGAAAAGACAAAAACACGGGTGCCCTCTCAGGGGTGACACGACTGTGTGAGTAGATGCAATTCTAAGATGTGGGTTGTGATGATTATGATGAAATTTTTGACCATTAAGTGAGTTTGATTGAAGTGTTTGTTTTGTTCAAAATACCCGTGGAAATATTAGAGAACATACAATAATTATTTAGATTATAGGACAATAAAAACAACTGTCTTCTTACTGAATTCCATTTTTTTCAAACAATAATTTAGATAAGATCATCCAATTTAGTAAACTGTCAAAAACATGTCTATTTTAGTGCATTGATTTGATCTTTTAGTGCATTCATCGAAAATTTTAGTGCATTCCTAGGACAGGATAGCGCATATGTTTTCTCAGTCAAAATAGTTTTCTGATGCAATTTGGTAACAATTCCGGTCTTTTCTATGCTCAGGGTCTGTAAATCTACAACCTTTATTAAGAAATCCCTTGAGAAAAGGATCAAGAAACCAAAAACGTCCCTTAGTTATAAGAAGCTTTTGAAAAGGAGAATTTTTTTATACCAAAGTCAAAAAGTTATGCTTGAGCATAGAACTTTTCCTAATAGATATCATGACTTTGCGAGGGGTTTTACTGATGATTTTTCTTCGAAATCATTATCTTCACAAGATTTCTTTCAAAGAAGACCTCTCTCGTAGAGGCATAATCACAATCAACCCATTCACCCCTCTTTCATCCCACAACCTGCAATTCTATATTTTAATCATCCTAATCAAGTGTTGCAATAGAGAACTTGGAAACCATAGGCATTTACAAAAACCCTTATTTTCTCCAACTAAGATCAAAATATCATAAAGTGTAAACATCACCTATTTCTGATTTCTAGTTTAATTACCATAATAGGATCATCATCCTTTCAACAAGGGAATCACGAGCTAAAAATTAGAAATTTCTTTAGTCATATCTTGACTAAGATTTTCAACAATTTGCACTCATCCATTTGTGATAAAAGTTAGTAGGAATTTGGTATAGGTTTATGCCTGTTATTACAAGATCTCGAAAGAATATAAAAGAAGAGGAAAGAGAAAATCCATTGGACAACATGGGTGATAAAGAAGAAAATCCTTTTCATAGGTTTCGTACAAGGAATAGTTCAAATAATGATGTTCCAATAACTAAGGAGTTACTTCAGGAGGTTGAACAGGATCCCCAATTCCATACTCTCTTGAACAAAATTTTAGAATGAAATAAAGAAAGGTACTTTCTTTTGCTAGCAAACCAAGGAGCCAAGCTACCCTCTGATTTTGATACAGAGAAGATTAAAGAGGATCCTAAAACAATTGAAACCTCCCTTAATGACTTTAGTTCTCTTACTCAACATATAAGAGCATTACAAGGAAAAATTAAAGAAATACAAGGGGGAACTATTAAGAAATATGTTTTGGAGGATATCTGCCCATATCCCTTTTATAGGAATGTCAACATGGTTCCTTTTCTAAAACATTGTGAGATCCCAAAATTTGATAGATACAATGGAAAAACAGATCCCATTGATCATGTAAGAGACTTTCGAAATATGATCTTGGAATTTGCTCATGAAGATATGTACCTGATGGGATTGTTTCCATAGAGTTTAGGTGGAAAATCTATCGAGTGGCTTTCCAAAGAGACTTCCCCCATCAAAACATTTGAGGAGTTAATTAATAAATTCATATCTCAGTACTCCTACAATATACAACATCAGATAACCATGCTTGATTTGTGCAAAGTAAACAAAAGACTAGGGAACATTTTATCACATTCTTTCAAAGATGGAGAAGGTTGTTTGCAAGATTTTCCCATCCCTTTCTCGAAAAGGAAAAGATGGAAATCTTTATCATCATTTTAAATCAAGAGATGCATTAAAGGCTAATCATTGTCCTCCATCATTCGAGAAATTGATTGAAAATGCGATCACCATTGAAGGAGCCTTGGTCAAGAGAGGAACATTAAAAATTGACAAAGATGGTCTAGGTTCATATAACAACAACAACAACAATAATGAGAAGTCATGATTCTGGACAAGGAATAAGAATGTTGTAAATGATGGGGTAGTGGATGCCAACAACGTAAAAGAAAAGCCAACCATTCTTAATATATGAGGTGTTAAACAAAATAATAAAAATCCTAGAAACTCAAGTAACCAAGGCAATAACAATGCCAATCAAGGAAACAATGCTAATCAAGGAAATGTGGAAAATAATCATGGTAATAATAATCTCAGAAATGATCAACCCAAGTCTCAATTTTTTTCAAATCGACAAAGTTTCACTCCCTTGGGCCAGTCTCTTGAGTCAATTCTCAAAGAGCTGTTGAATCAAAACACTATTACATTGCCACCACAAAGAGATTATGAGCCACGAGTCAAACCACCATCATGGAATGAATCATATTTTTGTGATTATCATAGGGGTAGAGGTCATAAGACTAATAATTCACAAGTGTTGAATAATTTGGTTCAGGATTTGATTGAAAATTGTACCATAACAGTCGAAGGACATAATGCCAATGAAGATCATCAGTAATTCAAGGATCCTCTTCCCAATTATCAAAAAGGGGAATCCTCAGGTGACAAAGGAAAGAATGTGAATCATGTCTATGAAACTACCATTAATCATATCTACACTGATGACCAACAAGTCAATTTCATCAAAGTAAAGGGAAAACAAGAATATCAAGAGGTCAATGCAATGCCAAGGGTAAATGCTAAAATTATTGTTAAAGGAAATTTATCTAAGTCAGCTGTTCCTCCTCCAAGCTAGTACAATTTGGTTGATCAACCACAAAAAACATAGACTCAAATTTCTATCTTGGAGCTTCTTAAAATATCACTGGCACACAAGGACATTCTAGAAAAGGCTCTTGTTGACACAACCGTGTCTCCTGATCTGGATATCAATAGTTTTCAAGCCATGGTGGGACACTTGTCTTCACCAACATATCTATCCTTTTCTGAAAAAGGATGATTCCTCCATTACACATCCCCATAATTCATCGCTTTATCTAGAAGTCACGATCCATAAAACCCAAATCAAGCATGTCTTAATTATAGATTGGGGAGCTAGTCTAAATATTTGTACTTTAAAATTGGTTCTTTCCTTGGGATATTCTGAAGAGTCTATTGATCCAAGGATAAAAATAAAAATCAAAGCATATGATGATGAAGAACGAGCTTCCAAGGGCCTCATCATGCTACCCATTAGAGTGGGACCTATTGTAAATAACAATTTTTGTCAAGTTATGGATCAAGACTTATCCTATAGCATACTTTTGGGTTGCCCATGGATCCATGAGATGGAAGAAATATCATCAACATATAATCAATGCCTAAAATTTCCTTATGACGAACAAGAAATAACCATACTAGTGGATCCTAACAACAATAAGATTTTTTCTAACCTTAGAGCAACTCAGGACACATTTGTCCCACATAATAGAGAGGCTTTGGCCATGTCTACTTCTAAACATAGTGAAAAAGCAAGTGAAATGATAAGAAATTTTGGAACCAAGCTAAAGTTAAAAGATAATGGGGTGGGAGAATATTCACTATGTCTCTCTAATCTACCCATATCTCCAAAATCCCATGGTCAACCGTTAATGTCAATGGAATAGGCTACAACAACTTCAACATCAGGCACACAAGCTTCAATTCCCATCACTAAGTTTGATGAAAGATTTATCAAGACAGATACTCAAGAAAATGAAGCAGATAATAGAGCTATCCTTGATTGGCTCTATTAAGATGAAGATGCATCTATCCAACATGTCAAGTTACCCACTGAACAATATGGAAAGGGTTTTACAATAATGCAATGTATGGGTTATGAAGGAAATGGTCCAATAGGTAAGAGAAAAGAAGGAATTGTTGAACCTATCTAACCATAAACTATACATCCAAGAGAAAAAACTAGGCTTGGATATGGTGAAGATGCAAAGGAAGAAACAACTCAAAAGAAATCCAATGAAGAGATAGTTGCAATAATTTTGAGACTATAGCAAAATTCTGATACTGATTTCAATGAGTATAAATGGGATACCATTTATAATGATGAATCCTGGAGAAACAAACAAGTGGATGTTATACAAAAATATACACCCATGCTCACACAAGGAGAAAGCTCAAGGCCTCCACTTGATTACATTCTACAAAGCGACCATGACTCTAGTGACGATGATTCGATTCAAAGCGAGACAAATAATCAATGAGAGGATAGCATCATAGATATTCCCCATACTAAGAATGATAATAGTATCATGACCTTAACCGTTAGTGACCTTACCCAACCTAACAATCCATTTACCTTAGTCTATCTTGAACTGATTGATTGGGAACAAACTGAGCCAGTTGATATCCTAACCTTCCCCAATGATAAAACCATTGTAAACTTCCTTTGTTCATCCAACTGAAAAACGGGTTCCACCAAAAAATTACAGGATCCAAGTCTTAGTCAGGAGAGTGCCAAGTTTTTCAGTTGCAAAATTAATAATGTAAAAGACAGATCTAATGGTGAAAACCTAACAAAGTTAGTATTAGATCATGAAAAGAGAAAAATAAAGAGTGTATTTGACAGTGAAAACCTTTTAGAGGCACTTGAAGATGGGAAACTTGACACTCTTCCTGAGCATTATCAAGAAAAATCTTCTATTTTGATAGAACCAACAAAGGCACTCAATAAAGGTACTATAGAACAACCCAAAGTCTTGCAACTTGCTGCATCCTTGACAGAGGAAGAGATCCCAAAATTTAGAGAATTCCTAAAGGGAAATAAAATCAATTTTTCCTGGTCATATGTAAATATGCATGGATTGGATCCAAATCTTATCATGCATCATTTGTCCATCATGCTAGGGGAAATACCCGTGAAGTAGAAACTCAGAAAAATGCATCCACATGTTGCATTACTAGTCAAAGAGGAATTAAAGAAGTTGTTAGATGTAGGATTCATTCGGTCTATAGACTATGCAAAATGGATCTCCAACATTGTACCTATGTCAAAGCCAGATGGAAGAATCAAAATTTGTATAGATTTCAAGGATTTAAATGAGGCATGCCCAACAGACAATTTCCCTATGCCAAACATAGATATGATTGTAGATTTGACTATTGGACATGCTATGTATTCAGTAATGGATGGATTTTCTGGGTATAACTAGATAAAGATTATGCCTGAAGATCAATATAAAATAGAATTCACATGTCCTTGTAGTACATATTGTTGGAATGTAATGCCATTTAGACTCAAAAATGCAGGAGCTACATATCAATGGACAATGACTACAATTTTTCATGACATGATGCACACATTCATGGAGGATTATGTAGATGATCTCTTAGCCAAATCAAACACAAGAGAGGGACATCTAGATATATTATCTAAGATTTTTGTGAGGATGGAAAAATTTAAAGTCAAGCTTAATCCCAAGAAATGTGTCATTGGGGTAAAGTCTAGAAAGCTCCTAGGTTATATTGTATCAGAATAGGGAATTGAAGTGGACCCGACTAAGGTACAAGCAATACTCGAGATGCCACCACCAAGGAACATCAGTCAACTATGTTCATTATTACAATCCATTAGGAGATTCATTGCACAACTAACAAATAAGAGTTTACCATTCATTCATTTCTTACATAAGAATATTCCATTTAAATGGGAAGATAGGTGTGAAGCAGCATTTGATCAGATAAAGCATTATCTAATGAGTCCACCAGTATTGATTCCACTAGTGCAAGGTGAACCACTTATATTGTATATTTCTACAACATTAGTGTCCTTAGGAGAATTACTAGCACAAGAAGATAGAACAAGAAAAGAAGGTGCAATATATTACATCAGCAGAACTTTGACAAGCCATGAGTTGAACTATACTTTCATTGAAAAATATTGTTTGATAGTAGTGCTTACTTCTCAAAAGTTGTGACATTATATACTAGCTCATTCAATCAAATTGCTGGCTAAAATTGATCCTTTAAAGTATCTTCTAAGAAAAGAAACCTTAACTGGTAGGCTAGCTAAATGGGTCATGATTCTAAGTAAGTTTGAAATTCAATATGTGGATTGAAAGGTGATCAAAGGATAGGTTATAGCGGATCAGTTGGCAAAGGCACCAATACAAGCAGAACATCTGATACACATTGATTTTCCTGACGCTGATGTATTCACAACAACCACTAAGCAACCATGGGAACTTTTTTTTGATGGATCCTACACTCAACATGGCTTAGGGGCAGGAATTATTTTCATCACACCTCAAGGACATACAATTCCAAAATATTATTGACTAATGTTTCCTTGTACAAATAACATAGCTGAGTATAAAGCATTGTTAATTGGAATGATAATTTCTTTGGATTAGAGGATCATAGAACTACAAGTTTTCGGTGATTCCCAACTTGTCATAAACCAAATAAATGGTGAGCATCAAACTAAAGATGACAAGTTGATGTCATACAAAAACATGGTGGATGATTTCAAGAAATACTTTATTGAGATCAAGTTGACACAAATTCCACATACTGACAAAAAAGTTGCAGATGCAATGGCTACAATTGCATCACTACTATAGTTGTCAGAGAACCAAGCACGATACAATTTCCTCATGGAACAATTGTTTTCTCCTACCTATGAAAATTATGAGACCCAAATCATCCGCCATCTAATGGGTTATGACTCCCCTTTATACGGAAAAATATATACCTACTTGAAGGATACTATCTTACACTTGGATTTGTTTTGAAATCAAAAGAGAAATTTTATACACCAATCTTCTTGCTACACCTTAATCACTGATAACCTTTATCGACATGGTCTTAATGGTACCCTCCTTAGATGTCTTGAACGTGATGAATCTGAAAAGGCCTTACAAGAGGTTCATGGTGGTATATGTGGAACTCATTCAAGTGGATTGACCTTAGCTAAGAAACTTGTTAGAATGGGTTATTATTTGCCAATTATGGAAAAAGAGTCTTTCACCTTTGAAAAGAAGTGTTCAAAGTGTCAGATACACGAAAACCTTATTCATGCTCTTGCTCAAGAACTACAACCCTTCACCAAAACATGGCCTTTCGCTCAGTGGGGACTGGATCTAGTTGGCAAGATACACCCATCATCATCAAATGGACACAAGTTCATTATCACGGCCACTGAGTACTTTACTAAGTGGATTGAAGTTTTTCCATTAACAACTGTTACTAAAAAATAAATTTCATCCTTCATTCTGAACTATATCATATGTCAATATGGCATTCCCAACTCCATCATCACAAATAATGGAAGAACTTTCAAAAATCAAGATGTTGATGAACTCTGTGAAAGATTTCACGTCCATTATAGGTTCTCTATGCCTTATTATCCACAGGGAAATGGCCAAGTACAAGCTTCAAATAGGACAATCCTAAAAATCCTGAAGAAGACAGTGAATGATGTTGGTCGTGATTGGCTTTTCTAGTTAAATCCAGCTTTGTGGGCATACAGAACCAGAATTCGCACGTCAACAGGTGCCACCCTCTACGCCTTGGTTTATGGAGTAGAAGCAATCTTGCTAGTAGAAGTTGTGATTCCTTCACTTCGGGTCTCACTGAAGGGACTCATAACTAATGAGGATTATAGAGTTTCAAGACTACAAGAACTAGAGCTACTTGATGAAAACGACAAAGTGCGGCCAATCACTTGAAGGGTTATCAACAAATCATGTCCCACAACTACAATCACAGAGTCAAACCACAAAAATTTCAAGTGGGTGACCTAGTCCTGAAAGAAAATCCCTGCAACCAGCAAGATCGGGAGAAGAAAGGAAAGTTTGAACCAAATTGGCTTGGTCCATTTGTCATCATCGCTGCATATGGTTCTCGAGCATATCAGTTATCTATACCAGAAGGGGACTTGTTTGAAGATCCAATCAATAACATTCATCTGAAGAAGTTCTATGTCTAAAAAAAATATAAAAACATCATAAAAAGTCCAGAAAAAAGATACAAAAACATCATAAAATGTCCAGAAAAAAATACAAAAACTTAAAAAAATAAAAATAAAAAATCATTGGCTTGATGACAACCTAGCAAACAGGCGTCTTGGTGACAACAAAAAAAATCACAAAATCTGAAAAAGTGCAATAAAAACAAATGGTGAAAACTTGGAAAACATGCGCTATTTATGATTTGGTCAGCTCTTCCATCTATTCCGTTATGTCCTGCATTGCTCATTCTTAGCCATTTTTATCAGCATCAAATCCATCCCTTGCCTTGGTTTCCTCGCTTTGCTGCCTTGCTTTTCTTTCAGTTTTGTTGTTCCCCGACCGCTTCTATTTTGCTGAGAGTGTCTGTTTGTTCCTGATATGGTGGCCATTCTCGTTCAAAAAACGGTTCACTTTGCTACCTACTATTAGTGTTCTTTAGATAAATATCCATTCTTAACTATTGGTCTTTGATTATGGCTTTCGAACAATCTCCATATTTGAACATCGACTTGACCTAGAATGCAACCCTTAGTTGAATCTTATTGCATCTCGTCTTAGATCCTACACACGATCAAAATTAATTGATTTTGAAGAGCTATGTAGTGGTTTGTATGACAACCTAACAAGCAAAAATCAGAAGTTTGCTTCAGTGACCACTGTGGTTCCAAACCCACCATAAGCTTTGATGCTTACACGGTTGAGCAAAAGAAAGAAATTAAAAGAATATCAAAAGGAAGGAAAATAAATAAATGCTAAAGTCAAGCAATTGTGTGGGTGTGTGGATAACTCTACTGAGGCTATTGACACCCGACCGGTAGTAGAGCAATGTTCAAGGGGTCATAGCGACAACTCCCTTGGGGCTATGGATGCCTGATTGGTAGCAGGGCAATGTCCATGTTACTTTTGTAGTTAGATGATTTATAGCTTATTCAGTTTGATTAACTACTATTTGTTATAGTCTCTGAAGAAAAGGAATGAATCCACTACCTACACACACTTTTGAGATGATGTTGTGATTCGATTCAACTAAGGATCTCATTCTCCTTTGAGTCCCCTAGTTCACTTTCAAAAACTGGCCCTTGGTCTACAAAACCAGAGATTTTAGGTTTTGAATGAAAATTCACCCTTAGAATGCTTAGGAGCGTTCTCTAGTGGAGTTGCCATTTGTTGTGCCTACTACACACACACCCCGTTTGGAATGGGGACCCTCTCTTTGAATCGTCAGGTCACTTTTTTTGCCACCTCATTTTGCGTGCCCCTTATTTTTGAGTCCTAAGTGGTCATGGAATCTTAGAAGATTCACTTTGAGTTGATCATATTATGCTACCATCAAATCTTCAAGGCCTTAGGCCTTTATAAATTTTCCTTGGTTGTTTGCCTTCAATCTTCAAAATTGATGTCCTTGGATCAATGCGGGTCTACCCATGTAGGCCACCCCTTACACGAATCCCTAGCTCCCCAGAATTTCAAAATGGCCTTTGCATCACGTCCTTTCTCATCATGGAACTTGCACCCTCGGTGGCCATTTTCATTACTAACTACTCGCGCAACTAGCACTTGACTATCATCCGCTCAATAGACTCTGCCATTCCCACCATCATTTTCAAAGTGCACTCTCACCAACCACAATCGCCACCATACCCGCATTTATGAGGGGAATTAAATTTTTGCATTTTCTATAAATAGCCTAGCTTGAGCTGTCATTTTCACCTGTGAACTTTCAAAAGACTTGTTAGAGCCTCCTACCCTCGTCGTCATCGTGGTTGCAGCCTGCCTTTGCGAGGCCCGACCCTACCTTTTCCCTTTGGTTGTCCTAAGGAAAACGATCAATGCCCTTGCCTTCTACAGATCCAACATTGCGGGTCTCCTTAGGTAGACTTTCGTCCCTTCCTCGTTCTTCTAGACGGCCAAACCACAATGACTTCCCTCACCTTTCGGCCCGCACTCTTAAAATTCAATGATAAGGTGATCTCCATGTTTCAAGGCCATAGATCCCATATGGATAGATGTCGCTTGCAAGGCACCGCTCTACTAGTGTTGTTCCAACGACAGAGCTCCAAATGACGAGGTTACCCTCTGATCTCACATGGTTGAATGATGGACTTAACATTCCCAAATCTGGAGAGTGATTTTTGACCTACGTGCTAAATAGACTGATCTCCCTAGTGGGCTTCACATTATGCCCAAATCTTGGCGTGGTTGGAACCATGTGGGCTACTATGCCCTATCTGCCATCCATCCATAGCTGCCTTCAGAATGGCTGCCAGTCTAGGGAGTTCCACACCCCTAGGCCCGCATTGCCTTAACTAACCCAAACAAGCATCTAACAATGACCCAAAAGAGATGTTAGGATCTTTGAAAGATGAATTACCTAATTTAACATCATTTTTTGGGATTTTGGCTAATGCTCCTCATGTTTTTTTGCTTGAATTCATTTACTAATCCTTTGTCTGCAGGATATATGGAACCAACTATAGGTCTTCGGGGGCAGTCATGGAGAAGGACAAAGGGAAGAAGATTTCCAAAGCACCCAAGGGTAAAGAGGATAAGGACCAAATGAGGTACAAGTTCCAAGGGGAACCCCTCAACTCTAGGGCCACCACAGATTGGAAAGAGATCTCAGACACTAATTTGGGATACATTGATATTGCTTAGTTCAAGAAAAGGTTCTGAATCAACCCCACCACAGAAAATGCTAGAAGAATTAGAAAAAGTGGGTTGGCTAAGTTCATCGGGTTCCCACCTTCCCTTATAGCTCCTGAGCTTGTAATGGCCTATAGAGAGGCATACTAGGAGGGCACCAAGAAGATAGTGGATAGAGATGGTAATATACTAGCTGATTTATCTACCAAGTCAGTAGGGAAAAATTTCCATATCCCTACCTTCGATGAAATGGAGGAGACAACCAAGGAATATGCTCAAAAAACATGGGATGTCAACCCCCTCAGATGCAAGAAGCTTATCAACCAATATTGGCTTAAGGAGAAGAGGGGTAGCGTGAACAAAGTGCCCCAAGAACTCTTTAGAAGTGAATTTTATGAGGATTACCATGACTTGGTAACCTTATTAAGTAGAGTTATGGGCCTCCCGACTGCAACCTTCTTCCAGGAGTGGATGTTGTACTTTTTGGAGGAGATAATCCGAGGAGAGACCACATTGGGTTGGGATGATCAGCCACTACTTGTATGAGCAATTTGTGTCCAGAAAGAGAACTTCACAATTCTACATGACATCATACCTAGTCTATTTACTTGCCGATCGTGCCCAATATAGGGGAATACTTATGGCACAAAATCCAACTGTAGGCAGGGAATTGAAGGTTTATGACAGGTATCCCCAACTTAAATTCCAGAACTTCAAAAAAGACTATTGTAGAGTCAATGATGCTTTCATCGGACATATCATCAAGCTACTTGGATGCGACTTTGAAAGGAGGGTTACCCATAGTGCCAATGCCTACATCTACTGGTTCAGCTTCTTATTCATCAAATTTCCAAAGTTCACATACATCTGAGTTGAGGGTTTCTCAGGGAAACCACATAAATTGCCTTGGTACCCAAATGACCAACTAGTACTACTTGGACTCTCCCAAGAATACACCCCACACACGCCCTCTTAAGGAGCAATCATAGAGTGGGGATCCATTATCCCCTCAAATTTGGATAGGATATGTATGAGCTGCTTCACACATCCCAGTGTGTGGAATACTCCGATAAGGAGCTGAATGAATACAACTTGAAACTCTATACCGCCATACCATGAATGGACCCATATGGAAAATTGAAGAAGGTGGTCAGGATCGAGTATGCCCATCTACATAATGTGGAGGAATTTTGGGCCAATTACATAGATGATAAGGAGGTGTGTATGTGGCATTATGTGCACATAACGACATACTTTATCAAAATAGTGAACTTGTTTTGGGTGCTAGATCAAGTCATCGAAGATGAGAATACTGTGGTGGATCCGAGATATGACGCTATTGCCAATCTATTTCTAAAACTAATTGACTGGAATGAGGAAGAGGTAAATGACCTAGACATTCTGATGAAGCCTATTGAGGCAAGGAAAAAATAGTGGATTGATGAGCAAGTTGTTCAACTAAAGTTGTAGGGAGTGACCCTAACATATGGGGAGCTCGAAGATCCATTGGAGAGTAAGACTAACAGTGCCTCTGCCACCGTTGCCCCAACTGGATAGACTCCGACATCTCCTCTTGGCACCACACAGTCTAAGAAAAGAAAAGAAATGGCTGAATGCTAGCCTAACTCTAGGGTATATTCAAGGAAGGCCTTAGAGGGTGAACCTTCCAAGAAGCCAAAGAAATCGGCAGTTTCACAGAAATGCCAACCATTCAGGAGGAATTGCTCCATGAAGGAGAGGAACACGATACTGAGTAGCCAAGCTCTCCGCCAAATGTCTCCACTCTCGTAGTCACCACCATTGCTATTGTCGATACTGTTGCCTCTCCACATGCGGTGGATATTTCAATCCACCTTGACTCCACTTCCCCTACTGTGAAAGTCATAGCCATAGATTCATCATTTTCCAACACTTCTAAATTCTTCCTTGTCCATGTCTCCATCATTATCTCTTCCACTTGCCACTGCAACAACAACAATAACTACTCTCTCGCTCCTAGAGGCTCTTGCTCAACACATGCAAAATATACCATCGACAATGTTTGGGGTGCTCCTAAATCCTGCTGTACAAGCTACCTTGACCCAAGCTATTACTAGCATCCCTATCCCTCCTCCTCCAATTGAGCCACCTATGATGGAAGCAATGATGCAAAACTCTAAAGAGTTGGAAAGGTGAGAGAGGGAAGCAAGCAAGGAAATGGAGGAGGAAGCAGATGAATACCATGAGCATCTTGAATATCAACATCCAGTAATTGATAAAGTGGTGAATGAATAGGAGGAAAAACAATCCTCTGAGGAAGATGATGAAGAGCCAGGCACCAAGTATATTGTGGAAACATTTGACCCAAAGCTTGAGGAGGATTTGGCTCGACAACTCAAGGATGTTGGAGAGGAAGCTGAAAAACAACCCTCCGATGAAGAGAATGACACAAATGAAGAAATGGAAGACTATGAACCTCCAACAAGGGAACAGGATAAGAGCCCTGAGCATGATAAGGAGATACCTCCTTCAGAGGAACACAAAGAAGAAGAAAGAGAAAAGAAAGAAGAAGACAAGCCCGAAGAAGAGGCTGAAACAAGAAAAAGCCTGGAAGTGGAATATCACGAAGAACATGGGCATGAACAAGAAAAGGAAGAAGAAAGAACCTCTTAGGGGAAGGACAACCCCAAGGATCACACAACCACCAAGTCCCTAGGAAAATAAACAGTATTCATTTAGGATTCAAATGAAGAAGAAGAAGAAAAGCCAAACCAGGAGACTCCAGGTGACAAAGTAATGCAAATCAAACACACCTGTGAGGAAGAAGGTGATCATGAATCACCAAAAAGAGAATCTCATATGCCTGAATGACTCAAGAAGCAATTGGAGAAGAAAACCCTGACCCTAATGGATCCCAAGGCAAGGCTTGAGGCCATCTTGGCTGGAGCCCAAATAAGTGCAAAGAAGGAGAAGAAACCGAGGGTCATATCTTATCTGAAAATGGATGCCTCAATATCCAGGATAGTGTATATAGCTACTCCAGTGATGGGAGAAGAGGGAGTGAGCTATAATATTTCTACCATCAACTTGGGGACAGACACAAGAGAACAAAAGATTGATCACCTTCAGGGGTCCGTCGCCACCATCGTGCACCAAATGAATAAAGATAAGACTTCTAAAGAGGAGCTAAAGGCACAAGTGGCAGATCTGATAGCTTATATTCAACAGTGGTTATCAACTAAAGAACTCCCCACCGCATCATCAACTACCTGATTGTTGTTGTCCGAAGAGCACATCAGTAAGCTAGAAAAGAGAAATAATTGGACAAAGGCTACTAAAGATTGGTTCCAACATGTCATATATAATGGACATATGAGCATCTAGAAAGTTGTTAGAACAAAAAATAGGTTCATGGAAATCTAGCAATAGATGGAGGGAACAAGGAATTTCTGTACTGATTTCTCGGAGTTATACCGGATCATGTACCCCAAGATCAAGCCTAATCTCAAGATACCCCAGAAATCATGGGAAAAGGAGCTTGCATTGGTGAAGAATGATTAGTGGGTCATTGAGATGTGGAAAATGAGCTTAGACTATTAGAAAGAATCCTTGGAATGAGTTCTCCATGAAGTAGAACTTGATATCGATTGGGTTAAAGAGATTAGAATGACATGCATGGAGTACCCCAAATTAATGATAGATTTTGACATGCCTTCTGTTGAGATAGATATGGAAAAGATAAGACATATTTCCTCAAGAAGATGAATGAGAGACTACTGACATCCTCACTCCGGATTTCATGGATTTTTCTGCTTGTTCCTTCACCCAATCAGAAGAAGTGGTACAAAATAAAACCAAATGTGAAAAGGACTGAGATGTTCTCACCGTGAGATCTAAGAAATGGAGCTTCCAAGTGCTCCAATATGACATAATGGAGTGGAACAAACTTCAAACATTGATTGGGAAGTTCATAGGGTATGCCACTACAAAGAAGCATGAGGGAAATCCCATGGTTGATGATGAATTCCTCATAGTGTATCTACAACAAAGGAAATCAGCTAGAAGACAAAAGAGCTATAGTGCTGCCCCACAAGAAGACAAAATAGGGAAAAGATAAAGAATGTATTTGAATTACTAAATATTTGGGGGTAGGTGAAACCCTAATTTTTAGTGAATCTTGGCCACACAATGAGATTAAATATTGGCCATTCATTTTTCTTTTTGGACACTATAAATAGGTCTCCTATCATTTTCAGGGGAGAGTTGAGTTTTTGTAAAGACATGTTGCTAGAATGTTAATAAAAATTCATTAATTTGGTGGATTCTTGAGTTCCAAATTCATGTTGCATGATTCTTCTTCTCATATGTAGTGAATTTGAGTAGATTAACTTTTATATTCTATGTGTTTTTACATGCTTTGGTAGATTAGTTCATGTTGTTCATTGGTTTTGAAGAATTATGATGTGTTGATGCCCTTCCTTGTTCATGATTTTTGCTGTTTATTGATGATAAACTATAGTGTAAAGATAGTCTGAACATTATATGAATGCTTCACTTAAATTATATCTCTTGTTCATGCTCTATGGTGAATGAAAGATTGAAAATCTATAGACCTTAGAAGGTTACACTTGTTTCATGAGACTATGAGCTAAACTGGTTAAGTGGAACTAAGTTGTGCGAAGGTTGTCCATTGGAGGGTCCTCCATTATCATTGTTCATCAGTAGTTTCAGGTCTAGGAACTTCTTCCTCTCCCTTCCATTTTGACCTTTTTTTTAAAATAGGTTCTTTAGACAAAGTTCATTGCACATTGTAAAGCCAAATTAGAAGATCAAAGTGGAGTTTAAGACTATTGTCCTAATCTTACAACAATAGAGCAACTTTCAGAAAATTTTATAAAATTCATCCAAGGATCCAATTCCCCTCTAGTCTAACTTCCGTAAGGCTGCCCTGTGATTACCAACAAGATCACATCAAACCAACTGAGATTTTTCATGCATGTCATGACTTGACACCCGAGAGACCTTGGGATGATTTTCTGCAACTTGTTTGTAGGAAATTACCTTTCAAGAGAGATGATGCACCTATGCATTACCTGTGTTGAGAAGTGCTAAAACACCCATCAACAAGTTTCAATACCCAAACAACATCAAAGAATGACAAAGGGTCAATAGTGTTGGTTGGGGTCTAAAACCTGACCCACACCCTAGTATATGATGTAGGAGCATCCAGCGGTGTATGGAAATCTTGCATCACCCAAAAAAAATGTTTTCTTTAGTTTTTTTGAGTTCCATGATGGAACTTAAGGGGCATAAGACAGCCAGGAGTCAAAAATGGTGAAAAATAGTCACTTACTATTTTTAGTAAGTCATCCTAGACGGGCTCGTATGGACTTGAAAATTTACCCAAAGGAGCAAAGCTGAAAAACCATTTTCATTCACAAAAGAATCACCTAAATACCGTGGACGGTTTGGGAGAAATTAATGTTTTCGTCCCAAAAAATTTCTCCAATGCAGCTTTAAATTCAAATATAAAACTTTAGAGGCTCTAAAATAGCTTGAAATGTGGCCGAACCGACTGATAGTCACTTCACGCATTGTAGATCTCTTCAAGATATTTCCAACAATATGTAATAATAGAAAATCAGACACCCAAATAAAAATTTATTGCCCCATGAAGTTGCCCCTCTAAAAAGTGAATTTCATGAAAATTTATTCCTAGGCCAAAAATCAAATGGTGACACTTTTGGCACCAAAAAAAAAGGGAAAGTTGCACTTTCTCAAACATTCTAGGGTGGTTATTGGGGTAAAATAAAATGGTTAAGTGGGGGGTTGTAGAAGGTGTCTCCATTAGTGCAGATTGTGGCTCCGAATAATAGTTTTTCTTTTAGAGTTGATTTTGTTGTGATGAATAAATCCCATGAGGCTGTAGCATGTAAGTTTTGAATCTATGATTTCATTTTTCTAAAAATAATTGAAAGTGGGTTATTTTCTACCTCACATCTTATGTATTGGTATCTATTATTGTGTTTTGAGTGGTTTGGGTGGTGTAGCCCTCATTAGTATAAGTGCTGTTTTGATGTCACACAAGATGAAATCTCCACATTATATGATGGAGCATGATTGCATTTGGGTGGATGATGATCGAGGTTTATTCCTTGGGACACACTATGATGATCGACATTAAAACTTGATTGAGGGTTTTGCAAATAGAGAAATAAATAACATTCAGATTTTATACTCCGAATAACACTAGTTTGAAAAAGCAAGAAAATAGTAAACAAAAATGAAACCTTAAAGAGAGAACATGTAAACACTTACAAAAACACAAGTAAATGAAAACAAAACTTAGAACAATACTAAATACAAATGTAAACAATAACTAGATTTGTGGAAACCCTAAGCATAAACAATAATAAAAACTAAAATAAAAACATATAGGAGAAAAATAATGCAAATCCATACTTGCAAACCCCAAGTGAATGGCAAAGAAAAACGTAGATTGAATCCATGAGAAATCCAACCATGATCATTGCACAATAAATAATGGGTTTTGACGATGTAGGAGATGAGAATTAATAGAGAAACTAGAAGAAGAATAGCGAAAATGACAGATAAAACAAATTAAATCGATAATTAAACATATTAAAAATGACATTAATGACACTCATGTGACTGTAAGAGTGTAGTTGCGGGAAATTTCCTTATGAATGCACTTCAAATTATATTTTGATGAAAACATGTAATGTCACTAAAATTCAATGACCTTGCATGTGTTGAAAAAAGACTAACAGTTGAAACTTAGATTTTTGCAATTTGTCAAAAAGTAAAAAGCTTTATTTCTCAAAAAAAAAATTGAGGGATTGGACCATGCATGAGGGTAGCTGAAATTTTCCTCGGTTTGCATGCTTAGAGGATGTGAGATATGAAATAGACAAGTTTCATAGGGGTTATCCCATGAATTGAGCATGTTGAATTCAAGGATAACACTTTTGAACCTCATTTGGTGATGATTAGTTCCACTTTCCCTAATTCGTTGAATTATGGAGGTCAAATGATTGATATGTAAATTATAGCTTTAATCTTATCCCAAATCTACTTTAGATCTTTCACCTACACATGAGAGGGAAAAAAAGGGTTGTGCCATATAGGGGCTTGCCTAAGTCATAGCTCATTTTGGTGTTTCCAGCTCTACAATGGCTATGATGATATAAAGAGTGCTTACCCTCAGTTAGGCAAAGGAAAAATGGATAAAAGAAATGATAAATTGATAGATGTTTCAACTTATTACTCAGAAATGCTTTTGTTGATGGACTAAAGTCATTGTACTCATCTAATCCAAGGAGGATTGGTTGCTTGATTGAAAGTCCTGTAAGTGTTAGTACTCACAAAATAATTGAATATAAAACATGCATAAACTCACATATGAACTTGATGCATTAAAAACATGACTCTCGACTTCTAAAAGTGTTGTAAACTTTTCTAATATTTCTCTTAACAACTTTTTAGGATGTTCAATTGACATTCAAAGTTTGCTAGTATTGCATTTATGTTTCTTACGATTTTATATGATGAAAAATACTTGTATTTATATGAAATTATTCATTTTCCCATAAAATTAATTATCAAAAGGTTGACAAATGAAATTGGATGTGTAAATGTTAAAATGTCAATAATAACATATTTTAAATTAGGCCAAAATACGCTAGACAAGGGCAATGGCACCCTAGTCTAGACCTATTTTTTCAATTTCTATGTCGCTACATGAATATTAAATAATATTTTCTAATTTCTCAAAAATGACCAAAAAGATCAATTTGGAAGCATAATTAGGTCCAAGCACATAGGAGGAGCTAAACCTAGTGTGAAATTGTCAAGAGTGACAATATATGATGCTACAATAATGATCTATTCTAAGTAATTATTATTGGAATTGATATTGTAATGTTCAAACAAATATATAGAATAAGAGACATAAATTACACTGAACTATCCTTGTATAGCTTACTATGCTTGGATTTGATTGATATACTATAAATATTGACATCTAAATATCTAATGTAACATTGAAATATCATACAAACTATGCACATAAAAAAATTCTTGAATTTTCTCTTTATAACATGGAATCATGCATGTGTTTGTCCTTCGATGGCAATTGCATCACAAGAACACAATTTCATCCACTATAATTGTGAACATTCTAAAGTGTGTACTTATGTGATAAGTAACTTTAGATGAATATAATATTAATGAACACCTTAAAAGTGTTTCCTACATGATTGAAGTATGAAACTTCTTTACTTCGTATCTACAAATTAACAATAAACACTTTTATATTTAACCAGTGGACAAAATCCCACTTACGATGAAATCCAAGATGTAAAAGCAAATTAACCGAGATATTATATAATTGAATGGAGGCTGTAAATACATTCTGGATTCTATCAACTTATACTCAAAGCTGGATTGAATTATATACTGAAAAAACATTCTAAGGCAAAACCAAAGTATAAGTAAAATGAAGCATGCAAATTGCGAAGAGTAAACTTAAATGTAACTCCAAAGACAATCAAGATTTCTTAGTACCATGAAAGCAACTATCAAGAAACCCCATTGCCTCCTACCCCTCGAGGGCCTCGGGTATCGACAGCAATAATTTTCCTCTGTATTCCTCTTACACTATATCGTTGAACACATGATCTATCTATCTATGCCTAGAAATGGAAAAATATTCATTTTAACTTTGCAAAAAGGTAGTTATAAATCTGGGTCCACTTGCTTTCACAGCGCTTTACAAAAGAGCATACATATGAAGATTGTTAAAAAAGTGAAAGCGCCTGGTCTTAATTGTATAATCTTTAGGAAACCATTCTTGCTGGAACACACAACCACCATAAATGACAGCTACAAGAGAAAAAGGAGGAGGATTTAAATGAATATAATCCACAGATATTTCAAAACAGTCTTGTCCTCGTTGTGATAAGTGACACATCAAGGAATACTACAAGACATACTTCTATGGAAACCGTTTTAGGGTTAAGCTGGGCTGGAAATTCAGTATACTTTTCGAAAATACTTCTATGAATACCCGAGAAATTGAGTGAACTATAAAGGGTGTAGGGTCATCACACCAAACACAATATAGGAACAATGATTGAAGAGATTGCACGACAATGATTAAGTTATACCTTCCCTTTACTGGAATATGATTTGATCAGGTTACCTTTTGGTGCGGCTGAAAGTTGGTCTGCTAGTTCATGTAGGGCCCTCTTTTCATACCAACGACCGACAAGGTGACTGTAACTTGGTCGTTATTTAAACTATTTCTATACAATATATCTTTTCTTTTTGAATATGAATAGTTTTGTGTTAATCTAAAACAATAGGAAAATAACAGTAAAGCAAAGAAGCTGAGAGTAGTTCTGCATTGAACAAAGTGCCTTTGTAACTTTCAGAAAGGATGCTAGTATGGGTTTCACCTTTCGCACAGGGAGTACGATTCTGTTGATATAAACATGGTGGGTTCTTGTGCTTTCCATTGTACTGACTACTTTAGGGTTCTTTTTCTTGAAATTCACAGTTAACGTTGGAGCTTCAACCGGTCTCCCTCCCATTGGAGCTTCTTTACTTTTGACTAAGTTCAATTTATCATCGAGGCTGCAACCAATAGACTCTAACATAGAAATCTACTATCGAGGACTATAAGGGTACGTAATTCTTGAAAAGTTCTTTCTCGGGGCATAGCAAAGTAATTAGCAATTTTGTTTATATTATAAGTAAAAAGTGAAATTTCAAAAGAATCCAACCCTTTCTATAATGAACGATTAAAATTATAATGAGGATAATGATGGTTGGGAATTTTTAAAGATAATTTAGATCCTATTTATGTACGAGGAAAATTGGATGAATACAACCCACCTCTTATCATGTAGTGGTTTTATGTAATTATGTTTTGTTTCACGTTGTTAATGTTTTACTTAAATTTTAGATGTGTGTCTTTTTCATCCATCATTTTTTGTGAATATGTGAAAAATTAAAGTAGGAGTATCGCAAAGTGTAAGAACAATGCAATATCACATGGGAAATTGTTGTCCACTTTTTGCACAATGTAGGTCACATGGGGAACCATCGACTAGCCCTCTAGGGACCTATTTTTTGTCCCCTTATGCCCAAATTGGATGTTTTTTTCAGAAAGCCATAACTTGCAATTTAGGAGGCCATTTTTTGACAGCAAGATATCGTCAGAAAATTGGCTTCATCAAATTTTCAGTGGTGTAGGTTATTTTTCAAAAAAAATCTATTTGGAGACATTTATTATTGTTTGAAGTTAGATCTTCATTTTTGGCTCATTAGCTCATAACTTTTTGGCATGATCTCCAATTTTAGCAATTCTTGCGGCTTTGGAAATGTATTAAGGAGCTATATCATGCCATCCATGTAGTTTTTTCTTGTTTCTATACCAGATATATTATGATTTTAGTTCTTATGTGATGGTTATCTTGGAGATCACTTGGATATTTTGATAGTTGGGAATCTATGTGTAAATTGACCACTACACTTCATAAACAATCGATTTCTTGTTGTTTTATTTAGATTTAATGGTTGCTCCACAATGAGAGTGTTCCAGTGTTCCAATGTTTTCTAGTATCAGAATTATCTTTCCTTTGCTTGCCTTGGTTAAGGTTTCAATCTTACTCCACCAGTGTGCTTCTAGTGTTTCTTTGTAGTAGGTTATCTCAATGAGGGGGGCTAAATGGCCTCTTCTCCCTCTCTCTTATAGGGCGTATTTTTCTTGAATGGGGTTTTGTCCTCTCATTTTTTATGGAGATCATTATTATATTTCATTTGTCTTTTGGGGAGGAGTTTTTTTCTATTGGACTTTCTCCTTTTCTCCATTTGTGAGAGATTGCATTTGCATATGTACATAGGTACCTAGCATGGCCTCGTAGCATAGACCAATCTTTGTTTCATTTGCATAATAGTACTCCCTAAGTTGTACTTAAGGGAGGTTGTTGGTGTAAATAGGTTTTCTACCTATCTAGGTCCTATTTACATGGTAAGTCCACTTAGGTCCTAGGAGGAAATCTTTCTAGTTAGTGTTAGTTTTCACTAGATCTTATATTATCTTTTGGAATTTTAATGTTTGTGTCCTAAGTCATTTAATATTTTTTGAGGTATTTGTCTAATTGTACAAGATTAAGACACATGTCATGATCTTGTCTAATCCTATCTCACAACTTTCCTTTATAAGCAAGGCATCATATGTACATTGTAGTATATTCAATCTAGAAAATATTGCATTTATAATAATAGCATAATATTTCTACCATTTCTCTCTTGTGGAAGTTATTTTTGTCTTGCAAGCGATCTTAGGGTGTTGAGGAGTTTACCATAAAATCCTAAAAAAAGTTTTTAAAAGGGGTAAACTTAGTAAAGTCTTTATTTTTGAAACATTTACATTGGTGTACATATGGACCTATTTTTTTTCTCAAAGCTCTAAAATTAAAATTTAAAAATAATGGGTGAGTTTGAAGGCAATTTCAATCATGTATGTTAACTTATTCAAAAACACATGTTCAATGAGGTTCCTAGATTAAAAAAATATGACTTTGAAAAGTTGAGCTATTATTGGTGATGTGAATTGCGCTTTTTGAAACATGCAAGTAGGCACCTAAGGGAGTTTATTGCATATTTTTATATTTTCAAGGTAGGGGAGAGATAGTGGAGAGTGATAGGTATAAGACCTATCCTACAATGAGACCTTGCAAGAATACTGGGTATAAGACTGGCCTACCTCCCTGGGAGATTCCTAGGGATGCCCCTTTTTGCTAGGGCCAACCGTATCAACTTCTAGGATAGACTAGTAGGGAACTGCAAAAAGAAGATGGAACTATGGAAAGGTAAATGGTTAACCTCAATAGGCAAGCTACTCTTGGTGAAAAATGTTCAAGAAGCTATTCCAATATATTCAATGTCATGCTTAAAAATTCTTGAGGGCATCGTGGACCAGCTCAATCAAATAATGAGGAAATTCTTTTGGAATGGACTAGAGGATACAAATAGAGTTCCCTTGCTGGCATGGGACAAGATCTGTAAACCATAGGCCTCAGGTGGGACAGGAATCAAATAGCTAAAGGAAATGAACCAGGCTATGGGTGCTAACATAATATGGAAAATGTATACCAACAATAAAAAATGGGTGAGAATCTTGAGAAAGAAATACCTCAATTCAGACGATCCAGTGAGCATAGTCAGGGTACTCAATCCACGAAGAGGCTCGGCAATCTGGAACTTCATTTGTGAATGTAGGGATATCATTTGTAAGTATGTCACATGGGAAGTCCACAATGGTAGAAATGCATCCTTTTGGGAAGATTCATGGGATGACACTCTAAGCTAAGTAATATGTTTGGCCTGACAACAATTAGGGCTTGGGGTCCAAAGGTGAGTGACTACAAAGATAGTGCGTGGAATAACGAAATTCAACAGTGGAGATGGAAAAATTTAGATGCGCTTAACGCCCCTGAGGCGCAAAAGAATGCTCTGAAGTTGATCCTGAAGGCCAGGACTATTCCCATTGGCTAAGGGGAAGATGTTATGAGATAGAATGCCTCGACAGATGGAAGTATAAGGTAAATATTGGATATAAGCTCAAGAAAAGGTGGGAGGAAGGAAAAATCTTGCCAAATACACTCATATGGGGGAAAAATGTCCTATTGAAAGCTGGGGTTTTTACATGACTAGGCTCCCAGGGAAAGATATTAACACAGGATAGGCTGGGTAAGTGCACCAAGATGATTCCCAAAAAGGGGACTTAAGTGGACAACTTTTTCCTGAAATCGGGAAATACTGACCTTGGATGTGAAATTGAGGATACTTAGACTCAAAATTTTGAGATGGAACAAAAAGAAGGATTCAAGTGCTCCGAGTCTACTTTCTAAACTACTAATTTATTTTGAAAATGATTGAGATTAAGGGGTTCAAATGAGGGACGTACACAAATTGGTGTTGTTTTTGTCAGAAAAACATAACATAGCAACTCTTGTACGACCCTCGTACGGTGAACTTTTTTTTAGTATTTTTAAAATTGCAATGGTCAGAAGTTAGCTAATAGTATGTAGTTGATGCATGATTTTTCTGATAATTTTTTAATGAATATTTGATTTTTTACTAATTTGCGAAGTGGACATATCCTGAAAATAGAATTTTGGCCGTGCTACCCCTACAAATTTTGGAAACTAATTGATTTGTTTTTTTTTAATTTTTTAATTTTGTAGAATGGAGTCTAGTTTCTAAAAATGTAATTTATTTGAAAAATTGATGAACGGTTAATTTATAACGAAAAAAATACCAAACACTACTTTTTGGCAAAAAAAAGACATACAGATAAAATAAATTATGGATGAAAGACTTAACATTTTCAGAAAGTGAAAAAAATTACATCGTTGGATAGCTAAGAGATAACCCAACATTACCCATGTGCTCAATTTTTTTGATATTGAACCACGTGCAATCTTGACAGTGAGCACGAACTCGATTATGAGAAATATGGTGGATTTTTTAAAAACACGTCTCTGGTCATTGGGAATGCCCTCCAAAGCTTTGGGTTGGAATTCCAAGGCAATACCAAGCTTAAAGTTCGGTAATTCTCAAATCAAGATATAACGCGAGCATGCTATAATGCGAGCGCGCTATAACGTGAGCACCCTATAACGCGAGCATGCTATAATGCGAGCGCATTATAACACGAGCACGTTATAATGCGCTCGTGTTATATCTCACTTTGACATGGGTTTTGCTTCTGCAGGGAACATGTCTACTAACCAATAATGCGAGCGCGTTATAACACACTCGCGTTATGTCTTACTTTATCTTAAATGCTAATATATTAATGTATGTTGATATATTTTTATGTACATGTATGTATGTATGCTTGTATGGATGTAAGATTATATGTACAAATGTATTATGTTTGTATGTATGCATTTATGTATGTCTTTAGACGAAGGGAGAATTTAGAGAGAGTCTAGAGAGATGGAGAGGGGGTGAAGTGAGAGTTTAAGAGAGAGGGAGTGGGAGAGAAGGGGTTGGATTGAGGGGGACTTAGCTAGGTAGGGTGGGAGGGATAGAGGGAGGGAGAGAGAGAATTGATGGAGAGGGAGAGAGAGAGGGGGGAGTGGGAGAGAGAGAATTGAGGGAGAGGGAGAGAGAGAGAGACAAAGAGAAAGAGAGGGTTATGTAGGTAGGGTGCGAAAGGGAGAGACTTGAGAGTGTGAGAGGGAGAGACTTGAGAGTGTGAGGGGGGTGAGAGGGAGAGACTTGAGAGATAGGTAGTGAGAGGGAGTGTGAGAGAGAGGGAGTGAGAGAGGGTGGTAGGGATTTATTGAACAAGAGGTATGTAGAAAGAGGGAGACGGTAGATAGAGACAATTAGAGAGGGTGGGAGAGAGGGAAGGAGGGAGAGGTGAGATGTATAGATAGAGAGAAAGTGATAGGGGTTGAGGGTATAGGGTTGAGAGATTAGGATGGAGGACCTATAGGGTTGATGGTTTCTAGGGTATTAGGGTTTAAGGTTTGAGGGTTGATGGAATAGGTTTGATGGTAGAGGGTATTTGGTTGAGGGTATAGGGTAGAAGGTTTAAGGTTTAAGCATTTAGGGTTGAAGGGTTTGGGGTTAAGGGTTTAGGGTTAAGGGTTTACTTGGTTGAGGGTAGAGGGTTTAGGGTATAGTTTTGAGGGTATATGGTTGAAGGATTAGGTTCAGGGTCCAATGTAAGGGGTAGAGGGTTTAGGGTTTAAGGATTGAGGGTTGAGGGTTGAGAATTGAGGGTTGAGTGTTTAATGTATAGGGTAAAGGGTAGAGGGTTTAAGGTATAAGGTCGGGGGACTAGGGTTGAGGGTCCAATATAGGGTAGAGGTTATAGGCGTTGATATATTAAGGGTTGAGGGATTACGGTTTAGGGTAGAGAGTATTGGGTTGATGGTAGAGGTTAGAGGGTAGAGGGTAAAGGGTTTAACAGTTTAGGGTTTAAGGGGTTAGGGTTGACGGTTGAGGGTTTAGGGTTGAGTGTTTAAGGGTTTAAGAGTTGAGGGTTTAAGGGCCAAGAGGGTTGAGGGATTAGGGTAGAGATTTTACTAAGTGGGTATGAGGGTTGGGGGATTAGGGTTGAGGGTAGAGGGTATAGGATTGGCGGTAGAGGGTAGAGGGTTTATGGGTTAGGGTTTAAGGGTTTAGGGTTTAGGGATGAGGGATTAATAGGCTATAGAGTAGAGGTTATAGGAGTTGAGGGATTAGGGTTTAAGGGTTGAGGGTTGAGTGATTCAAAGGGTATAGGGGTTGAGGGATTAAAGTTTAAGGGTTGAGGGTTGAGGGTTGAGGGTTGAGGGATTAATAGGGTATAGGGGTTGAGGGATTAGGCTTTAATGGCTGAGGGTTGAGGGTTCAAGGATTAAGAGGGTATAGGGGTTCAGGGATTAGGGTTTAAGGGTTGAGGGTTGAGGGTTGAGGGATTAAGAAGGTATAAGGGTTGAGGTATAAGGGTTTAAGGGTTGAGGGATTAGGGTTTAGGGGTTGAGGGTTGAGGGATTAAGAGGGTATAGTGGTTGAGGGATTAGGGTTTAAGGGTTGAGAGTTGAGGGTTCAAGGATTAAGAGGGTATAGGGATTGAGGGATTAGGGTTGAAGGGTTGAAGGATTAGGGTTTGAGGGTTGAGGGATTAAGAGGGTATAGGGGTTGAGGGATTAGGGTTTAAGCGTTGACGGTTGAGGGTTGAGGGTTGACAGATTATGAGGGTATAGGGGTTGAGGGATTAGGGTTTAAGGGTTTAGGGATTAAGGTTTAAGGGTTGAGGGATTAAGAGGTATAGGGGTTGAGGGATTAGGGTTTAAGGGTTGAGGGTTGAGGGATTAAGAAGGCATAGGGGTTGTGGGATTAGGGTTTAAGTGTTGAGGTTTGAGGGTTGAGGTATTAAGAGGGTATAGGGGTTGAGGGATTAGGGTTTAAGGGTTGAGGGTTGAGGTTTGATGGATGAGGGATGAGGGATTAAGAGGGTATACGAGTTGAGGGATTATGGTTCAAGG